>CM076989.1:37491277-37902630 GCA_039090855.1 Macrothele yani
CCACTCGCCACGTGGCGACTGGATAAAATAAAATGTCCAGTAGAAAAAGTAACTTTTGTTGCCATGCTCGAAAATTTGCCTTTTTTCATTGCTAAAGAATTGATTTGCATTTTTAAAATGCTCCTGTTATAGGAAATGCATTTTCAAATCATCCAAACCACGTACAGTGAAAAACAGCTCTTTCCTCCGCAAATAAGTGGCTACGATCTATTTTATAGATTCACTTTTCAAGAACAGGGGCAGCTGTTTGTGTTTCCACTTAAGTTGGTGCACAAAGTAACTATGTCGGGAATGAACACCTGTGGTTTTAGATGGAACTGTGGCATCACAACTCTTCTTCAGCAGCACATTTTTTAAAGTTTGGTTTCTCTGAAAATGCACAATTTTCCATTGCTTAGGCACTTCTTGCTTATCATCAAACAAAATGGGCAAGCATTTTCCCCTTTTGTTTACAAAAAGAAATCAAAAGTAGAAAATCGGGACTTCACTTTCAGCAGCCGCGTGCCGTCTTTCATTCCTCACAGAGTCGCGTTTCCTTTGCACGTGTGAAGTTGGCTTTAAACAAAAATTAAAAAAAAAAAACTATTTTGTCCGCCCCTTAGTACAGTAAAATGTTACTAAGGAATGGGTAGACACAAGTTTTTCAGCGAAATGATATATAAAAAATATCAGTACTGTATTGTTCACTCTGCCGTGATAGTCATTTTACGGGTCACGGAAAAGGCCAGTCCCATCACGGACGGAATAAGTACCGATTTTGAAATTTAATTTAGCTTTAGAAAAGTAGAAAAGAAAAACACTTTCCGTACTGATTATTTTTGAAGAACAGGTTGTTAGAAATAACAAAAACTGCGCTTCACTAGAAAAAACTTTTAAAATACGAAGTTGTTCTTTTTCTCTATTACTGAAGCTATTAAAAACGAAAAACATAATCAGAAAAAATATAACGTAAGAATATACCAAAAAGTGAAAAGAAAGTGCATCTTGGGTTAAGAAAAATTCGAAATTTAGAAAACTACGAAACATTTTCATCCATGCTGAAACAATCATTTTCAGGCGACGAACGGCGTGAAGATGCTCAAATCGAACAAATGTCGCGACATTAAAAACATCCAATAAATAGTCCCAAAAATGTTTGATGAATGTTTAGAATTTTGAAAACATGAAAATAAACTTTGAACAAATGATTGAATAACATTATTTCATAGATTTTTATTTCCGTAGTATATTTGATGTTTCCCGTATTCCGTAGCGATTGACGATTTCCGTAGTGACTATGGAGAATTCGTAGCATTTGGAAGATCTGAGGTGGGCAAACAGGAAAAACTGACAAATCATTAAAATTCTACCAAAACAACGTTTTCTGAAGGAACCCCCCACCCCCCTCAACACACACACAATCAGATTTTTTATTTCTTTTATTCACGTAGTATATTTGATGTTTCCTGTACTCCACAGCGATCAATGATTTTTGTAGTGACTATAGAGAATTCGTAGTATTTGGAAGGTCTGTGGCGGGCAAACGGGGAAAATGACAAATCATTAAAATTCTACCAAAACTGAACGTTTTCTGAACAAAAAACAAAAACAAAAAAAGCCTGACACTGGGTTCGAAAACCGGACAGAATCTGATGGAATTAGGATACTCTGCAAGTATTCTTATTTCATCATGACTATCTCTTCAACACATGTGAAGGCTTATCAATGTTTTTAATGTAATATTTATTAGTACAACCCAGGAAATTACTGAATATTTTCTGTTAGTGGTCAGGAATCATTGTGAGTCTAAAATAAAGTGACTAGGTTGGTATCACATTTCTCCCAATCTCACTTGGTACCTATACAGCCAGTTTTCATTTTGACACCAAGAAGAACCTAACCAAAAATAAATAGAATGAAAAGAAAAATTTAGCAGAATGGAAGCAGCTTTGAAACATAATGTCTGAACATTTTTTACCATCAATAACTCACTAAAAACTGCTAGAGAAACTAAAAACAAGCCGTTTTTAGTACATGAAGGTCATAGCAAAAATTGTTGAAATACTCAATACTGCTGACTGTTATGCCAAGCAATGCAGAAGTTAAGAGAATGCAAGCATTGTGGGCAATGTTCTTGATGACAAGATAATGCTCATGCAAAGAATGACTTTAGAAAATACAGCAAATTAAATAAAGTAAGAAAAAGTAAGTACTGCTTGAAAATTTTGACCCATCCACTGCTATCAATTTATGGTGGAGAGATTGAGAGATTTTATTTGTGAACATAGCGAGAGACCAAATAAAAATGATTAAATTGTCTTTCCAATGAAATCTGTCTAGAAAATTTGGTTGATGTGGTTGAAGAAAAATATAACTTTTAAGATTATATTTATCCATTTAATTGCACTGAAGAATAGACAGTGGGCCCTTGTAACTACTAGGCTTAAATTTAACTATGTCTAAATAAATTAAAGGTATACAGTGCAGTGATAAAATGTGTATACAACACGAAATAGACGTAAGGAAAGTGGCCACTAGATTTTGTCCACCCACTGGCCAATGGCCACTCGAAAAAATCACCAATTTTAATCTTACCACAAGGGCCATAGTAGTGAGTTTTAATATTATTTGTTCTAATTTTTTATTTTTGTTTTATGGAAGTGTCTTCCTCATGTCTGGAAATTTCACCATACTAAATTTGGGCACATTTGGTGGACTGCTCAATATCTCTCTAGACAGTGTTGAATAGGAACGCTACGTTAATTACGATCACCCTGTATCTATACATAGTATAAAATTAAGTCCCCCGTAGGTGTCTGTCTGTTTGTTCAGGCTAATCTCGAGAATCGCTGGATGGATTTTGACACGGTTTTCACCATTCCATAGATCATTTGTCGAGGAAGGTTTAGGTGTATGAAACATTAATCTATGACAGAAGGGAGCCGAGCAGTAGCGATTTCAGTGACAAGTCAAAGAAAAAAACCGCTGTTTGCATTCTTTCGTGGCTTCCACTGCCTATGAGAATGCAGCAGATACATGACTTTCTTCATGGCAACGAGTCTTAGTAGCGTTATGTAAGTAAAGGACAACCAGTCCTCGTTGAAATGATGGTGTCTTACTTTGAAAGTTAAACTTTCAAGTACAAAATGCGGTATTTGGAAAAAATTGATGAGATTGAAGGAAAAGATCCCTATGTGCTGAATGTATTTTTTGAAGGGGACGCAAAAAGCTTTCCAGAAGTGCAAATAGTAAATATTTTCTATTACTTCGTCTTTGGTCAAATCAAAGCATATAATAATTTCTCATCGGGGATGTTCTTTTGCATGGTAATTTAGTGAGATCACTAATTAGTGAGCAGTTAGTAACTCTTCAATAAAAAGGGTTTTTCTATGCTATAGGAAGCAATTTTTAAGACTTAGAAAAATTGAGAAAAAAATCTGGTAATCTATATATATAAAAGTGAAAGTTTGTATACTAGTTTGTTTGTATGTTCGTTTGTTTGTCTGCTATACAAATCTACAGTTTTCAACTTAGAACCACCATATTTTGTATACTATCTCATGGTACTCTAACTTAGACCATAGAAGGGTTTTGGAAGGGATCGGAGCCCGGGAGGGAGGGGTTAAGGGGGCCCCCATACAAAATTTTCATTATTTTAGTTAAAAGTTCTACAGTTTTCAATTTAGAACAACCAAATTTGGTATAGTATCTGATGATACTCTGACTTAGACCGTACATGGTTTGGGGAAGGTGTCGGAGCCCGAGTTTTACAGTTCTACAAAGTTTTCAATTTAGAATCAGTTCTACAGTTTTCGATTTAGAATCACCAAATTCGTTATTAACGAGAAAATTACAGGAATATATTTTTCATTCATAAAATTTCACCAGCTGAACTTGGTGATTCCACAAATATTTACCCGGGAAATACCGGGTACCCCTGCTAGTGTGTATATATATAATATATACTCTACCATTTTGCAAGAAAGGGAACAAAAATTCAACTTGGCATGCCCCTGAACTTGACACTTAGTGCAGCTACACTGCTCACACCTTCCTAGAGCCAGCCCTGTTGTGAAGTTTAATGCTGTGTGTCCATAATTTATATGTGCATGAACCTTTCTGTATAAGTAGTGTGAAATCTTTGCCTTCCTTCCTCTCAGGCTGCTATATTGGAAGGAAAACTTCAAAATTTAAGTCCATCAGTCACAGTATAGCTGTAAGTAAGGATCCACAACAATCCTATTTACTCCTACCATATGCTCATTCATGTCATTTTTTATCTTATTATGTTACTTTCTTCATCTTTTCCATGTACCAAGTAACAAACTGTGTTTTGAAAATTATATGTTTTTCATCCTGCCTGATTCCATATTAACTTCTTTTCTTTCACTTCCATTGTATCAGTGTATCAGCGTTCATGCAAAGTAATTTTAATACCAGGTGAATTAATTTGTATATTCAGGAAGAATGTAAATCAATGAAGGAAGAAATATGCTTCATAAGACGTGGAAATTTCACAGAATATTCAAGCAAAGCAAACTGAATTTGCTTGTACCACTTACTGGTCATCCATGTAACACTTCTCAGAAAACTTGAAAATTTCATCGTCCTGGAGCGGGAATCGAACCCCGCATCTCCCGATTACCGGTCGAGTATGCTAACCATTACACCACCCAGGACAGTGAAGTTCCAAGCAACTGAGACATAAGAATCTGAAAGTCCTCAGATTTTTGCTAGTCGAAGCATCCATGCTTCCTCATATATACGCTTCTTCGGTGGGGACATGCGGGGTTTGATTCCCGCTCCAGGACCATGAAATTTTCAAGTTTTCTGAGAAGTGTTACATAAATTGACCAGTAAGTGGTACAAGCAAATTCAGTTTGCTTTGCTTGAATATTCTGTGAAATTTCAATGTATTATGAAGAATATTTCTTCCTTCATTGATTTATCTGTAGTACTGGCGACCTGAGACCTACATGGTTTAAAACTCGGGCTTCACACGACGATAACACATAAACATATAAAATGAGCGAAACACACAGAGTCACGTACAGTAAAAAGTTCGTTTAGCGGTAGCTTTCGGTCATCCTACTACCTTGGTCACCTGCGATCGACTGCATGGGCTGGTTGCCAGAACTACAATTTGAAGTTGGGGTGTTGGAAATGTTGCCAGATTTTAGAAGAGAGATCCAAATAAATGGGATTTGGTGAGGGGTCTCTGAATTGCAGTTTTTGGTGAACAAAATTTCAATGCCTTGATGGAAGGGGCAACTTTTTTGGTTTCTTTCCAAATGGGAACTGCAGAGGTGTCTTCAAGGGTTAGTGCAGATAAAGCTGTCTTTGGAAGAACATTGGAAACACCTTCTTTGTGTTCACCAAGTCTTTATTTTGATGCTTCGGTATGTGCTTCCAATATACACTGAGAGACCAGAGGAAGTTGAAATAGGAAAAGCATAAACTCCAGGGGTGTCCAAGGGTGAGGCAGGATCCCTGTCTTTAAGCAGGCACATTATTATTACAGAAGGGTTTAGTTTCACTGTGAGAGTGTAGCCCATAGTTTTGAAAAGTTTACACATCTTATAAGAGAAGGATCCATGGAAAGGGATGGAACCAATGAATGGTGGGTTTTCCATTATTATTGGTGAGAGAGCAGACAGATTTTTCAAGTGGGAATTTTGGAGGAATTTTTGAATTGTAGAAGGTGGGAACTGATGGGCTTTGGCAATTTTCTTTATGGTGTCAATTTTTTCATTGAAGGAAGATTAAGTGTGGCAGACAATCCTGGCATGATTGACATAAGTTTTAAAGGCTGCAAATATGTGAGCAGTTGGGGAGTGGTATGAAAATGGGATTATGTTTGCTATTGCAGAGGGTTTTCTGTAGACAGATCTGTTGAGATAATTCCCTTGCCTTGCCAGGTGGATATCCAAAAAGTCAATTCCTTGCTGTGATTCTTCATTGATGGTGAATTTTATTGATGGGAACTTTAGGGAAATCTTTTCAAGAAGAGATTCAAGGTTAGTTCTATTGTATGGTCAAATTACAAAAATATCATTGACATATTGAAGCCAAATGGAAGGTTGTAGATTGTGTTCCATGACTATGTTTTTTTCTATATGTTGCATGAAAACTTCAGCCAGAAGTGAAGAGAGAGGTGAACCCATCAGAAGTGCTTCTTGCTGACAGTAGTATTTGTTGTTGAACTTGAAACAATTAAGATCTCGCAAAGTTCGAAGGCAGTCATACAGGTCTTTTGTTAGTGGGCCAGAGAGTGATTGGTTTTATTTTAGCAATTGTACTAGTAGCATATGAGAGTGAAAAAGAGGGACTGAAGGGAAGAGAGAGACTACATCCAGAGTGAACATTTTGTCAGAGGGTTCATTTCTAGGAGGGAGTTTTCTAATGAACTCTTTAGTAGAGGAAATTGACAAAGGATGGCTGGAGGTGAGATGTTTACATTTTTCCATAATCCTCCTTTCAAGTTTACTGTTGGGAGAGAAAGTGTATTCCACAAGTGGTCGAAGAGGGAAACCAGTTTTATGAAGTTTAATCTGGAAGAATAAGCATGGAGTTTGGAAATGTGGTGGTGTAAAATCTCCAAAAAGGTCTTTAGAGTGGGTTTCTTGTTGAGTCTTTCAACTGCAGTTTTAAGTTTGGGGGTGGTATCAGATTTTAGAACCTTGCAATTTGAAGTTGAGAGGAATGATTCAGCTTTTTCATTGAGAGCAGTTTTGGAGATAATGACGGGGCAGCCAGTTTTATCAGCTTTACAGATTGCAAGATTCTTTTCATTCATTAGATTGCTGATTTCTTTGAGGAATGAGGAAGAATATTGCAGGGGTTTCTTTTCCCCTTTTGCAAGATAAAATAGTGCTGCCTTGGCACGGAGGATTGGTTGAGCTTCTGGTTTAGTACGGTGAACTGCTGCTTCTAGCATGGAGATTGTGGCTTTTAGATTCAGATTAGTTTCAGGAGTGAATTTTGGTCCAAGTGAAAGGAAGCTGCTTCCAGTTTTGGAGGAAGTGAAGTATCCGAGAGATTCATGAAGTGGGGGGTGGGAGGGGGTGATGATGGACTTGCAGCTGTGATAGGAGAAGGTTAGCGGGACACTGTTTGTTTAGTAGAAACTGAAATTTCTTGCAGTGTTTTGAGGTTTCATTTTCAGTCACTGTAGCAACGATTTCGGAGATGCGTATCATAAAGATATCTAGCAAAGATGAATGAGTTTGGAAACTTAGAGCTTGGTATACAGCTTTATCTGCACTAATTCTTGAAGACACCTCTGCAGTTCCCATTTGGAAAGAAACCAAAAAAGTTACCCCTTTCATCAACAAGGCATCTCTGCATTTCCAAGAGAGCATTGAAATTTTGTTCACCAAAAACTGCAATTCAGAGACCCCTCACCAAATCTCATTTATTTGGATCTGTCTTCTAAAATCTGGCAACATTTCCAACACCCCAACTTCAAATTGTAGTTCTGGCAACCAGCCCATCCAGTCGATCGCGGGTGATCAAAGTCGTAGGATGACCGAAAGCTACCGCTAAACGAACCTTTTACTGTACGTGACTCTGTGTGCTTCGCTCGTTTTATGTGTTTATCTGAGACCTACATCCATCTGGATGGGAATTGGGTCAAAGCGCTATGAGGAAGCATGGATGCTTCCACTAGTGGACTTTCAGATACCTATGTCTTCTCAGTTGCTTGGAACTTCACTGTCCTGGGTGGTGTGATGGTTTGCATACTCGACCTGTAATCAGGAGATGCGGGGTTCGATTCCTGCTCCAAGACGATGAAATTTTAGAGTTTTCTGAGAAGTGCTACATGGATGACCAGTAAGTGGTACAAGCAAATTCAGTTTGCTTTGCTTGAATATTCTAGGAACAACGTGTTTGACAGAGAAAGCAGATTAAATGGTGAAATTAGTGGGAGAGTAAATTTATCTTTGAAAGTCATAGTGGCCTTAGGAAGATTTCACAGAAATGATGGGTTCTCAAAACAGCCCTGAATGGCTGTATATGAAATTGTAATTGTTCCTACTCTGATGTACAGCAGTGAAACCTGGGCACAGCAGAAGAGACATAGGAGTCCTTTGTATGCTGAAGAGATGCATTACTCAGAAGGAGTTTGTGGCAAGACAAGCTCTGATCATAGGAGGAATGAAGATGTGTTGTGGATGTGTAATGTGAGACTAAATGTTAGTAGAGTGGAGACTAATATTCTTCAGTGGTTTGGCCATGTTGAAAGAATGAGTGATGAGGTGCTGACTAAGAGATTTTTTCAGCCCAAGTGGCAGGAAAGAAAGGTAGAGAAAGGCCAAGGAAATCATGGGAGGACCAGATTAAGGAATGTCTGCTTGAGAAAAAGATTATGACTATGAAGTACAAAAGGTCTTGTGTGCAACATGTGATGGATGTCAATGAAACAAGCTGCAGGCCAAGATCCTTGCAAATGGAGAAATTTGATACATCAACAGTAAGTAAATTCTAGTTCGATCATTTAAGCATTTACTTGGCAGTTGGTCTTTCTTATGAGGACCTAATCTCTGAATCTCAGAGAACAGCTTAATAGTTTGTATGCATGTACACAGTCGTATCAGAATAATATCACCACCCCCGTAATCACAGTGTACCCACCCAGGCGTTTCACAGAGTGCACGTGACAAGGTCTACCACATGGAGATATAAACAGCTGGCCAGGACAGATAAGCCATAGGGTGTGATGTGAGCACAATAGGCAGAGGTAGTGATTTGACGGACGTGCAAAAGGGAATGATCATCGGCTACCTTGCCAAGGGTGGAAGCAACTCAGAAACAGCAGACTTCATGAGCTGTTCACGAGGTGCTGTGGTAAGAGTGTGCCAAAAATGGACTGCTGGCACACCGAGTACCTCCTGACGCCATAACTGTGGAGTCCCAAAAACCATTGACCCCAGAGGAGAACGTTGCCTCCATTGACTGGTAAAGGGCAATCGATGCGCAACAGTGCAACAATTGGCCAAACAAATTGACGCTGGGGCACCCAGGTACATGTCCCCAATAACAGTAGAGCAAACCCTGTTATGTATGGGTCTCCTGAGTTGACACATGTTAATCCAGGTCCGTTGGCAACAGCGCCTGCAGTTCTCATGGGACTACCACCATTGGACAGTGGAAGAGTGAAAAAAGGTTGCCTTCTCCGACGAAAAAGCCTTCTAGTTGTAGGTAAAAGCTCAACATTTTGTGTTATGTATTAATTTACACCAATATTAAAAAGTGGATTTGAGACTACCAGTAGTTTATGTTTGTATTAAGTAACTCTATAATTTATTCCCTCAACAATACTCAGAAATGTATTTTTTTCCTATTTTATCACAATTTATTAAAATTTTAAATGTGACATGTGAATTTTTCTCTCTTTCTTATTAAGAACTTCCACATTTTTCAACCTTGCCATACCTTTCCTAGCCTTCCTATCAACATCATGCTTTGCCAAAGAAGACCACCATCAAAAATCTAAGGCATACCAGAAATACCTTCAACATAATCTAAAATTGGAACTCTGTGCCAGTATGGTTTTTACAGCAGTGCAGCTTGTCTAGCTTAACTAGAAGTAGAAAAGTCGTACCATTTTGTTGTTCATAACTTCATGAGATATCAGATGAACATTTTGTTCACAAAAAAATTGGTTACACATTTTTTTAGCCTGTCTTTCGTAAAAAAAAAGTCTATGATTATAGTATCACTTTGTTCATCTGTGTACACTATTTCCCTGCAACTATTAGTCTGATTTGAAAAATTCTTCTTGTATTGGAAAGCTTGAAATGTGAGAACAATTATCCTTGCTTTTTTTTTTTTTTTTTTTTTTTTGCTTTTTTGTTGTTGTTGTTGAAAAGACAGCACTATTGAATTTGCTCCAAGTGCTCCAACAGGCATCAAAGATCAACATCTGCAAGTCAGTGGCAGCCATCACACGCCAGAGCAACTGGCACAAACTTTCTGAAATATAGAGTCTCGTGTTCAAGCCTGTTTTAATGCACAGGATGGACACTTTCAACATTTCGTATGATATGGTTCTGTATTCCATGGATGAAAGCATGTTCTTACCAAATGACATTCAATTACTGTAATTATCCTCGATGTTATTTATAAAAACTTGGGTAAAGTGACAGATAAAGGTAACTTGATCACGCTAGTTACATTACAAGAAAAGAACTTTTACAAGAAAGTTCGTAAGTTCAGAGCTTTCGACCTTATCTTAGGTCTTCATCACGCCAATGGAGGAATAAGATTGTTTCCAGATTCTAGATTTGAATTTTTCCTATTTTTGTCGCCAGATCTTAGAATTGATCTTCAGATCATCGGGATGTAGAGAGGAGATTCGGAATTGCAAGTCATTGGGTTGAAAATAATTTCCAGGCTTTCACAGTAACGGAGAGCAAAACAATTGTCAAAAGAAGCAATTGGTTTTGCTTCGTTCCAGCGGGGAATCAAAAACGTCAAATATGGAAAAAAAAAAAAAAAAAAAAAAAGTGAAGGTAAATACAAAAGATAAATAAATTTCATATAGTTCTGAATTATTGTTATCAGAAAAAGAGAAGTGCATTTACTGGCAACAGATTTCATGCCATGTCTGTGCAGCAACAATTTCACGTTGTGCATATAATTGTTAATTTTAGTAGAATATTATGAAAATAATGTTCTATTAGTTCTATCAATTCTTCAAACACCTCAAGGTGTTGAATTTCTTTGCGTGGTTATAATTCACATTATACATAAATGTCAACAATTCAGTTGTTGCACTATTTACTGTTTCTCACGTTGTATTATTGTTGAAGTGCTGGCGGGAAATGTCTTTGTTTGGCCAAGGGTTATATTCATATAACATGCTATAAGGTTTATAATATATAGAAAGAAATCGATAATATGAGGTTAAGATTGTTACTCACATTTGGTCATGGAGCATTCCGGGATATTGAAGGGTCCTTTTTAGTCCTATTGTGATGAAATCTTGTTCATCATGTTTCAAATGGTAGACATCGCTTCTTCCACACGGACATTGATTCAGTCAACTCTTTGTATTGAAGGGTTAAGTTCAGGCTTGATATTTAATCTTGTTATTATTCTACATTTTGTTTTCTAAATGTTTTCTGCTTTTACCTTACCATTTCGAAACAAAATATAGAATAATAACAAGATTAAATATCAAGCCTGAACTTAACCCTTCAATACGAAGATTTGACTGAATCAATGTCCGTGTTGGAAGAAGCGATGTCTACCATTTGAAACATGATGAACAAGATTTCATCACAATAGGACTAAAAAGGACCCTTCAATATCCCGGAATGCTCCATGACCAAATGTGAGTAACTATCTCAACCTCATATTATCGATTTATTTCTATATATTATGAACCTTATAGCATGTTATATGAATATAACCCTTGGCCAAACAAAGACGTTTCCCGCAAGCACTTCAACAATAATACAATGTGAGAAACAGTAAATAGTGCAACAACTGAATTGTTGACATTTATGTATAATGTTCTATTAGATTAAGATATGCTGATGACACTGTATCATTGGCCATCTTCCAAAACGACCTTGAAATGCTGGTTAGGAAAATAGAATTGAAAAACAAATTAAACTTTGATTTGATGTCAAGAAGGCACAGATAGGATGCATCATTCAAACTAAAATAACTGTGAATATCTGCACACCTAAACAGAAGGATTGCTTTTGCTGTCTAAGAAACTACCCTTTCATGACAGTAATTAAACAAAAGAAATCAGAAGCAGTACTTAACAAGTCAATTTCCAGCATAAGTAAATAATAAAAAAAGTATTAACTTTCTAAATGGAAATTTTTATCTTTGAATAGAAATTCTAAAGTGTATGTGTTACTACTTCGGTATACAGTGAAATCTCGTTAGAACGAATGTTGATACAACAAATATTTCAAATTAACGAATCTGGGGAAAATCCCCAAAGAAATTACCTATTACTCTCATGTTAAAAAATTTCAATTTAACAAATTTCAGATTAGCGAACTTTTCAAAATAATGAATATAAAATTATGATAAAAGAATGCCTTACCCCGGATCAACGAAGAAATGTTTCTTTTGGTCTAACTGGAAATATGTGTTCTCATCTTTTAAAAAGTGTTAATGATTGACAAGTTTTCCCTCCTAGAATGCTAACAAGGTTTTTCCTCCTGGACGAGCAGGAATGAACAACATGTAACAACCTGTGGTTCTTCCTGTGCTTTCGGAGCAGTACGGAACAGCTGGCTAGGAAGCCACATTGTCACTGGACCCACCTCTTTTAACATTCCTTCCCTCCAAATGAAATGAATACATCCTGCTTGATTGACAGATAAGCTGAAGTCCTTTCGGCTGTGCAGGAGAATTGCGCAGAGATGAAGAGCAGGTTTTTCGTTAACTGAACAACAAGCTGCTCTTGTTTAGTAAGAAGGAACTGGTGAGAAAGAACGGGGTTTTCATTCTCAATACGGCTGAAAAAAGAAAACGGAAGCAGTTTTCGCTTAAGCAAAAAATTTATATTATATAGAGGCTGTAGAATGTGGAAGAAAACAGATTGATGTTGGAAAGGAATATGGTATAGTCCCATCTACTTTAGCCACCGTTTTAAAAGATAAAGAGAAAAAAAAAAAAACTTGCTGAACAATCAACCCTTTGCCCGGAAAGAAAACATCTGCGTTGGGGAAATTTTCAATCAATCGATGAAGCTGTGTACACTTGGTTTAAAGATATTCGATCAAAAGATGTTCCAGTGTCTGGTCCTATGTTGCAAGCTAAGGCTAAAGAGTTGGCAGAGATTCTGAAAATCAAAATGTTTGAAGCGAGCAGTGGCTGGTTATTTCGTTTTCAAGAGCGGTAGGGAATAAGTTGGAAGCAGGTGTGTGGAGATGAAAAAGCTGCTGATGCTTCAGCTGCTCATACATGCAGTGGTTCAGTTCTAAATGAAAAAGTGCCTTCGCGATGAACGGATTTGGAAGAAACGACCCGGGAAGAATACCCTCAAAATGTTCAAAAGCTCTGTAAAATGAGATTTGTTGTTTCTATTACTCGTATTTAGTATTTTTTATTAAATTTTCATTGCTAATTATGTTTATCAATTTATATTGAAATTTCTTAATTTGGGCTATTTTTAATAAAAGAAAGAATGTTACGAAAGAGTCATACGATGCGATCATATTTTTATTTAAATATTTCTCGCCCGTCTTACAGCATTCCTCTACTAAAAACAAAGTGTATTAGTTACACTGAATACATACATACATGCACAGGTGCAACTAACGTACTGTATTTGCATCAGTTTAATGTGACTAATACGCCATTTTCCTTGAAATTTATAAGTGCATGTAGGAGATCTCTTTTGTGCTACCTGTAAGGATCAGGGAGTCCCAGGGGATTACTTAATTAGAGCAGATAACCAGTGGCTAGCAATTTAGTTGATATGGCCTTCAAACCATAAAACACTTGTAATGTTCACGATTCTTTGATTTTTCTCTTTTAGTAGTGCAATATTAACACCGCAGAGTAACTATCCCCTATAACTTCATTTGACTACCGCCAAGACGAGGAAGTTCACATTCCCTTTGTACTACAACCCTTAAGATTCATAAGATGCCCTACTGCGTGATCCAGCTGTAACGTCTCATTTGTACAGGGGTTTTTTTTGTTGTTGTTGTTTTGTTTTTTTTGTTTTTTGGGGAGGGGGGGTTTCTGGGTTCAATGACCACCACCAGCAACTTGTAGGGCTCTAAGCAGTCGGCCGTCCCTTATTTCGGGACTCTGATTCCAGGGAAGGAACAGATCCTTCGCAATCAGACAAACACGCCACCCATGCCTCAAGCCTGGGCCCGTGCGGGCCCAGCTCCGACGTGACTACCAGAACGGCTACCTCTGCAGTAGAACATTTTGTTAAGATAAGAGTAGGTTTGCATATAAAGTACAGTATTCCCTATTGTTGCATATCTGATTATCTAAAACAAATCATTTACCCAGCTTCTCTTGCCATCTAACAATTAAAAGTGCCTTAGCATTCCCTATTGTTGCATACCTGATTATCTAAAACAAATCATTTACCCAGCTTCTCTTGCCATCTAACAATTAAAAGTGCCTTAGCATTCCCTATTGTTGCATACCTGATTATCTAAAACAAATCATTTACCCAGCTTCTCTTGCCATCTAACAATTAAAAGTGCCTTAGCATTTCCTATTGTTGCATACATGATTATCTAAAACAAATCATTTACCCAGCTTCTCTTACCATCTAACAATTAAACGGGCCTTAGCGTCGCTAAACCTAGAAAAATAGTGCCTTAGCGCCACTAAGGCACACTAAGCCCCTTCTACATCACTACATGCATGGAAAGAAAATAAGTTGCAGGATATTTTACAGAAATATGGACTTGAAGACATTTACAATGCAGATGAAACGGCATTTTTCTACAAAGTTCTTCCGAATCACACGATGGCTATGAAAGGTGAGCAGTGTAAAGGCTGGAAAAAAATTAAAAGTTCGCATTTCTGTCATGTTTCGCTGCAGTACTACTGGAACGAAAAAACTAAAACCTTTAGTTATAGGAAAGTCTGCCAAGCCTCGGTGCTTTAAGAACGTTGCGAAAACAACAGCCAATCATGGAGGATTCAAACTATGTTTTCAAAATGGATTAAAGGAACTGAATAACGAAATGAAGAAAATGAAAAGAAACATTGTTTTATTGGTCGATAACTGTTCATCTCATCGAGTTGAAGCAAGATGCAGTAATGTAACAGTAGAATTTCTACCACCTAACTACACATCCGTCCTTCAGGCATTATAAAAAATGTGAAGTTTCATTTCTGCCGTCGTCTTGTTGAAAAAAACCTTGTAAATTTGAAATGTGGGATTATTGGAAATAAAAACACTGATCTCAGACAAGCCATAGAGATGATTTCTGCAGCTTGGAATAATGTATCATCTACTACAATACAGAATTGCTGGCGTAAATCTGGCATTTTTCCTTCTACAATAATGCAGTCAGTAGATACCGAAGACAGCAGTGATGATTTTCCTCCAGATTTATGGGCAACAGCATCTCGGGAACTTAATTTTGATTTTTCTTTAGTATCTATTTCTGACTACGAATGTGACAGTGAAGTTATAACGTGCTGAATTAACAACGGAAGCAATAGCAAAAAATGTAATGTCTTCTACTTCTTTGGAAAATGAGGAAAGTGGAGATGACGATGAGCCTTGCACAGAGGATCCCTTTGTCTCGTTGCAGCTAGCTCTGACAAGCATTGAAAATTTGCGCAAATATTTATCACAACAGGAAATAGTGCCCGAAAAATTGTACTCTATGATAACTGATGTAGAGGACTTTGTAACAAAAACTACTTTATCATTATCTGGTCAGTTTAAAATTTCAGACTTTTTCTATAGCAAATAATTACTTCCACTGAAGTATATTTTTTCAATGTGGTGCGTATTCACGTAAGTTATTTTTTCCTTCATTTTCATTCATAGATGAGGTTAAGGAAATAGTATTAAATGCAATGTAATTTAATCTTTTTTTTTCATTATTAAATACTCTATATTACTTACCATATTATTATTGTATTTATCATACATTTTATTATTAATTAGAGCTTATATTTAATAATTGTACAAAATGTAATGGCGGTTTAAATTTTGATTAAGCACCGCCATCTTGGAATTTCAGTTTAGCGAATATTTCAGAATAACGAATAAAATCTGCAGCCCCTTCAAATTTGTTATAACGAGATTTCACTGTATAAACGTGTGATGTGGTCACTCAAGATGCAGGGGAAATCTTTGAAGCCTCTAAGATGTGGTGCCTTCAGAGGATGTGGAAAATTTGTTGGTCTAGTAAAACATCCCATGAGACTTCTATGTGAAGAACTGACTATGAACGTCACCTTTTGAAGGCAATACAGGAACTGGAATTTGCTTATTCTGGATGTATTCTTAGAAGAAAAAAATGTGCAATATCTTATTTAACTTTGGATGCAATGATTCATGGGAAACAAGCAAAAGGCAGAAGAGTATAATTGACAGTTGGTTTGAAAAATGAACTGAACTAAATATGGAGGAACTTCTTTTCACTCTTAGATATTCATGCTGTGTTTGTTGGATGAGAACAGAGCCGGAAGGAGCTTTTGCGGGGTTCGGGGCGAAATTTCATTGAAGGGCCCTAGAGCAAAATTTCATTGCTGGCACTAGGAAATAAATCTCATATTTTAATAAAGTCGTTACGTGAAACAATATCGTCTGTAAAGAGCACAATATCGTCTGTTTCTCGAAGAAAATTTGTTTTAAGCTTAAGAAAAAGACCATAATATGGACTTAAATTTCTGGGAGAGAGGGGGGGGTATTGTGTGTGAGACTCTTATAGAAAATTCCTCATAAATTGATAAAAATATACTTGCGAGCGAATATTTTTGCGTTGTGAATATTTTTGTGTAGGAAATAATATCAGGATCCCTCTAAAATAAATTTGTACAAATAATTTCCCACCCTGTTATATGTTTTAGTGATTGATTTTTAATGCAAAGTGGAGTAACTGATAAATTAGTGATTTAAACTTTTATACATTCTCATATATAAATATTATGTTTTTAATTTCTAGTAATGTTTTTAAAGTCACTGAATAATTGGGCTTCACATGTAGCCCTAAATCAACTTTGATTTTGTTATTTTTATTTCTTTAAATTTTAGTGTCTGTTTTGAACACATACTGTTGAATGAACAAAAGTAAGGGCCACAAAGTGATGAAATTTAATTATGTTATTTCATGAATACGGAAAATATTAAGGTGGTTACAATACAGCAGATATCAGTATCTGTATGGCAAAGAGCGATAGCATATTAGTAAATGGGGTTGGGGGTGGAAACTAATAAAAAACTTACAAAAAATAACATTTTAAGGGCCCCGATTCCCAAAACTTATGTTACAAAAAAAATTGTAAAAAATTCTGCAGAAAATAATTTTTTCCCAAAACTGCGGGGGCCCTTGAAGACACGGGGCCCTGGGCGAATGCCCCGGTTGCCCCTATGGTCCAGCCGGTCCTGGATGAGAACCTCTCTTGTAAAGATTACATATGAACTTATAGATTATGTAAACATTTTGCACTGCAGCAAGCTTATGAAGAAATAATCTCGTAATTCACAATTCTCTTGGAAGGCGCAAGTTCACTGTAGTTCTAAACAGGGGAGGGACCATTACATAGGAATCATAACGAACTTTTCGGGGGGGGGTAATGTTAATGACCACATGAGCAACCTTTTGGGCTATAAGCAGTTGCCTATCTCTAATTTAGGGACACTGAGATCTAGGGAAGGGCCAGAGCCAGGCACCGACAGTCAAATACACCACCCGTGCCTCATCTGGGACTCGAACCTGAGCCCATTTCACATGAATTCTTAGAAGCCAGTGTCTCAGATTGCTGAGCCACTGAGGAGGTAACAGACTTTCAAATATTTGCAAAGAGACCTAGGTATTGCAATTGTAGCATCCCAGAATGTAAATTAGGAGTTGAATTCTTCTCCAGAGCAATGTGATTTTTCAGGTTTTCAGAAGAGTTGACTGCATTAATGAAGTTTATTCTGGTATTCTATGCCAAAAAAAAAAAGGGGGGGGGGGGTAGAGAAGAAAGAGGATGTTCTTTAATTGACACTGAAATGTTTCTGTACACTGTTGTGTATTATTTTAAAGTATCAGTGATTGGGCTTCTTTTTCTTTCTTCTACTGTTTGTGGTGTAATAGTTAGCCAACCATTCTTACTTTGTTTTATTTTTTAAGCTGCTTCTCTATTTTAACATATTGAAATGCTCAGGACAAACAATTCCATGCACTTCAGTTTCCTGATAAGTGGAAGCAAGTAAGGGGTGGATTATAAATTAAATTATGTTTGGTTGACTCCTTTACCACTTGTGAGATTCCTGAAAAAACTAACTGAGAAAAGAAAAATCAGATAAAAAAAATAAATTTTACCCACAACTTCAATTGAGCTGCAAGAAACAGCAGAAAAGTGAGCTAGAAAAATCAAAAGTGAAAGAGCTAAAGTAGGTGCTGAAATTTTTTTATTGCATCATGACATTTATAATTCACCATGCAATTCACTTATTCAGCTTTAAATTATTTTGAGTGTTTTTTTTTTTTTTTTTTTTTTTTTTTTAATGCATACAAGGAAGCTAGTTTGTGTGTGTGAGAGGGAGAGACTGAGAAAGGGGAGAGTGAGAGAGAATTTCTGAGTTGATTTCAGGCATTGCCCTTTTTACTGACCAAAAATTAGTTGGTTTTCTTGTGAAATTGTGTGTGATTTTCACTGTGAATATTACTTAAAAATCATGAGATGATTAGAATTATTTTTCACTTTATCATTGTCTTCTGTCAGTGAAAAGTTACTAACTAGGTTTTTAACCTGTTGACTGTAATTCTGATTTTTGTTAAGTTACTAAAATTAACTTAAATGGATACTAAAAGAGATTGTTTGAATTCCTAGGAGATAGATAGTATGCTAAAAATTAGTTCTTTTTAACAGCATTTATTAGGAAAACTTTGATTTTCATCAGTCCTTCCTTAGAAGTGTGTGCATTGTTACAACGCATACCAGCATTTCATGCTCCAACTTGCGATTTTCGTGGGAGAAGGAGAGGTGGCTCAGTTTCAGAAAATCTTTGCCATTACCGTGTCAATACCTCAACCTTTGTTTCTGTTCCAAAATCTACTGGTGGGAAAAAGCTAAACATTACATAGTAACTTGTACAAAATTCTAGCGGATAATGCTTACCTTGGCATTCCTTTCTAGCGATGGGAACATTTCACGCACGTGTTTTATTCATGAAATGTTCCCATCGCTAGAAAGGAATGCCAAGGTAAACATTATCCGCTAGAATTTTGTACAAGTTACTTTGAAATATTGCAGGTAAAAGAGAATAGTAGAATGATTAGAGCTATATAATAGTCAGAATTAGAACTACTAATTGGAATTTAAACATTACATATTTCATTTACAGATAGGCACAAAAAGTTGCACTGAACAAAAGTTGTATCTGGAAAGCTGAAATTTAATGTTAGTTCATTAGATCACAAGAATGTTAAGAGTGTTCAATAGTTACTCTGAGATTGTGATTATATCTATTAGAACTTAATAACATGCTAACATTGCATGTGTTTCATTTCATTCAGTCCTCTTTGAAAGATCACAAAATTGATACACTGAGATAATTGGAATTCTTTTGTCTTTCTGTCATTTTATTTTCTCTTAATCCAATAAATGTTCTAATGAATGTCCTATTTTGCAATATTTGCAGCACCAAAAGTACTTACACATTGATTTAGTAGTTGGGTGATGCTTAAAGGAATGAGTATTTTTGAGTGGGGTTTCTTTGTGTACTTACACAAAAAGCTCAAACAAGCATCTTAGAACCCCTGTGGTCAGCACCTATGCATTATTTGAGGGAATGATTCTTACACTGCTTTGCATGGAATTTACAATGGTTAAGCACAGTTTCATTGCTGTTATGTGAAGCAGTTGTAAATAGAGAATAAACTGGGAGTGGTGTTATCTTTTCCATTATGAGCAGCTGAAAATCTGTTTATAACTACATTTTTTGCAACATCTGCATTTTTTGTCCCTCATCTGTTTTAGTTTTGCTTAAAAGTTCTTCTGTAAGAAATAATTACTGAACTTTGCTCCTCATATTTTATATTTTTTGCATTAATACAGTAGAACCCCGATAATTCAACCCAATGTGGACTAAACAGATGTTGAGTTATAAAAATGTTGTTTTCCGGACTCTGGAGTGAATTATGCAAAACTCATAGTATACTTTGCTACAAATTAGTATATTATATGCATTTAATACATACAGAGTGAACGAAAATTTATAATTAGCAAAAAATACAGTAATTGTGCTACAAAAAAAAAAAAAGAAAAACATACATACAAATATTTTTACCTCCAGACTAAGAAACTACTAGTCACTTTTGTATAAAAATCTGGTGATGCTGGATTGTCTCTCACACTCATTTCTTCTTCATGCTGCTTCATCACGAGAGCGATGGAGGAATAAAATATCCATTGCAGAACCACCTTGTTCCTCGAAATAACACACAGTAACTTCAACTACCTTCAATCCTTCACTGTGTGTCATCTTTTTAACTTTTCCTTCACTTTCTATTTCCTCATCTTCCGATTCTTCATCTTTTTCTTTTATCAGTGCATCTCCCAGAAGCTGATCATTTTCATCCTGACTCATCAACATCACCGTCAGTAGTTTCCTCACAGCCTGGAACCCTTTTTATTAGGTCCACTAGCTCGGAATTTTTAGTCTCCTCTGGATTCTCTTGGAAATCATTTCCTGAATCGTCAAACAACTTTCTCCAGGAATGAACAAAGCTTATTAGCTGGATCGCATTCCAAGACTTAACAATCCACCCCACTGTATCCAACAAGTCAATTTTCTTTAACTTTTTGATCATATTAAGGACAAATAAAGGTAACTTGATCACGCTAGTTACGTTAAATGAAAACTTTTACAAAAAAGTTCGTAAGTTGGAAGCTTTCGACCTTAGGTCTTCATCACGCCAATGGAGGACTAAGATTGTTGCCAGATTCTACACTTGAATTTTTCCTATTTTTGTTGCCGAAACTTAGAATTGATCTCCAGATCATCGGAATGTAGAGAGGAGATTCGGAATTGCAAGTCATTGAGTTGAAAATAATTCCCAGGCTTTCACGGTAACGGAAGGCAAAACGATTGTCAAAAGAAGCAATTTGTTTTGCTTCGTTCCAGTGGGGAACTGCAGATGTGTCTTCCATTGTCAAAATAGACAAGGCAGTATTAGGATTGGCTTTCGAAACATCTTTTTTATGTTCTAAAATTCCATGGTTAATGCTCCTGTATGTGCTTCCAATGTATAAATTATCCCCAGTAGAAGAAGAGATAGGAATGCAGTAAACTCCTGGGAGGTTCAGGCTTTCAACTTTGTCCCTATCCCTTTGTAGAAGTTTCAAGATGTTTGGGGTAGATTTAATGGCAAGATGGTAACCAAAACTTCTAAAAGAATCTGTAGCTTATAAGCATAGGAAGGATGGTAAGGAACAGAACCACAGAATTTCAGGTTTTCTTTCTTTTGAGGAAGGAGGCATTCAATTTTCGAATGGTTTTCATATTTCTTTATGAGGGAGTTGACTGTAAGAGCAGGGAAACCATGAAAGAGGGCTATTGTAGAAATTTTGGAGAGTTCTTCTTAAAGAGAGAGTTGATTGTTGCAAATGATATTAGCCCTGTGGATGTAGGACTTCAATGCTGCAAGCTTGTAGAGATGCAGGGTGAAAGATTTGTAGGGAATGATGTTAGTGGCCGCAGAAGGTTTACGATAGACGGAACGAGTAATGGAGAGATCAGCGTTTCTGCAGATAGATACATCCAGGAAATCAATTTTGTGGTTTACTTCCTTAGAGATAGTGAGATTAATGGAAGGAAATTTTTCCGTAATGGAGTTGATCAGTGTTTGTAGTTCAGACTCTGTATGTGGCCAGTTAATGAAAATGTCGTCTACATATCTTAACCATAGGGAAGGTTGAAAAGGGTGTTGAGGAATGATGGAAACTTCAATATGTTGCATGTAGATTTCAGCAAGCAGGGGGAAAGAGGTGAACCCATGGGGAGACCAGATTGTTGCCTATACACAATTTTGTTGAAAACAAAACAACTGTGTTGATGAATAGTGTGGAAACAATCATAAAGATCTTTGATAAGAGTACCGTGGGGTTCAAAATGAAGAATCAATTTCTTCATGAGGAGCATGTAGGACTCAAAATATGGTACAGAGGGAAACAAAGATTCTACATCAAGAGTATACAGATTAACACTAGGAGAAAAGGAATTAGGAAGTTTGTGGATGAAGTTTGAAGTAGAGACAACAGTATGAGGATGGTTGGCTGCCAGGGATTTGCATTTGAGGACCAATCTCTTTTCAAGGTTTACTGCTGGAGAAAAATAATATTCAACTAAAGGTCTGATAGGGTTACCAGCTTTATGCAGTATCACTTGCAGGAAAAGCCTGGGAGTTCTAAAGTAAGGAGGGGGTGATATATCACCAAGGAAGGATTGAAGAGTTTCTTTCTTAGCTAATCTGTCAACTGAGTTTTTGAGTGAGTTGGCGGTATCTGACTGCAGAGGAAAGCAGTTAGCAGATGTAAGAAATGAATGCACTTTTTGGTTTAGTGTTTCTTTACCAATGATGACTGAAAAAAAAAAAAGATCATATTAAGGCCTTCATCGATAGCTAACCCTAGTGATGAAAGAAGTTTACGCCTGTATGTTTTCTTCAAAGTTTTGAGAATGCCCTGATTCATTGGCTGGCATAAAGAAGTAACATTTGCAGGGAGAAAAATGGCTTTAATGTCTCCGTTTTGCAATTGTTCGACATGGCTTTAATGTCTCCGTTTTGCAATTGTTCGACATGGCTTTAATGTCTCCGTTTTGCAATTGTTCGACATGGGTGTGATGGGGCGTTGTCTAGGATAAGAAATGCTTTCCGTTGCAGATTTTTGGATTTCAGAAACTTTTCCACCGAAGAAACAAACTGTTGATAAAACCAGTCTCTAAACATTTCTCCATCCATCCACGCACTATTCTGGCTTCTGTACAAAACAAGCAGGTCAATGAAAGTGCCATTCTTATTTGTGTACCTCTTTTTGTTTTTAAATGCACTGGGATTTTTTGCCTTACCTATGAGTGTTAGTTTCAGTTTGTGTTTTCCGGTTTCATTGCTGCATGACAGAATAGTAACTCTCACTCTTTACTTTTTTTATATCCTGAAGTAGATTTCTGATCCTTTGACACAAGTGTTTTGGAAGGCATCATCCAAAAATTGAGATCGGTTTCATCGCAGTTGTAAATTTGATCTCTAGGTAGACACTCTTTTTCAATCAATTTGTGAAAATAGTCCTTGAATGTACAAACATTTTCAGTGTCAGCAGCAAGTTTTTCCCCACAAATGCTCAGCTGTCTCATTCCATAGTGCTTTTTTCACCTGTTGATCCAGCCAGCGCTAGCAGAAAATCCAGCCTCTCCTTCTTCTCAAAACGTTTCGTAAAATCTGAGGTCATTTTCCTGCAAAATTGGCCTGGTTATGGGCATTCCTTGTCCTCTTTGCTGTGCCTCACTCACTTTTTCACATTCAGCACCTTTCATATTTTCCCTTTCTTTTATAGTTTTATTGCATACTCTTTTAACACACCACGACTCTGTTTCTGCTCTCTTCCTTTTCCAGCCGAGAATTGTAGTCCAACCTACGCCTAAATCCATTGCAATTTTATTTATACTTCTGCTTTATCTAATCTTTTTAATGCATCTAATTTCATCTCTATTGAAACGTTGTTGTGTTTCCTTCCTTTCTCGCAAGATAATTTTACTATGCACAGATAGCCACACACTATGTAAAACAGCCTGTCTTCAGACAACACAACGATTCACAAAAAGAACAAAAATGGCCAGACAGCTTATACCATTCCAAAAGTAGAAAGGAATGGGAACATCTGTTTGCCATCGAAAATCTCCCACTACCCAGGGGTCAGTCAGGGAGTAGAACTAGTTCTTCAAGGTTACTCAGATAATGAAGTATAGGATCGTCCTCCAACCAGATAGCTCACACGGTACAAATATAGAGTTTTTGGGGTTTTACTGTACTCTTAATATCCTAGATAAGTTTTTACTATAGATGAAATCTGTTTCACAGATGAAAATTGTGTTCAGAAGTTAGAATCAATGATAACTATCACACTCTTGAAATTATTCTTTCCACTGGAAATTTTAGTTTGCTTGGCACTCACAGTAGGTTAATTAAAGTATGAAAAATAATTTAACAGACATGATGAGGTAGTAAGGTTAACTAAAGTATGAAAAATAATTTAACAGACATGATGAGGTAGTAGAAAGTTAAACAAAAAATTAAGTGAAAATACACAGAGTTATGTATAGTAATGAAATTCATTAAGCAGAAGCTTTTGTTTGGTCTATAGTTTTGATCACCCACAATTACCTGAATAAGGGGTATGGTTGCCAGAACTATAATGTAAATTGGAGGTGTGGGAACTTTTGCCAGATTTTAATAGAGAGATCCAAATAAATGGGATTTGGTGAGGGGTTTCTGAATTGTAGTTCTTGGTAACCCCTAACCATTTATTTGGATCTCTCTACTAAAATCTGGCAGCATTCCTGCACCTCCAATTCACATAATAGTTCTGGCAACCAGCCCCCTGATTCAATTGATCACAGGTGCTCAAGGCCATATAATGGTCAAAAGCTTCCACTTAATTCTATGTTTATTTTGTTATTGTTACATAAAGGCTGCTGTTTTCAAGCATAACAGAAAGTTCAAATAATGATACAAACTTGTCTTTTTGTTTTTAGTGCGCTTGCAGGTCATGGATAGTAGATCACAAATTTTTGAAAGTGCCCTTAACATTATGTGTTTTCTAAATGGCTGTTTCTGTACATGCATTTCTTAATGCTGATTATACCCTTACTTAAAAAACAATGGTGTTAATACTTAACTGATTCATTCATTAGGTAAGCTAAGAATTTCATCATTTGCAAAGATACTTGCTTCACTGTAATCCCTCATTCTGTGTAATAAAAGTAAAAACTCAAAATTAAATTATTTTTTAAGATTTTATGTATAATATATGTCCATAATAAATTACATCTTGGTTGCTTCACTCATTATCTTGTATAAATTTGACTTCTGATTAGTTATTTTTACTAAGCAGTATTATCAGAGGAGAAGGTGGATATGTGGTATGTGGGGAGACAATGAAGGAGAAGTAAGTGAAGGCTTCAATTAAAGAAATCTTTAAAAAAATCTCTGAATGAAGCCAATAAATTTAACCTTCTAATTATCAGATAAGCTACATTCTTAAATTCATTTGTATGTATATAATTTTGCTCTGCACATTTTAATTAATGTTGTCCGTACAGAGTGTTTTTTTCTTTCTTTTTTGTTATAGTAAAGTATATTACAAAAGATATTTTACACACACTTATGTGTTTATACCATTTCATTATGGTCTGTTTCCTCATCAAGGTATTGGTGCACATGTGAACATTTGTGCAAAGTCCACTTTTATAAGCAGACATGAAGAATGAAAAATTTAATGAACTATAATTACATTTTTTGCAACATCTGCCAGAGTGATGAAAATTTTCAAGGTTTCTGATGTGATCCCTCTAGGGCGATGAAAATTTTCAAAAAAAATTTCATCTCCAGGGAGATAAAAAAAATTCAAGTTTTCTGACATGATTGATATTACGGGTGAGACAGTAATTACAGTCATTTCAGCGATGTCTGATTGCTGTGTTAATTATCATTTTAATGAACTGAAAGTCAAAGGTGTTAAATTAGAAATACCAAAGATGAAATTAAAAACAATCAAAACTAGCCAATCCCGCACAAAGTTCAGATTGCATTTCAATTGCCATTGCTGCAAGCATTCTCAGTGAAAATGGTGGCTCTAAGCTCTAGTTTTCTACTAAGGTAGATGATGGTTGTGCACATTCAACTGTCATTTTCATCACTTGTCTCTACTTCTGTACCCCACTTGTTGACTGTTTCTTAAAAATTATTATTTTCTTTATTCGAAATATACGAATCACAGCCTCTGACAAACAAAATAAACAGCAAATTATCATTGACTGGTATTGTTGAACTGATACGAGTTTCCACCAGAGACCTAGGTATCAGTCAAGAATCGACGTAAAATATATGATGTCCCAAGTAAAGCTGTCTTCTGCAGTTCTGTAGATTGGCATATCAGAAAGCTGCAATTTTTCAAAATGATTCATAAAATTTTTTGACATTGTTCCAAGTGCCCTGATGACAATGAGGACTACCGTTGTGTGTTTAGTCCATAACCGGGTAACTTCTATGGCCAGGTCTCTATATTTAGTCATTTTTTCCAATTCTTTTTCATTGACTCTGGCATCTCCAGGGATCGCTATATCAATTAGCCAGACTTTCCGATTTTCTATGACTGTTATGTCTGGTTCTGGTGTATTATGTTCTATGTGAATATCGGTTTGAATTCTGAAATCCCACAAGATCTTGACTTCATTATTTTCTATGACTTTCTCAGCCTTGTGTTCCCATGAGTTTTTCGATGCTGGCAGATTGTGCTTTCTGCATAATGACCAATGAATCTATTGTGCAACCCTGTCATGTCTAACTTTGTAATCTGTCTGTGCAATTTTGCTACATTCACATATTAGATGAGACACAGTTTCATCTTTTTCTTGACAAAGTCGACACTTTGGATTATCACTGACTTTCTGGATTTTAGCCTTCATAACATTTTTTTGCAATGCCTGTTCTTGTGCAGCAAAAATCAGACCTTCTGTTTCTTTCTTGATGGAACCTGATTTCAGCCATGCCCAAGTCAAGTTGTTGTCACTTTTCTCATCAATATTCTTTAGAAATTGTCCATGCAGTGGCTTGTTCTTCCAGCCGTCTAATCTGCTTTCAAACTGTTTCCTCTTGTATTCAGCCTTGTTTTCTGTTGTTTTAAAGATATTTTCATTATTCACTGCCTGAAGTAGCTTTTTCTCTGCTTCTGTTGACGTAATCATTCAGGCTTCTTTTTTCTTCCTCTACTACTTGTTGTACTTGTAGTAGCCCTCTGCCTCCAATCTTCCGAGGTAAATACAATCTGTCAACATCACTTTTTTGGATGGAGTGCATGATGCATGTTCAATAACTTTCAAGTTTTCCGATCCAGTATTTCTAATTCACTTTGGGTCCAATCAATTATTCCAGCTGGGTATCTAATTACTGGAATGGCCCATGTATTTATGGTGTTGATTGTATTTCCACCATTTAGTTTTGATTTCAATATTTTTCTTACTCTCTTGATATACTCACTCTGAGTCAGACCTTTGACTTTTGTATGTAAGATGTTATCTGATTCAAGAATTCCAAGGTATTTATAATTTTAATTATCTGACAATGATTTCATTTTATTACCATTTTCTAGTTCTATTCCATCTATATTCTGGACTTTTCCTCGGCGCATGCATAGTACTGCACATTTTTCCAGTCCAAATTCCATCTGTATATCATCACTAAATATTTGCACTGTATGCAGCAATGTTTCAAGTTTGGTGGAACTTTTTGCATACAATTTAAGGTCATCCATGTACAGCAGATGGTTTATTTTTCCATGTTGGTCCGAAATGTGGTAGCCCATTTTTGTTTTGTTCAAAATCATTGACAATTTAATTAAAGAGATATTAAACAATAAAGGTGACAAAGAATCCCCTTGAAATATGTTTCTCTTGATATTAACTTCTGATGGGTGTGCACATTCAACTGTCTTTCATCACTTGTCTCTACTTCTGTGCCCCACTTGTTGACTGTTTCTTAAAAATTATTATTATTATTATTATTATTAGTTTGGTTTGTCCAGTGTTTGGTCTCTTTTTCAATAATTTCTTTCCCAGGATTTGATAGATTGTCAGGTATGTTAGTACTGCAGTTGTTATAGATTTTTGTTTTATCAATATATACTGCTTCAGCTGTTAATATTTGGTAATGATTTTGCATTGGGCCACTATATATGTTTGTTGTTTTTTTCAATATTTTCCCAATCAGGTTTGAATTCATTATTTTGGCCGAAATCACTCTGTCCAATTTTGTTTTATGTTTGATTCCATTTTTTAATTTGTTCAGTCCACTTTATGCTAGATTTCTTTTTGTATCACTTGTGTGGTATTAAATGGGTTTTTTGGTCCTTGTTTTTATTGGGAATTATTTATACACATACCTTCTGTAATGTTAGTTCTGTAATGTCAGATTTCTGGAATATTCTGTACATTATTCTATATTCATTTTTACAGATATTTTTCAAAATTGTAGTAATTCCTGTGGTGTGTGACATTGATCCACAGAAACTTTTGTTTTTCTTTTATTTATTTTTTATTTTTTTAATTTATTTCGAGATTTAACAACTACCATGAGAAACTCAGAGGCCATATAAGATGTCCTTGTCCCTAATTTAGGGCCACTGGTTTTATTCAGGACAGGGAGAGAAAAGGCAATGTAGGACAAACACACTACTCATGACTCATCCAAGACTTAAATCGAGGCCCATGTTGGATAAATAATAGAAGCCAGCACGTGTGTCCACTTTGTCACCTCGTTTCTTTTAATGTATTAGTTTTCTTGTAATCAGTGACACCATGATACCTCTAATTATCAACCTTACAGTGAAAAAATTAAAGTTACAGGTTTTATAACGGTAATTTATATATATATGGAGGTCAAATATTCAAACTAGAATCAAGTTCATCGTCAGGACTACATCACGGGCATAGTTGTTGCCATTCAGTTGGGAGTGCCCAAATGCAGTTGTCATTAAGCATGGTACTTCTAGGACTGAAAATTATATGCTATTTATTTCCATTTTTCAAAAGACCTTGTGATAAATAAACATTCTATGTAAAATATTTGTTGTTGTTTAACAATTTTCCTTGTACTTCAGTTGTTTTTGTGTAAACTTACCTTAACTTTTGTTTTGATTTGTCGTGTTATCTAAATTATCGACAATGTGCTGTTGGGGCGACATCTGTTTTTAGATGCGATTTTGCTCACTTTGACATCTCAAGATTTCAGTTTTTGTTGTAGGTTGGAGCATAATCAGCACTAAACTTGAAAAGTTAGTTAAATTAAAAAAGTAAAAAACCATTAAAGTGTACAAAGTGATATTTGAATTGTGTTAAATTAAATTAATATAGAAACTCAATTTGCTGTGATAAAATTCCAATTTGAATTTTTGTAGATTGGATAAATAGAACTCGAGTCATTGTTAATCCAATGTTTTTAAAATTATGCATGATCACTTTGACATCTCAAAGTCATCGTGTGTTATTATATAGCATGCAATCTCTTTGACATTAGATCACATGCTATTGTATAGCACACAATCACTGTGACATCTCGAGGGTACGCATGAATTGTTCGATACATGATGGCGCAGCAATGCAGACGTTGCTGTGATGTCAAGCATTCCAGTCAGATCTGGCTATTTATATCATTAATATGAATATGTTGTATCACTGAATGATTTGGAGACCAAATTTGTAGTTTATTTGATGGTTTGAATCTGCAAAAACCACAATAGATATGCTGACAGATAGTTTGTGTGTGCACATGAACTTAATATTATTACATGCATGCATTCTTCTTCAATGTTAGTAATTAAAGCATCTAAATGTATTAGTTGATTATTTTGCTCAATTTGGACTTGACTTTTACTGTAGAACATATGCTTTTATATGTGCTTATAAAATTGGCTAGATCATTTTGAGAATGCTACTAGAAGTTCTTGTACCTTATGAAAAGAGCACAGTTTTTGTTAGTGTTTTAACCGTAACTCTGCACAATAAATGTAATAATAATAGAAAAGGACATGAACATAAAATCGGAGGTAAATAAGAATATCTTTTATGATATATTTTACTGAGACAAGCAATATGACCCATTAAGAACATCATAAATTAAAATATGTAGTGCAGAATTATGTGCATACATTCTAAGTTGGAATGTGATAACTTCTCATGAACTGAGCCATGTATAATATCAACATGTTAGACTCACAAACTAAAATAGAAACTTGAGTAATAATATCAGAATTTCTTGTACTTAAATTGTTATTGAAATGCTGATATATGTATATGAGATCTCTTCCGTTGCGATGTACTTTCTCAAAAATGTTTTTGCTTTGCAGAAATATGAAATTGCTGTAAAGCTGGGAACTGAAACTGATAACCATCATGCAAGTGGTGTAGTCATTGATGAAAAGCCATTCAGTAAGAGTTCCACAATTATTATTGTTGCTTTATAGTTATTACTGTTGCCTTTTATTGTGTTTGAAACTCTTTTCCGTGAAAAATAATAAAGTACAGTGTTTTAATAGATTGCTATGCATTAAGTTTCCTAAGTTATTGAAAATGATTTTATCTGAATAAAATCATTTGCTATAACTTAGTAGGAAATTGCCGCTATCTGCTTAACACATCAAGCTATCATGAAGTGCAGTTATATTCAGTTTTCTTGAGAAAGTATAAAACATAATAATAACTAGAAATTAGTGAATCATCCAATATTAATTTCAGCTGACTGTACCATACTTCCTGTTGCATATATATATTTTTCAGTTTATCAGGAGAGCATTCATCTGTAGAAGCTTTTTAAAATCAGTTCCAATGGATGAAAAATATGACAGGTATATGAAAATATTTCTTAAACGATATTACTCAGTGGACCCAAAATTTGAACACCAGTTTTGCTCTATGAAATTTTGTGCAGTATATACCAGATCTATACATTCCAATGATTCATCCATTTTAGGTTGTTTTCAGTGGCTGTAGCTGATGGCCTTCTGCATCATGGTTTGTCCTTGGTAGTTATTTCTTCTTTAACAAACTTCTTCATCCAGCTTTGCACATTGCTAATGTTAATTGTCTGCTCTCCGTGCACCATGTTTAGCCTGTCATCAGTGTTGGAAGTGCTGCAGGCCTCCTTTGCATGGAACTTAATGACATATTTTTGCTTCAGTTTCATGTCCATAGATAATCAAGGAAAACGTCATACAAAAGGCATGAAAATATGAAATTTACATATCTTACAAAGCATATCCATAAACACACAGGCTGTTGTTATACATATGCCCTGCAGATGTTACTTTTAATTGATTTTGTATTTCCCTACAATCATTTGGATTCCACCAAGTTAAGAGTCTTAGTAGAGGGTTTTTTTGTTTTTTTTTTCAATTTGATCCTTTTGTGACAGGTTTGTTAAATTTTGTGAGTACACTAGTATGTACTTTGGTAAAGCTTTCAACATACATTGGATGTTATTGCACTTGGGATTTTACTTTTATTATTGTGCTGAACATTTACTTTAAAATTTTGTGATGTCATATATTTGGCTATCAGTGCAGTGACTAACTGTGATTTACTTAGAAAATCCTCTAGCAAACCTGCAGTTCGTTTATAGAACTGGACTGGACCATGAAACTACATGCTCCAACTCCTACCTGAGTATATCATCTCGTTATGCTTAGTAAATCTGTTAGTAAGCCTGAAAATGCCTATTGAATTGGTATGAACTCCCATGCCAACATTTCTCAGTTTCCATGAGTCCACTGAGTGGACAGAAAATATCATGTGATACCTACCTAGTAATGGGTAGGCTCGCCTTTTGCTTGGATAAGGGCAGTCACACAGCGAGGCATTAAGTCTATTAGGTCACAAAAGTATTCCATAGGTATCTCCAGAGTTGTATAAAAATAAAATGTATCTGCGTACACAACCATTGAAATAAAAAACTTGCTGCAAACCCACGGATCATGATAACAATAGAATAAGATAAAGAAAAATTAATATAACAATAAATAATTATTAGAACATTACAGATTTCAGAGAGGACAAGAGTATATTGCGACTAAATGCACAGAAATGTGTGTAAAATGGACCTTACAGCCAAAACTTTAAAATATTGGACTGTGAACCTCATAAAAACAAGAGACTAATTAAAGAAAGTTTTTATATCTCAGAAAGTAGTTCCATTAATGAACCTTACTATAGAATTATAAATAGCATTTTCAACAACTTAATTCAAAAATAGACTTATAAAATACACAAGGAAAAGATTTTAATTAAATAACTGGCAACTGCAGGAGAAACCTGGCAGCAAAATTTAAAATCTTTCTATGTAAACGAAACTTTTGTTACAGTTCCTATATATTGAGAACAGGTCTTGATAAAATCAAGAGGCCAGAAACGTCTGTAAAAACAAAAGCACTCACTATCGGAAGATGTGAAAAATAGTTGAACATTCTCATGCTAAGATAGAATTAAATATATTAATCTGAGTAAAGCCTTGAGTGTTTTAATTGCCGTAAATAATTTTTTTATTTTTTTTAACCTACAAGCAGAAACTATCTGCAAAATCTGCTAATAATTTGGAAACTATCAGCGTACGCGTGTACGTCAATATTCTGCGACTCTGGGTATCTCTACATATGCTTGCTGTACCACTGTCTATAATTCTGATGCATTCTTGGGTGGAGGATCCAAAGCTTGATTGAACCTTTCTACAGCATCCCAAAGATTTTCCACAGTGTTCATGTCCTGTAAATGAGGAGGCCATTCCAGGGTGGAACTTCTGTGTAATGCTCTTCTAATCGTGTTCTAGTCACCATGGCTCTATGGGGATGCACATTGGCCTGCTGGAAAGATCCATTGTCCTGTGTGTGCATGATGACCATAAAAAGATGCAGATGATCTGCAAGAATGTACATGTATGTAGACCATTCAGAGGTTCCAACGTGTGCCTGTTGAACATGCCTCAGACCATAACCAAGCCTTCACCAGCCTGAACAGTTTCTTTTTTGAAATGCTGGGTCCATTGCTTTGAGCAGTTTCTGACATATCTGTACCATCCTGTCTGCATGAAATAACTGGAAAACTTATTCATCGTGCCAGGAGACAGTCTGTCTCCAATCGTCCGAGGTCCAGTGCCAATATTCTTTCACCCAGTTGTGGCATACAGTCTGGTTATGTGGCATTGGCAATGGGTCCCTGGTGGGTTTGCTGCTCCCATAACCCATTGTGTCTAATAATTCATGGTTTGTACACTCCTTGAAAACCTTGAAAAGTCCTTGAATTAAAAAAGTTCATTTTCAAGTCCTTGAAAGTACTTGAAAAAGCTTAAGGCTTTGTAAACAGTACTTGAATTATTTTTGTTTTTGAAGTAATGATATGAAAGAGCATGTGATAAACAAATATTTGTGCTAAAAAGATGTATAGGAGATTTCTGTGTAGTTCTGAAAAAAACACCAAGCTGATCTAAAAGTGCAGAACTTGCGTTCAACTTAGGGGAGTGTGTGGACAGCTGGTGCCTTGGCTATGATATCACCACAGAGTGAAACGTCAGCCATGTGAGTAAAATGAGTGGAATGATGTATTCGCAAATTGTGATGGGCTTCTAACTTATTTACTGGGGTTAGGTACACGTTCATAGCCGGAGGATGGAACTTCCAGAAATTGCTTATGCTTCATGCGTGAATCCTTCGTCTCCTGGCTGCATCAAAACACGCACCAAGGCATCAAAGCCATGCATCAAAAATAGAAAGTTAAAGAAAACAATAAGTGTCATACCCGCAGATGAATACTAAAACAATGTACCTTTTCAAAATATTTCACAATATGAAATTTCGAAAAAACACCAAAACAAAGGGGCAATTCAAATTTAATAAAATAAACAAACTGGAGCAAGAGGTAACAGGCAGGTTATTGAAGATGTGCCCATCCTAACTAAGTTTAATGGGCTGAACTTACTAAAATACCTACCTACTGACCGAACGACAGTACACACATATGATAATTCGGGTTTATTTTGCTTGGAACAGTACGAACCTTGTGATTGCCTGGTGGTCTTAGTGGAGACATTTCTGGCACCTCCCTCATTAAGGTTGGTGGTGATTTGTGGCACTTGCTTGCAAATGTGTAAGACAGATGTTGACAGCCACATTCATCTTCCACCTTTCTGTGCCCACAGCCTTGTCCACAATGCTATTCTGAAAAGGTATATTTCCGATGCACTCCTGATACTGTCGAATGGGAATACTGCAATTCTTGTACCACCTCCGCAATAGAGTGACCCATGACACCCACTGTCATCGCACTTTCAGACTGTGTTAACTCCTGATGTTCATCCATATTTGCATCGAATTACCATCTACATGAATGCAGTGATGTGCCACTGCCTATATACCTGGCAAGTTGTGGGTTCATCCACTTGGGAGAGGAGTGACTGCATCACATTGCCTAGGAACTAGGTATCCTATGATTTCTGTCCTCTCAGTGTCTACTACCATCACATGCACCTACTGGCATGAACATTCATGACTCACAGTTCTTATAAATCCTTAAAGTCCTTAAAAGTGCTTATTTTTTGTTGGGGTTCTTAAAAGTCCTTATTTTTTGCTGAAAATGGCAAAAAGTGTTATAAAAGTACTTATTTGTCTAACTGGCTGCCTGATATCCAGAAGTTACAATGTAGCCCTTAGGACTTCTGCCAGTAGCGGCCCCATGTACGGGCATATCGGGCAACCGCCCAGGGCCCCGCGCTCAGAGGGGTTCCTCACCGCCGCACAATTATACTTCGATTCACCCTAAGATGACACCGAGAGGAAAGATACGGGTCATTTCATGTGAAATCAACCAGCAAAAATAGCATTTTCAACCTGACCATTTTTGATTTTTATGAAACTTGGTATATTTGTAGAATTCATCAATATAAACATATATGAATTTTTTCAGAATTTTTAAAGCATGCATTTTTGAGTTATTGATTTTTGAAATTTCATCATCTGAGCAAACTTTAACTGCCAATTACTTGGGTTCTAGTAGAGCTAGGGTCATGAATTATGGCTCATTTTAAAGATCTTGAATTGGGCTTTCATTTGATATGCCACATGACACTATTAAGAAGATTTAATGTCAATTTTAAAATTTTGAAATTGAAATATTAAAAAACGTGTTTTTTTAAAAATCTGAAAAAAATATATGTTTAACAAACATTTTTCTACATATCCTGAAAGTTTCGTAATGGGATCGCTATAAAAAAATAAATAACATAGAAGGACGTTACTAAATGCACCATCAGTGACTGAGGAACTGTTTATTTTGTCTGTCTAAAATGTTATCCCTGGTCTTACAAACACTGCAAATGTTAATGAATTAATTATAATTAGTTAAAAAGTTAATATATATCCATAAGGGTAACAAATTGTGTTTCTTTCCTAGGTTTTAAAGTAAAAGCAAAGTAAAAGATGGATGCCAGCAGATCATCCACATCAAAAGTTTCAAGTGTGGTTTACTGTTGCAACTCCCTTGGGAAACCAAACCATAAATATAACAAAAAAAAATCTGCGACCAGTTTCCAAGAATCTATTGACCAGTTTCCAAGAATCTATTGCTACAGAACAAGTTGCTCAAAACTAGAGACAAGATCTGTGACAGTTGTAAAGCAATCCAGAAATTTCACTCTGAAGCTGCTGAACATTCCTCTTCACATTCTGACAGCTATAATGAACAAGAAGCTGAAGGCCATGCTGTTCCATCTGAAAACATTGAAGTATCAGCTCCTGAAAAAGAGCATGCTATAGAAGCATTTAACAGAAGTTTACAATGTCTGGATGAAACGCCAATCAAGAAAAAAATGCCTGCAAGAAAAAAAAAATACCCGGAAGAGAAATATAAAAAAGCCCAAGAAGCATTTTGAGCAAAATTATTAAAGTTAAGTCCTGCATCGGAACCAAAGGATATTTCATCTCAACCAGAAATTATAAGACAGTTGAAAGAAAAATTTCATTCCACAGAAAATAAAAGCATAAGAATGCAGATATTGAGTACACTGCCTAAATCTTGGTCACTGAAACGAATTGAAACAGAATTTAGAGTTTCAAATTTTATGGCCAGAAAGGCTAAAAAGCTAGTAAAAGAAAAAGGTATGTTTTCTCCTTATCCAAAGCCAGGAAAGACTTTAGACAAAGACACAGCAAATTGTATACAAGAATTTTATGAGAGTGACAATGTAAGCCGCCAAATGCCAGGAAAAAAATACTTTGTTTCCATTGAAATGGATAATAAGCATCAACAGGTAAAAAAAATTGCTTCTGAGTAATTTGCGTGAATTGTATACTCTTTTTAAAGAGAGATTTCAAGAGAAAAGGGTGGGGTTCTCCAAGTTCTGTGAACTTTGCCCTAAGCACTGCATTCTTGCAGGAGCAAGTGGCACACATTCTGTTTGTGTTTGTACAATGCATCAGAATGTTACACTGATGATGACACAATGCAAGTTACCTGAATTAACAGGATACACTGTTCAGCCAATAAACTCATATAAAGATGTCCTTGTAAACATAATTTGTGGAAACCCTACACCTGCATGTTACTTCAGTCAGTGCAACAACTGTCCAGGATTAGAACAGCTCAAGCAACAATTTGAAGATTGTTTTGATGTAAATAGTATAGAAAATGTGACATTCAAGCAATGGATGCAAGTAGAGAAGAGGACAGTACTTGAAACATTATCAAAATCCACACAGGAGTTTTTGGACCTGTTGTTTGGAAAACTTCCAGCCCTGTTTCACCATTCTTTTATAGCAACTCAACAGTCAAGTTACTTAAGACATCTTAAAGACACAATAACAGAAAATCAATACATAGTAATTTGTGACTTTGCCGAAAATTATTCTTTTGTATTGCAAGATGCAGCTCAGGGTTTTCACTGGAACAATGCCCAAGCAACCCTGCATCCTATAGTTATAAACTATTGAGATGAGAAAACTCAGAACCTAGGACATGTAAGTTTTGTGATTATATCCGACTGTCTAATTCATGACAGTACAGCTGTCCATCTGTTTCACCGTTACCTAATTCATTTCATGCAGACACATTTTTCTCAAAAACCTGAAAAGATATTTTATTTTTCGGATGGAGCAGCTTCACAATACAAAAACAAGTCAAACTTCCTCAGCTTGTGCTACCACGAGATTGACTTTAATATAAAAGCAGAATGGATTTTTTTGCAACAGCACATGGCAAAAATGCATGTGATGGGATAAGGGGTACTGTGAAGCGATTAGCTGCAAAGGCAAGTTTACAACTTGTTTATAATAATCAAATTATGACCCCACGCCAACTCTTTGAATGGGCCACTGCTAATATTGCCTCCATTCACTTTTTGGTTTGCAACAACAGAAAATTACAAAGAGGAGGAAATTATCCTTAAAAGTAGAATAGCTTCTGCTAAGACAATAAGTGGTACTCAGAAACTCCATTGTTTCATTCCTGCAGGAAAACACAAATTACTAGTCAAAACTTACTCACTTTCTGAGCATTTTAAAGAAGAGATATGTGCAACAGATGAAGGGGAAGAGAACATTAGTTTTGAAAATATGGTAGGTTTTGTGATTAGTAAGTACTCAGAGCACTGGTGGTTGGGATGTGTACTTGGTGTTAATGAGGACACAGTAAAAGTGAGCTTCCTGGAGCCGCATGGTCCATCTCCATCATACAAGTATCCTCAATCACCGGATATACTGTTGGTTCATAAATATGATGTTTTGTTAAAAGTTGACCCGAATACCCATACGGTAGGTTTTGTGATTAGTAAGTACTCAGAGCACTGGTGGTTGGGATGTGTACTTGGTGTGAATGAGGACACAGTAAAAGTTAGCTTCCTGGAGCCACATGGTCCATCTCCATCATACAAGTATCCTCAATCACCGGATATACTGTTGGTTCATAAATCTGATGTTTTGTTAAAAGTTGACCTGACAACAGCTACTGTAAGAGTATATAATTTAACAATGACTGAGACAAAGAAGGCAAATCAAGCACTGGCATAAAAGTGCGGCAAAATTTAAAAGAAAGAAAAAAGCAGGATACATATAGAAGATAAAATAATTTTGTAAGTGTAAATATGCACACAGAGCCTTATACTGAATTATGAAATAAATTACTTTGGGACACAGTTTCAAATTACTTAGATGTTTATTTTCATTCTTTAACATTCACAATGTTTAATAGAACAAGTATGACATTTTACACAAACCACAAACCAGTCATGGGTGGAACCGGTAAGTATATTTGGCACATTTCAGTTGCATTGTTCTACGTTATTATTATTTTTATAGTGATCCCATAGCAATCCCATTATGAAACTTTCAGGATATGTAGAAAAATAATGTTTGTTAAACATATATTTTTTTCAGATTTTTTAAAAAACACATGTTTTTTAATATTTCAATTTTAAAATTGACATTAATTTTTTTTAATAGTGTCATGTGGCATATCAAATGAAAGCCCAATTCAAGATCTTTAAAACGAGCCATAATTCATGACCCCTAGCTCTACTACAACCCGAGTAATTGGCAGTTAAAGTTTGCTCAGATGATGAAATTTCAGGGGGTTTTTTTATTTCAAAAATCAATAACTCAAAAACGGATGCATTAAAAATTCTGAAAAAAATCATGTTTGTTTATATTGATGAATACTACAATTATACCAAGTTTCATAAAAATAAAAAAGTGTCGGGTTGTGAGCCTTGTTGATTTGACATGGAATGAATGACCCATACGTGAAACCTATCGCCGTGACTAAAAGTAGTTCCTTACATTTTCCGTAAAAACCAACGCATTTATTACCCAGAATCAACTTCATATTGTCCTAGCTGTTTACTTTATAAGTACATACAGTTATTTTAGACAAATCTAAAAATGATCTGTTTTCAGAAATTAAGTTTTAAAATTAAAACAACGCACGCATGCGTAGATATGCAGTGTTTGGGAGACAAGGATGCCAGTGAGTTGATGGGGGAAGTGATTGACAGCTGCTAACAGCAGGACAGAGTACGGAGTGACGCGGATGAACACAGATGTCTCGGCCGTCCCCGAAGGCACAGTGAGTGTGTAAGCTCTTTTACCTTAAACTGCAGTGTCATCTTAGCGTGAATCGAAGTACAGTTGTTTTTGCCTGGCGTTACCTAAAAGTTGTAGTTCACGATAATATACAAATAAATTACCAATTTTAATATTTGTTAACTGCTTTTGATTAGTGACATTAAAAGGTTACTCTGTTAGAAAAAAATTATTTTTTGGTCAAAGATATTTTTTCAGTGGGAAAGTTTGTGAAGAAATGTCTAAATTAAATTTTTTTTCAAGATATTTTTCGTAGGAGTTTTGTCGCAGTTTTGGGTACAAGTAGCATATATATATATATATATATATATATGCTAACTCACCAACCCGCTTCACCAGCGTGGTGAGTTATGGCCAAACACCTCCAAAATGACTCTACAACTTAAATCTTGGCCCTCAGTCTCCGGCAGCTGGAATGTACCTGGCCAAGGCAGCGGCCAGTGCGACATGAAGGCAGAGGGTGCTAAGAATCCCCGGAGGACCGGACTAGGCTGCCATTTGATGCTGACCTTGGCTACCTACAACGGACGCTCCCTATCTTCTGATTCAAGGCTTCTTGAATTGGAAGAGGAACTACAAAGGATTAAGTGGGACATCGTCGGGCTAAGTGAGGTAAGGAGAAAAGGAGAAGATCTCATTGAACTGAAAAGTGGACATCTCTTCTATTATCGTGGGACAGATACTGGCAGAACTAGTGGTGTTGGATTTATAATAAACAAGAAACTGAAGGATAAAGTTGTAGAAGTTGAAAGTTCCTCTGACAGAGCTGCACGACTCGTTATCTAACTATCGAGAAGATACCAGGCTCAGATTATTCAAACTTATGCACCCACCACAAGTCATCCTGAAGAAGAAATTGAAGAATTTTATGAGGAAATTCGTCATCTAAATAATAAAGGTAAGCAGCACTTGAAGATAATTATGGGAGATTTCAATGCAAAAATAGGGCACCGGCAACAGAATGAAACTTCAGTAGGTAAATTCGGTCACGGCAACAGAAACCAGCGTGGAAATACTCTCGTTGAGTTTGCAGAGGCAGAAGGATTTTTCATCTTGAATTCCTTTTTCAAGAAAAAGCCACACAGGAAATGGACATGGAGACATCCAATTGGGACGACAAGTGAAATTGATTTTATTATGTGTAACAAAAAATTCGTCATCGAAGACTGAAGTGTGCTGAACAAGTTCAACACAGGTAGTGACCATAGATTGGTGAGATGTAAGATGCACCTCAACACTAAACTGGAACGTGGCAAGTTCATAAGACAAACAAAATGTATTGACATAACCAACCTTAAAAAACACCATAATACTTTCAAGTTGGAACTGAAGAACAGATTTTCTGCTTTAGAAGGCCTAACATCGGAAGAAGTGGATATTTCGGAAGTTAACAGAAAAGTAACCAAAGCTCTTATGGAAACAGCAACAAAATTAGCTGGGTCTAAGAACAAGTTGCATGTGAACAAATTATCAGGAAAAACCAAAATGTTGATGCAAAAAAGAAGAGAGATGAGGGCAACTAAAGAAGATGTGACTTCCAAAGTGGAATATATAGAGCTATGCAAGACAGCGCGAAAAAGTATCACTGAAGACGTAAGGAAATTCAACTGTGAGCTAGTGAGGAAAGCAATTGAAAACAACCAAAGCCTTAAGATAGCAAAGGGATATCTCAGTAAGGGAAGAAAACAGATTATGGCTCTGAGAAAAGAAGATGGTTCTATAACAAGAAATAGAGGCGAAATTTTGACAAGAGTGAAAGATTTCTACTCCAAATTATATGAAAGGGATAATACATGTACTCCAGACATCATGAAAGGTACCAGAGTTCTTCCAGTCCTCCCAGCAGAAGTTGCTCATGCAATCAAGAACATGAAGCGGGGAAAAGCTCCAGGAGAAGATGGAATTACTATAGACATCATACAAGAAGCAAGTGGAGAAATTGAAACAGTACTCGCCCAAATTTTCACTCGATGCCTTAATGAAGGGAAGATTCCTGAGGATTGGAACAATGCTACAATGATCCTGCTACATAAAAAAGGTGACATTGAGGATCTCGGAAACTACAGACCTATCAGACTCCTATCAGTGGTTTATAAAATCTTCACTAAAGTTCTTTCACACCGCTTGAAGGTAACACTGGACATGGCTCAACCGAGAGAACAAGCTGGATTCAGGAGTGGTTACAGCACAATAGATCATATCGACGTACTGAGAGAACTAATTGAAAGAGCGAGGGAATATGAACTTCCATTGTGCATGGCTTTTATCGATTATGAAAAAGCCTTTGATTCGGTGAAACCATCAGCAGTTACCACGGCTCTGAAATCCTGCGGTATTGAAGATGCATACATTAATAATATTAATGACATCTATGAAAATGCAAATGCAAAGATTCGGCTGTTTGAGAATACAGCACGCATAAAAATTGGAAAGGGAGTGAGACAAGGTTACATCATATCTCACGAGCTCTTTAATGCCACATTGGAAAATGTCTTTCAATCACTGAACTGGGAAAACAAAGGGATAAAGATTAATGGAGATTATCTAACCCACCTTCGTTTTGCTGATGACGTAGTCATTTTTGCAACTACCCCATCAGAGCTGCAGAGTATGATCCAGGAACTTGCTGACAAGAGTAAAGAAGTGGGATTAAAAATGAACTTTCAGAAGACAAAAGTGATGTTCAATGCTTTTACAAGAAATGAAGATTTATCGATTGATGGAGAAAAGCTGGAGATAACAGACACGTACGTTTATCTTGGACAGCAGATATCAAGTGAGGGTCACATTGGTGAAGAAATTAATCGGCGTACAAAACTTGCCTGGAGAGCTTTTGGAAGAAACAGCATAATTTTCAAGAGCAACATGCCATTATGTCTTAAAAGAAAAGTGTTTGATCAATGCATCCTTCCAGTGCTTACGTATGGTGCAGAGACGTGGACCTTAACTAAAAGAGACATACAAAGGCTGCAGACAACTCAAAGAAGCATGGAGAGGTGCATGCTTGGTATAACCAGGAGAGATAAGAAGAGGAACTCGTGGATCCGAAAAATGACGAGAGTGGAAGACATCATGATCAGAGTTAAATCCCTGAAATGGCAATGGGCTGGACATACTGCCAGAAGGACAGACCATAGATGGACAGCCGAAATTTTAGATTGGATTCCAAGGGACAGGAAAAGACCCAGAAAAAGACCACATGGGAGATGGGTGGATGAAATTCGTAAATATGCGGGAGTGACATGGAGGAGACTGGCACAAGACAGACCGTTGTGGAGGAAACTTGGGGAGACCTTCGTCCAGCAGTGGATTGATAATGGTTGACAATGATGATGATGATGATGATATATACACAAGTGTAAGGGGTTATTGTGATTGCAAAGGGCCTCGTGAAAAGTCATCGCCTGGGGCCCCACAAGGGCTAGGGCTGCCACTGACTTCTGCTGCAGGTTGTCTGTGTTTATGATGACATCACGTGTGTTGGCGGCTGAAATCCAATCATTGGAGAGCACAGAACAGTGTGAGACAAGTAATTTGCTGAAAATGTAAAGAACCATGGGCAAAATTAAACACATTCAGCAAATTCCACCCAACAAGCCCTCTCACCATCTCTTGGTACTGATACTTCTCTTTTGTATTCCCCATTTTCTATATGTAAATATCAATTATTCAGTTGTACAACAAGAAAATTAAACGCAAAATTGAAATCTTGAACATGCAATATTGACTCTGGTTTTGCAACTTAAACCATGAGATGATTATGTGCAAAATTAAGATCCTGAACTCATAGCTCTAACTGCAGTTTTACAATTTACATACACTTTATTGGATATGTGATTACTCCCTCAGAATAAAGAAAAAACTGATTTGACCAGTAGAAATGTCCATAAATTCTAATTTATTCCATTATATGGAAAAATATTGCAACCTTCATCAGCATACTTCGATTTGCATAGTTAAGTGGTGTGTAAAAGTATATTTGTGCACATGTCATTGCTGTGTATGCAGTTAGTAAGGTTCTTAAAATATTTTTGTTGGGTGCTTAAAACTCCTTAAAAAGTGCTTATTTTTTGTACTAGAAAAAGAGAGGGAACCTGACATGGCTGTTTGTGAATTTGTATTATACCTCAGATCATATTAATTTTCAGGTTGACAGAAAGATTTTATGCATGATTTATGCCAAATGTAGTGCATAAAGTGCTATATTTATTATGACAAACACAATGCATAAGGAGTTTCCTTGTAATAGGAAAGTTTAATAATTTAATATTTATTTTCAATTAGCTCTCTCTTTTCACTTGGAACACACTCTGTCTACTTTTGACAGGACTTTCTCTTTAGATTGATCAACACCTTTCCAGGCTTAACATGTAATTTTCAAGACTTGTTTTATTGATGTGCATCAGAATATATTCTAATTCATATTATTGTAATACTTAATGGAATTGTATTTCATCTGTATAATTTTCTTAGTACTTGCATACATATGACACATGCCATTTAATATTTGTCCATATTCAGTTACATGTAGTAAACTAAAATGATTGTCTTAGATCAAAATTGCAAAACATTTAAATTTCTAAGGCTATATTTTTCTGTTTTCAATGCTAAAAAAATATAACTTCAGCAATTTGTTGCATCAGTGATTTATTTACATGGGTATTTTATTGAAAAGGTCACTTAGAATGGAAAGTGAAGTAGCATTTTGTTCACTTGTAATAAACCTTCAACTTTTATCTTTCCTATAGAGTTTTTGTATTTTTGTCTTCTGATCTACAGATCATATCACAGAAAGATACTCTTAGTTCAGCTGTTCAGAAATTTAAAGGTCAGTTATTACAGATTCAGCCAGAAGAATTTTTGTCCAGCTGTGCAATTTATTCTAAAATATTTCAAGACCCAGGCATGAGGGATCCAAGATTTATTACCCGTCCAGTGCACTGTGATGAAATATTATGTACTAGTTTTCATCCACCAGAACTTTGCTTCCGTGAGTATTTTTGGTTTTTATTTTCTTTGTGTGTTATAAATCTACGCATTTTTAAATTTTGACCGAACAATGTTAAAAATGCATTTAGGGCTTAGATCTGATTATTTTTTAATTGAATTTGTTCTACAATGAAACAAGTTCTTCAAACAATTCTTGTAAAATCTGCATGTTATATGTACAGGGGGGGGGGACAACGAAACTGAACAAGGCACACAACAATTTATTAGTACGGTGTAGGGCCTCCTTTGGAGACAAATGCAGCTGCAATTTGTCGTGGGAAGGACCAATATAAATCCTGTACAGTGGCTAGAGATATTTGAAGCCATTCCTCTTGCAGAAAAATGGCTAGATCACGACGTGATGCTGTTGGAAAACGTTTCCTGACTCGCTCTTCCAGAACACCCCAGAATGGCTCAATAATGTTCAAGTCGGGTGACTGTGCAGGCCATGACAGATGTTCAACCTCACTTTCAGGCTCAGTAAACCATTCTTCCACTAGTTTGACTCGGTATGTTATCATCCTGATACACACCACTGTCAGGGTACAATGTTTGACCAATTAGGTGCACCTGGTCCTCCAGAATTGTCCGATAGTCGTTTGCAGTGATGTGGCCCTCAAGAACAATCAGCGATCCAACAGACTGCCATGATATTGCAGCCCAAATCATCAGAAATCCACCTCCATGCTTCACTGTGGGCAATAATCAGTCTGGATGGGTAAGACTGTGAGGAATGTCTCCACACATAAACTCTCCTCGTTGTGGGAAAAACAGTGAAGAATGATTCTTCGGAGAACAATACACATTTCACATTGTTTAACGTCCACGATTTGCCCTGCTGGCACCGTTACAACCGACGTTTGGCATTCACACTGATGATCCAGGGTTTGGCGATAGCAACACGACCGTGAATGTTGACCCGATGAAGCTCCCAATTAATAGTTTTGATGGAAACAGGTGAGTCGCAGTGCGTATTTCAACTCTGCAGTGAGTTGGGCAGCTGTGGTTTTATGTTTTTTAGTTACCACCCATGTTAGCAGCCGTACATCCCTGTCAGACAGCTTCCTCTTACCTTGACAGTTACTCCTATTGGATGTGGTTCTTCCCTCTTGCTGGTATGCCGACATTACCCTGGATACTGTGATTCGCAATACACCACAAAGACTTGCTGTTTCGGACACGGATACAACGGCGAGACACCCACCAACAATCTGTCGTCTTTGAAACTCTGATATGTCTCCAATTATGTTGTGTGGATTGCACTTTTTGACATCCAGATGTGCTACTGCTCTGCTAATGTAACCTTCACACTCCGCTCTTGATGATCGCCTGCGGAGTAGATGCTGGCTGGCCACAAGGTAGCACATACAGCGGCATGACATGTGGGATGCAATTTGTGCAGGTTGTTTCAGTTTTGTTGTCCATTTCCTGTAGTGTCTGCGATTTGCAAGAACTGATATCAGTCTGCATGGTATGCTAACCGAACACTGTGCTTCAGAAAAACTGATCTAAGTAAGAAAACTGCCCCATGCATTCTCCAATTTCTGCCAGAGAAGCTCACCTGCTTAAAAATGGTGATTAATGTTCATCCATCTGCTGCAGTGATGTTGTGGGGTTACAGGAGAAAAATTGTGTGGAAGCAGCAATGGAAGCTAATGCAAATGATCCCGACTAGTGTGAATGCTGGTGAAAATAATAAAAATCGAAATGTGATTGACATGTGTTCTATAAGATCATTGCAAGATGTTAAATAGTAATTATTTGAGTCCGTACCTGAAAGCAAACTTCAGCCTCAGAGAAGGAGCAACACAAATGGAGCTAGCAACTTCTAGATTTCACATGGTTTGCATGCATGAAACTAGGTGTACCATAATTTTTGTTGTATAATTAGTGGATTATCTGCTAAAAAGTTTAAAATATAGGTTCTGCAGATCAGAGCTCAGACGGCCCGAACTGGGCTCGGGCTGCGTAATACTTCCTGGAGTTCGGGCTCAGGCTCTGAGAGAGGGTGATAATTTTCTTCCTTTTTCTTTTAATGTGATTTTACATGATTTATCACAAGAGACGTTTTTACACTTTTGAGATGTTAAAGAGAATTCTTCAGCGACTAGGTCTAGATGGGTAGTAGGGATTCGACAGGGCTATCCATTACTGGCTTGGGTAATAAAATCCCATAGACCATGAATTACAGGATTTCTGCGAAGGAAAAGTTTCTATGAGAACTACAGACAGTAGATAGTAATCTAACGAAATTTTGCTCCCTACCTGAAAGGGCAGCTCCCTGCTAATTCTATTGAGCAACGTACGATGTAGATTGTTATGCCTCCCGATTTTTCCTGATTTCCTGATACCCCCTTCCCCCAGAAACATTTCAGAAAGAAATGAATGGTCAAAGAAACTATAGAAATAGCTAGACATCCCTTTCCCACTCCGCAGTTGAGAAAGACATTGGTTAATTGCACGGATAGGAAAGACAGGAAATCTGGAAGAGAAGACTTTTTTTTTTTAATGCCTAAACAGGTTTATCATAGTTTTGGGGCTCTATCTTGCATTATAAAATTTGGGCCCGGGCTTACATACTTCGGGCTCGGACGGGCTCTTAAAATTGAGCCCGAACTCAGCTCTGCTGCAAATTATACGCTGAAGTGAATAATGTGCTGATTTAAAAAAAAATTGCGACCCTTTGATATTTAAAAAATTCTGCAGGGTGATTGTGCAGGAGGGAGGATATAATTGGAAAAGAACTACCTTAGAAAATTTTTCTCAATTCAGCAGTTTGTACCGAGCAGAGCGGAGGGGTGGGGGAGGAATGGTGGGGTCATTTTGTATTGTTGAGGAGGACAACTCTGACTGCTGTGCCATCTCCATTTTTGTCAACCATCCAATGAAAGCATATGCACAGCGCTTGCTGCATAAACTTATGCATGTCTTCTTTCAAAGTTCCTTGTTTCGGATCCCATGTGTTCTATTCCTTGTGTTTAGTTCATCCTTTGCCATTTTGACCAAAGTCTTTGCTGCTGATATTTTCGTTCATTGCTATTTATGATTTCTTTGAAAAAGGAAACATCTCAGTTACACTGCAGAATTTAAAGTGGCAGGCACAACTGAGGATATGATCATGTCACTGTGCCATAGTATTCAGAAGGTCAGAAAACAATCGGGCAATGACACATGGAAAGCCGCTGTGCCACAGTCTAAAACTTAAACAAATCCGTCAGTAAATTCCGCTGGAGAATTCACAGAAGTCCAGCCCTATTTTTTACTAACCCACATATAAGCCGATCCCCCTACTTTGAAAGCAGGATTTCTTCCAAAAACTTTTTAATTGTATGTGAGCACATATAGTATTTTTATGACGTGCTTTGTATCACCGTTTCATTATTGGCAAGGTGTAACAATGTTCTGGAGCTGCATTGGCATGATTAAATTTTGGACTTTATGGATTCCACGCCACTTAGCTTTATTTGCCAGCAAATAAAAATATAAAAAAAGTAACCTTTAAAAATGAATTTCTTTATTTAATAAGATGGTTTCATCTGTGAATTGTGGATTATATAGTGATTTTTTTCCCCCTGAATGTTACGGTATATGCCAGTATGGATTATACAAAGGGGTAAAAATGTATGAATTTCACGGTCTACAGATTATACGCTGGTTCAGATAATATGACGAAAATTATGGTAACGGATGAGAGAAATGCATAACTACAGGATATTAAGGAAGCAAGTCACAAACATAATGTTTTGAGGAAGTGAGTAACTGTAACAAAGAGAAGTTATTTTCTGCCATTATTTTTATGTGTTTGATCGGCTTTTGCTTTGTATTTTGTGCTAACATTCAAGTAAGTGTGTGTGTGTGTGTGTGCGCATAGAGCACTACAGCTTGTAATTTTCTTTTCTTTTCTATTTGAATCTAAGTACTTTGTTTTATTCTTATTCCAGAAGAACCAGCAATGCCATGTCTTGCATACATGGAGGACAAAGAAGCATGTTCTCTAAACATATGTTCACAGTGCCCAAAGCATTGCTTATAATAAGATATGACTAATAGTGAACTCATTGTGCTGTGTAATTAAAAAGGAATTAGGGGGCAGTATTTTATGTAGCTTCATTTCATTGGAAAAGTGCATTTCATATGAAATCAGTTAATACTGTAGTTGTCACAGGAAGTACCTACCATTATACTTTTATCTGCATTTATTTCTAAATTTGTCTTCATTTAGTTGCTGTGAACTGACCTCTCAATGATTTGATAGTGGCTTGATAATGTTTTAGGTGCTATTAAGTTAGTCATTTACTCAGAATAGTGGAATTTTGATTTGTTGTTTAGCTAACTATGGATACATTTGTGCTGATGTATAAGATTTCAGTGTCAGACTGATGTATGTCAGACTGATGTATCACAATAAACTTTTTAGAATTTTAGTGATCCATACTTGCAAGAAAAAAATAGATAACCAACATTGCAGGTTATTGAAACTGATTACATTTTTACCCGAAGTAAAATATAAAAAGTTTTTATGGGTCATTCAATGAAAATTTACCAAAGAGCAGTTGCTACATCATTTTGAAAAAAAATCCAATAAATATGTGCCATTCTTACTGATAGTGAAGTACCAGAAATGTCAGTAGAAAATTTTTGTCACCTCTGGAACATGATGAAAATTCTGAAGTTTTGCGTGAAAATTATAAACCACAGGAATTTGACGATTATGGGCAAAACACGTAACAATATTAACAAAGAAAGGTAACTTGATCACGCTAGTTACGTTAACTAAAACTTTTACAAAAGTTCGTAAGTTGGAAGCTTTCGACCTTATCTTAGGTCTTCATCACGCCAATGGAGGACTAAAATTGTTGCCAGATTCTACATTTGAATTTTTCCTATTTTTGTTGCCAAAACTTAGAATTGATCTCCAGATCAACGGAATGTAGAGAGGAGATTCGGAGTTGCAAGTCATTGAGTTGAAAATAATTTCTATGCTTTCACGGTAACGGAGGGCAAAACGATTGTCAAACGAAGCAATTCGTTTTGCTTCGTTCCAGTGGGGAACTGCAGATGTGTCTTCCATTGTCAAAATAGACAAGGCAGTGTTGGGATTGCCTTTCGAAACATCTTTTCTGTGTTCTAAAATTCTATGGCTAATGCTCCTGTATGTGCTTCCAATGTATAAGTTATCCCCAGTAGAAGAAGAGATAGGAATGCAGTAAACTCCTGGGAGGTTCAGGCTTTCAACTTTGTCCCTATCCCTTTGTAGAAGTTTCAAGATGTTTGGGGTAGATTTAATGGCAAGATGGTAACCAAAACTTCTAAAAGGATCTGTAACTTATAAGCATAGGAAGGGTGGTAAGGAACAGAACCACAGAATTTCAGGTCTTCTTTCTTGTGAGGAAGGAGGCATTCGATTTTCGAATGGTTTTCATATTTCTTTATGAGGGAGTTAACTGTAACAGCAGGGAAACCATGAGAGAGGGCTATTGTAGAAATTTTGGAGAGTTCTTCTTGAAGAGAGAGTTGGTTGTTGCAAATGATATGAGCCCTGTGGATGTAGGACTTCAATGCTGCAAGCTTGTAGAGATGCAAGGTGCAAGATTTGTAGGGAATGATGTTAGTGGCTGCAGAAGGTTTTCGATAGACGGAACGAGTAATGGAGAGATCAGCGTTTCTGCAGATAGATACATCCAGGAAATCAATTTTGTGATTTACTTCCTTAGATTCACTATATCTATTTTGTGATTTACTTCCTTAGATTCACTATATCTAAGGAAGTAAATCACAAAATTGATTTCCTGGATGTATCTATCTGCAGAAACGCTGATCTCTCCATTACTCGTTCCGTCTATCGAAAACCTTCTGCAGCCACTAACATCATTCCCTACAAATCTTGCACCCTGCATCTCTACAAGCTTGCAGCATTGAAGTCCTACATCCACAGGGCTCATATCATTTGCAACAACCAACTCTCTCTTCAAGAAGAACTCTCCAAAATTTCTACAATAGCCCTCTCTCATGGTTTCCCTGCTGTTACAGTTAACTCCCTCATAAAGAAATATGAAAACCATTCGAAAATCGAATGCCTCCTTCCTCACAAGAAAGAAGACCTGAAATTCTGTGGTTCTGTTCCTTACCATCCTTCCTATGCTTATAAGTTACAGATCCTTTTTAGAAGTTTTGGTTACCATCTTGCCATTAAATCTACCCCAAACATCTTGAAACTTCTACAAAGGGATAGGGACAAAGTTGAAAGCCTGAACCTCCCAGGAGTTTACTGCATTCCTATCTCTTCTTCTACTGGGGATAACTTATACATTGGAAGCACATACAGGAGCATTAGCCATAGAATTTTAGAACACAGAAAAGATGTTTCGAAAGGCAATCCCAACATTGCCTTGTCTATTTTGACAATGGAAGACACATCTGCAGTTCCCCACTGGAACGAAGCAAAACGAATTGCTTCGTTTGACAATCGTTTTGCCCTCCGTTACCGTGAAAGCATAGAAATTATTTTCAACTCAATGACTTGCAACTCCGAATCTCCTCTCTACATTCCGTTGATCTGGAGATCAATTCTAAGTTTTGGCAACAAAAATAGGAAAAATTCAAATGTAGAATCTGGCAACAATTTTAGTCCTCCATTGGCATGATGAAGACCTAAGATAAGGTCGAAAGCTTCCAACTTACGAACTTTTGTAAAAGTTTTAGTTAACGTAACTAGCGTGATCAAGTTACCTTTCTTTGACCACAGGAATTTTCATTTTCTTTAATATCTCAATTCCTATTGAATATTTTGACTTGAAACAAAAACGGGCGTATTCAAAATCATTTGTTCTACATTTCTGTGCAGTTGTTGAGCATTTAAAATCAAATGAAAAATGTACTAGATGCAGCTGAAAATGTTGAAAAAAATGCATTTTTGTCATATTTGGTCCTTTTGTACTTTCAAATAAAAAAATCATATTTTTTTACTCTTTCTATGGCTACAGGTGTGAAAGATTTGTCCTCCACCTTTCTCCATTAAAAATACTCTTCACACATACAAAAAAAATGTCAAATTTTGAAATATTGCAAAAATTACCCATAGTTCACACCCCTGTAGGTAATTTAAAGAGATATAGATAAGATTTTGAAATTTTATAAAGAAATAGTCCTGTGTATTAGTATTTTCTCTTCCAACTTGCAAAATGGTGTATTTCTGGTTTCTGATGTATTTTTCCAGTGTTGCTTGTTTAGGCTACCCCACACTACTCAAGAAGTGACTCAGCAAATGGAAACTTGTAGTTTACCATGTATCTGATAAGATAATACATGAGGAGATCCATAAGTACCAGTTAAAACATGCATATGGATACTTCCTACAAGATGTATGTCTATCTAGCTGAGGTATGTAAGGCATGCATGATCTTACAAACATACAGCTGTTTGCCTTCACCCTCATCTAACTTTTATTGTTGCACTGTAACAGACATTATGTTGGATGTTTTCCTAATTTTAGGAAAGTTTGTGCAAAGCGATAAGGAAGTTCATTGAATGGTTGTGAAGATCATTACTTTCACAGCTTATAGAAAAGCAGGGTAAAGATGGAAAATCCACTTGCATGTAGCTTTTCCTTGTCTGTGTCAGCAAAAACTGTTGTTGTTTTGCAGTTAGACTGTGAATAAAAACACTGTAAACCTATAAACCTATCTTCATGATTTTTTTATGAAACTTTATTATTATTATTATTATTATTATTTTCTTTCTTAATTCGAATTATTATTATTGTTATTATTATTTGCTATAGTTAACTAAAAGAAACTGATCATTGATCCCCAGAAAATTTTGCCTAAATCAGTTAACGTTTTAAACTACAGCATACAGTATGACACTGAAGTCCCGAAAAACTCCACTTAAATTTTTATTGGTTGCTTTTCCAAAAAAACCATGATAGCCATTTCTCTTTATGGCAAGGGGACACTTTGGGGGCATAGAACCGGGAAGGGTGTCTGGTGACCCCATAGGGTACGGGGCTGGTGGTTACTTGAAATTTTCAAATGGAAAGAGGGGTTGTGTGACATATCGTTGGCAAGATCTCTGAAAATGTAGTATGTTGGGTTTCAAATTTTTTGTTTTATTTTTATTCGGTACGAAGTTATAGCCCACAATAGCCACACTAAAGTGCACGATGAGTGGTAGGAAAAATTGCATTACTTTTGACACATTTGTGTTCTTTCTTTAATTTGTGTGAATGTACCATACTTATTGTGTTTCGTGGCAAGGAAGCACCTTTCTGGCCACAAATCAAGGGGTCCAGTGACCCCATTGGGGTGTGGATCAGGGTCATTCAATAATTGCAAATGCAAAGCGGGGCGGGTAGTGTAATACATCATTGTTACCATGACATATTTTGCAAATTTAATTTATTGCACTTTGTAGTTCAAAAAGCATACAATATTCATTATGTTTTATGTCAAAAATGAAACCATATAGGTTAGGAACCTAGGGGTTTTGCGACCTTTTGAAGATCCGGGCTGGCAGTTTCATGAAATGTTGCATGGTAAAGTCGGGTCACGCCACATCACTGGAAAGATATCAGAAATGGGAACAACTTCTGCTTCTAACATTTGTCATATCTTTATTTTATCAAATGTGCATACCTGCCAGGTTTTACAGTTTACCCGTAAAATTTATGGAAATTAATTCCTATTAGTAGTTCTAATTCAGACTATTAAATAGCTCTGATCATGCTGCTATTCTCTTTTACGCGCAAATTTCAAAATAACTTGTACAATATTCTAGAAGATAATGCTTACCTTGGCATTCCTTACTAGCGATGAAACACATTTAATGACATGTTTTCCGGTCTTAGTTGATGTTATTGTCCTAATGTCCGTTGTATGAGACTTATAACTTTACTTCAACACACTTTTCGCTGGGTATACTCAGTGGATCTTCACTTTAGGATTCAAAAATATCAACTTTTACCGTTCTTTACACTCGAAATTTTCGCCCAGTCTCTGGGCATCCTCAAGAGCATGGCGACTTTTCCACAGATGTTCATGGTTAACTTCGCGCTAATGGAGTCCGATACTCCTCGTTGCCATTCGTCGGATATACTTTCTTGGATACATTTATTTATCAAGCCCTGCTAACGCCACCTATGTTTCATCAATGTAACTTTTTTTTTCCCCTATCCCGGTTTTCTTGTCTCTTTTGTTGTTCTTTTTCTTGTCTTATTAGTTCTTTCCACAGGCTAGATAATGTGCTAGGGTCGTTCTGGTTACATGCCCTTGTTTTATTTTTATAGATTAAGATTGCTTCTTCCCTCCTCATTTGCCTTTCAGATTTTTTATTTGTTTTTAGCATTTTAATTTCATCGAATTTTGGGAAAGCCTGGTTTTCAATGCCGAATTTCACTAATGCAGTTTTTGCTTCTTTTTTTTTTTTTTTTTGCCAGTTAGATATGTGTTGTTTAAGTCTCTTTTTTTTAACCTGTTTTTCATACTACCAATGTACGATATTGGGGGTATGTGTGCAATTGGAATTTCGTAGGATCCTGATTCTTCTAGTATTTTTTCCTCTGTTTTTTTGTTAACAGTCAGATTTTTTAAGGTGTTTACTGAACTTCCTAGTTGTAAGTCATATTTAGCACATTGCCTATTAATTTCTTTACTAACTCCTTCCAAGTATAGGAATGCCCCAATGTATTTCAATTTTTTATTCCTCACCTTCTTTTGATTGTGCACTTCTTGGCCTTCATTTCTCTTAGTCACATGCTTTTTACTGTCGTGTATCCATTTTTTCATTAGCTTACTCGGGTAACCATACTCTTGTGATATTTTCGAGATAAACTCAAGCTCTTGATTTTTTAGCCTGTTGTTACACGTGTGTGTACGCTCTCCATATCAAGTTTACTATGCTGTTTTTTTTTTATGTATCACTGGGTGGTGCGAGGAGTATGGTATCAGTACTGGTATGTAAGTTGCTTTCCTGAACACAGGGTATTCAAAGTTATTTTTGTTTTTCTTTAGTTGAATGTCCAGGAAGGATAGACGATTATCCTATTCAAATTCTATAGTTAGCTCTATTGTGTTACAAATTTCGCTAAAACGATGTGCTAGATCTTGTAGCTTGGCTTAGTTAAGTTTTGACATAATAATAATAATGTCGTCTACATATCTAGCGTATAGTATCGGTTTTTCTGGTAGAGTTTGAATAATTTCTTTTTCGAGTTATGCCATAATCACTTCTGCGTATAATGCCGATAATGGGGATTCCATATGGCCACCTTGTGTTTGTTCATAGATATTTCCTTCAAATTGGAAGATATTGTTTATTGTTTTCCTTGATGAAATATAAAGTATTCTTTAATTCTTTCAGTTGTGACATGTTTAGTCGTTTGTTGATGTTTAGTTGTTGTATAATCAATTCGATGGCTAGCTCGACAGGAGTATTTGCGTATAACGCCTTAACGTCCATGGGGGCCATTGTTATTTGCACTAGGTCTTGATTAATTAACATGATTTTTTTTATAAACTCGTAGCTATTCTTTAAGGTATATTGATTCCTCATGAATATTGGGGATAGATAGTTGTATATCTTTTTTTCAAGATTGATGAGTGGGGAGGTTTTTTTCGATAAAATCAGTCTTGAAGGTGTGTTTTCTTTATGTGTTTTAATTTTAGAGAATATTTTTGGCATCCCTGCTCCCATTGGAGGGTTTGCATTTTTATTTCAGCTGGTAACGAGCTAGCCATCGAATTAATTATGCAACAACTAAACATCAACAAAGAACTAAACATGTCACAACTGAAAGAATTAAAGAATACTTTATATTTCATCGAGGAAAACAATATCTTCCAATTTGAAGGAAATACCTATAAACAAACACGAGGTGGTGGCCCTATGGGATCCCCATTATCGGCATTATATGCAGAAGTGATAATGGCATACCTCGAAAAAGAAATTACTCAAACTCTACCAGAAAAACCAATACTATACGCTCGATATGTAGACGATGTTATTATATGTCAAAACTTAACGAAGTCGAGCTACAAGATCTAGCACATCGTTTTAGTGAAATTTGTAACACAATAGAGCTAACTATAGAATTTGAATAGGATAATCGTCTATCCTTCCTGGACATTCAACTAAAGAAAAACAAAAATAACTTTGAATACTCTGTGTTCAGGAAAGCAACTTACATACCAGTACTGATACCATACTCCTCGCACCACCCAGTGATACATAAAAAAAACAGCATAGTAAACTTGATATGGAGAGCGTACACACACACGTCTAACAACAGGCTAAAAAATCAAGAGCTTGAGTTTATCTCGAAAATATCACAAGAGTATGGTTACCCGAGTAAGCTAATGAAAAAATGGATACATGACAGTAAAAAGCATGTGACTAAGAGAAATGAAGGCCAAGAAGTGCACAATCAAAAGAAGGTGAGGAATAAAAAATTGAAATACATTGGGGCATTCCCATACTTGGAAGGAGTTAGTAAAGAAATTAATAGGCAATGTGCTAAATATGACTTACAACTAGGAAGTTCAATGAACACTTTAAAAAATCTGACTGTTAACAAAAAAACAGAGGAAAAAATACTAGAAGAATCAGGATCCTACGAAATTCCAATTGCACACATACCCCTAATATCGTACATTGGTAGTATGAAAAACAGGTTAAAAAAAAGACTTAAACAACACATATCTAACTGGCAAAAAAAAAAAAAAAGAAGCAAAAACTGCATTAGTGCAATTCTGCATTGAAAACCAGACTTTCCCAAAATTCGATGAAATTAAAATGCTAAAAACGAATAAAAAATCTGAAAGGCAAATGAGGAGGGAAGAAGCAATCTTAATCTATAAAAATAAAACAAGGGCATGTAACCAGAACGACCCTAGCACATTATCTAGCCTGTGGAAAGAACTAATGAGACTAGAAAAAGAACAACAAAAGAGACAAGAAAACCGGGATAGGAAAAGAAACTAAAAAAAAAAAAAAAATTACGTTGATGAAACATAGATGGCGCTATCAGGGCTTGATAAAGAAATGTATCCAAGAAAGTATATCCGACGAATGGCAATGAGGAGTATCGGACTCCATTAGCGCGAAGTTAACCATGAACATCTGTGGAAAAGTCGCCATGCTCTTGAGGATGCCCAGAGACTGGGCGAAAATTTCGAGTGTAAAGAACGGTAAAAGTTGATATTTTTGAATCCTAAAGTGAAGATCCACTGAGTATACCCAGCGAAAAGTGTGTTGAAGTAAAGTTATACATCTCATGCAACGGACATTAGGACAATAACATCAACAAAGACCGGAAAATGTGTCATGAAATGTGTTTCATCACTAGTAAGGAATGCCAATGTAAGCATTATGTTCTAGAATATTGTACAATTTACGGAAATGTGACTTGTTTTACGGGCAAAATGTTAATTTTACGGATTTGGTGATTCTCCGAGATTTTTTCTTTTTCTGATGATTTTGCACCCACCATTAAAACTTTTTTTTTTTAACTTAATCCATTCAAAGGAAAGTGCCAATGTAAGTTACGAATAAGTTTTCAATTACATTTGTTTTTTGGGAACATTTTGCTGTAGTTTTCCCTCGTTTTAGGTTATTGTTTTGCCTTTTTTCAAACACTAGAACACCAACCAGCTGGGCTTGTTTAACCTTGGGCTTGGTTCTCTCCCCTCTCTGGTGCCCGCTGTTTGTCTCCCGAGTCGCAACTCCTCAGCAGGCCAGCACGGGGTGTGTCTTGCCTTGGAGCAGGTGTCTTTATTCCTCCTAGTTCGAAATGCTATCTCAGAACGCAGTTATCGTAGAAAAAATTCAAACGGATTTTAAATCTGTGGAATTTTTAAGTCCAGATCGATACCCCACATGATGAAATTAAGCAAAAACTGTCAATTTTGTGAAATTAAAAATGCACTGGGGCATGGTTTTGTGACTTCTCTAGCAATAAATTTAACCTAACGAAAAAATGCTACTATAAGAGGAAGTTAAAAAAAAAAAAAAAAAGTAAGTCCAATTTTCATTCAAGCCAGTGCTGCTCCAGCAATGATTTATTTTGCTGGTCTGTTAGTCAGTAAGTTTTCTACGCTTTCCAACTGTGCTTTGTTCATCGCTCGATAACGTTCATAAAAATGTCTTGGCTTGATTCAACGAAATTAATATGTTGGGGTACATACTAATTCGTCAAATCCCTATTGAAAATGGTCAAAGGTAAGGTCAAGACATTATTTTCAGTTCCTCTCTGCTTTCTATTTCTTTGGCTGGATTCAATGAAATTAACATGTTGGGGTACATACTAATTTGTCAAATCCATATTGAAAATGGTCAAAGGTAAAGTCAAGACATTATTTTCAGTTGCTCTCTGCTTTCTATTTCTTTCAGTTGCTCTCTGCTTTCCTATTCATTCTTCCGCCCTTTTGCGTTATGACTTACGTAAAATCAAAGCATGATTGTGATGAATTTTGGGTATGCTGTTTTTAGCACCCATAGTAGACCTATCCTATTGAAAATGGTTGCTATCAGCATTCACGGGGACAGTGCAGTAGTACATGCACAAGATTTGTTTGCTCGCGTTTTAGAATTTCAGCACAATATCTTCCGTGGAAATTGACCGATTAGGATAGAATTTTTAATTATAAAATGATGTGTTTGTGGTAGCATTTTAATTTAGAAATTAACAGACACAAAAAATGTTCTGTAATAAAGCAAAAACGTGCAAAATGTACAGTATGGATTAATTCATACTAAGAGATTCGTAAAGAAAACAGTAAAGTATCGTGAAGAACACTGTTGCTTTTGCAAACCCACACTTTTTTGTAGGTGTGAAATTTTGGGCTTTTAGAAAACAACTCTGAATTTTAAGATATCCGGATTTTGACAGCACAAATTTAATCTAGGGACAGAGTAGACTTTTTTTTTCTCTGTTTGAAAAAAAAAAAAAAAAAAAAAAGCTCCATTGGCTTTGTAACTTCTATTAAACCGAATTGTGTGATATTTAGAGATTTTCATTTTTTAAAACAGAATACATACGTGTATTCCGCATTTTGTCATGTTAAGCAATATTTTTTTTTTTTTTTTTTTTTTTTTTTTTTTGCAGGGATATAAGATTGGAATTAAAATCTTGGTTCAAACGTTTTGTGCCATGGCTACTCTGCAAAGGGAGCAGGGGACGAGATGGGGAGGATGTACCGACGAAGTGTCTGTATCATTTCTCGTGGCGCCTGATGTAAAAGTCTGTTGGTTTTGTTCCGGCAAAACACGTTGTTTTAGTTTACTGAAGGAGAGGGGGTAGTTCAGACGTTGATGGGCCCAGATTGTTTTTGTAAAGCAATAACTAGACTAGAGAAGCTCTATTCAGTAAGATGAGGGGAGGGGGAAGGACAGGAAGGGACGACAGAACTATAAAATCAGTGCCATTTGGAAGTATAAAGGATGCCGCTAAAGGGGTCGGATTTGGTAAAAGACAAGACATCGATCTGCCTGTGAAGAATGATGGGGAGGGAGGAGAGGACCCCAGAGGATGACATTCATAACTAAAACCTAAACCTTTGTTTCTAGATGAAAGAACCTTTCAGTTGCTCTCTGCTTTTCTAGCTGACCAGCTCGAATCGGATAACTCTGCAATCGGTATTTTTTTTCCTCTTCAAATTGCAACTCTCTAAGCTGCTACTATTTTACTATAGCAGTTTTTACTTGCATTTTTTTTTCCGAGTGGTAATAAATTTTGTATTAGTGATTTGCTATGAGCAGCAATATAAAAGGGAAAAAAAGTACTATCAAACATTCCACGATGCGTGTTCTGCGGAATTCCCGTGTATTGCGAAATCTTCAAAATTGGAAAATATGCATTTAGACGTGTCGATGCAATTTCAACATTTCGCATGGTGGAATGAATGATATTATAAATCATATTTCTAGTGACAAACATAAATATAACGTTGATTGCGTGGGAAAAAAATGACGAAATTGACTTCCTTTGTTAAAAGTTATAATGAACTGGATGCGATTCGTACAAAATGTTTGTTCACTTCATTTTTAGTTGAACATAATTTACCAGTTAGTGTCTCTCAGTCACTCTTACTTATTTCATTTTTTTTTTTTTTTTAATTTGACTGTCTCATCGTCCGTGTCTCCGTAAGACAAAAGCCTAGCATAAAAATGATTCGTTTTTGAAAACATTTTATTATGTTTCATGACGGCGTGGGACATGATCCCATTGAAAGGGTAGAACATCCTTCTCTTTAGGTGCAAACTTCTGTAAAAGTAAATTTTTATCACTTTATAGATCATAATGATAGCATAGTAATGAGAAATTATGTATAGAATCTATTTTAATCAATATAAATGTGCCGATAAATTCAAACATCTAACAACGTTTTTAAATCGATATGTTCGGTACATTTAATCTGTTGTGAAAATGATAGTAGAAGACATGTGAGCGCGTAACCTCAACGCACATAGGTAAAAAGTAAACATCTCAGAACGGAGGCGTCCATATTGTGAGAAAAAGCAGCGAACTACTTCATTGAACTCACCTCTTATAATAATATCCAGAGACGATCTGTAGCACAATATGAAAAAACGTCTTTATTTGCTTATTATGTAGAAAAGACACAAATGTAGATCAAACTATAACAAATACTCATTATCTAAATACAATCTGCAGGAAACTTATTTTGGCAGAGATCATGAATCACGCACGCATCTCGGTAATCGTTTGCTTCGCCTCTGCGTAGTCAGTCTGACCAACGCCTAGTTGAGGTCACAGGTATGCATGCGTAAAAACAAAGGTTCTCCTTGCTCGTCGCTCCATGAGATCCCATGCTGAGGGGTGAAAGAAGGGGGAAAATCTTGGTTTTTGGCGGACTGCCGTAACTTTGTGCCAACAATTCTCCCACTCGACGAGAATGCAAGTTTATTTTCCTGGGGGCTCGAGTCCAATATTCGCACGGTGGATTTCGAACTTCGTTCGCTGTATCGGTTTTGTCATCATATCTGCCAACATGTCCTTACTTTGTAGGTATTTTACCTGTATGACCTTTCCATTTTGCTCTTTCAGGAAATGGATTTTGACGTCAAGATGCTTGACTCTGGTGGAGACTTTTTCATTTCTAATCATACTAATACAGGCGTGGTTATCTTCGTATAGGATGGTCAGTTTGGTTTCAGGGTAGCCAAGGTCTTTCAAAATTTCCCTCACCTGTATGAGTTCTTGACAAGCATAGGAAGCTGCACAGTATTCAGCTTCTGCAGTAGAAAGAGTGATGCAAGTTTGTTTCTTGCTTGCCCAAGCAATAGTGCTTTGTTCAACTTTGAAGATGTAACCTGTTGTAGATTTTCTGTCGATGATATCGCCTGTGTAGTCTGCATCCACATATGCAGTGAGCTCCACTTGATCAGTTCCTAGATTCAGTTTAAAATATAAGGTAGTTTTAAGATATTGGATGACTCTTTGTAGTGCATTCCAGTCTTTTCTTCTAGGATTTTGTACTCTTCTTCCTAACAAATTGATTGCTATGGAAATATCAGGTCTCGTGACTCGCAATATATAACAAAGCTCCCACTATTTCGTGATATGTACCATTATTTCCCAGTAGTTCCTCATCTTGTAGGGGGGATTTTTTCCATAATCGGTGCTCATTGGAGTGTAGGATTTCTTTTGTTTATTTTCATCAAATTTTTCTATCAGCTTCTGAATTTTCTTACTTTGGTGTATCAAATAGTTTCCATTTTTATTTTCTTCTATTTCCATTTAAAGGTATGCCGTCGGTTTTCCTAGATCCTTGATTTCAAAATGCATTTCCAGTTTTTTCTTTATTTCCTCTAATTTTATCTCTTCATCTGTACATGAATATCATCTACATACACAATCAAGTGACATGTTACATTGTTTTCATTTTTGGTAAATAAGCATCGGTCGTTTTTACTTTGAGTGAAACCAATATTATTCAGTGCTTTTATCAGTGTATGGTTCCATATTCTCCCCGACTGTTTTAGACCATATAATGCCTTCTTCAATTTGCATACTTTGTTTGGCTGAGTTTTATCCTTGTATCCCTGTGGCTGATTCATATAAATTTCTTCTTCAAGCTCTCCGTACAGATAAGCAGTTTTAATATCAAGATGTTTCTATGCATTTTCTCATAAGCCGCAACAGTCAACAGTGTACGAATAGTCATGTGCTTAACCACTAAGGAAAAGGTTTCATTGTAGTCTACACCTTGTTTCTGTGAATATCCCTGTGCAACAAGTCTGGCTTTATATCTTGGCCCCTTTTCATTCGTTTGTTTTAATTTGAACAGCCATTTACAGTTTATTGCTTTCTTCCCTGGGGGTAAATCAACCAGTTCGTAAACTTGATTGTCTTTCAATGATTTCATTTCCTCGTCTGTTGCGTGTATCCATTTGTCCTTTTCAGATTTATTAATTTTTTCTACTTCACTCCATGAAATAGGCTCTTGTGCTTGATTGGATGCTGTTGAATAGGCAAAATGCTCTGGTGGAGAACACCTATGTTAGTCCTTATAGACCTCCTAGGTTGTGTAACAGAACTTGTGGTGCTCATTTCTTCTGCTTCTTTTTTCTCATCAGTTTGATCTGTGTCAATACTTTGTATTAGTGTAATATTTTCAGAGGATTCTTCTTTTCCTTTAATTGTGACTGCGTTTTTCTTAATAGTTGGTTTATCACAGACGTGGTTTGTTTCTTTCCTTTCATCAAATTTAACACTTCTGCTTATGATTACTTGTTCTGTACCAGGTAGTAGAATCCTGTATCCACTGCATCTCTCTTCGTATCCGATGAATATACCTTCTTGAGCTCTGTTGCCGAATTTTCTCATTTTTTGTTTAGGAATATAAACATATGCTTTGGCTCCAAAGGTCTTCATATGTCCTTAATAAGGTTTCTTATTTTGCCATAGCTCCAAAGGACTTTACTAGTTGCTTTGGTAGGTAATCTATTTTGAATGTAGTTTGCAGTTAAAATAGCTTCGCCCCAAAACTTATCCTCTATGTTAGCATCAATTAGCGTGGCTTTTGTCATCTCTTGCAATGTTCTGTTTTTTTCACTCTGCGATGCTGTTTTCCTGGGGACAATAGACATTTGACGTCTGATGCTCTATTCCATTACTGGATAGATACTCTATAAACTCCTGATTCGTGTATTTCACTTCCATTATCTGCTCTGAGGATTTTTGGCCTTTTGTTGTATTTGTTATTTACTATTGCTACATACTGCTTAAACTTAGATAATGCTTCACTTTTGTTACTAATTGGGTATCTGTATGTGAACCTGGAGAAATCGTCGATAAAAGTGATAAAAAATATCTCTTCCCACTTGGAGAAATGGATGGCATAGGGCCGCATATGTCACTATGTACCATATCTAGAACTTTCTTAGCTCTAAATGGGTTTTCTTTCTTAAGCGGTTTATCCACCATTTTCCCTTTTATACATGGTTCACAGAATAGATCCTTTTCACATTTAGATATATTTGTCCCTCTTGCTAGATCATTGTTTTCTATGTCCTGTCACACACTTCTTGGAGACTGGGGGCTCGTCAGGCTTTTTCTTTAAAGCTTTTTTCCCTGGCTCCATGTCATCCACATACAGTGGATGACATGGAGCCAGGAAACATACATTCTTTTACATTTCTTAACATGTACTTCATACATTTTGGTTTAATTGGGCAAGTTCTTTAACTGTAATTAATGGAATGATTATTGTAATTGTGTTATAACATACTGCGGGTACATTACTGAAACTGTATTTTGTTTTGTTTAACTACTTAGCACAGATTTACTGTAATAATGTATTGTTGTGTGAATTCTGTCATGTATGGTATTTCTATGATGAATGGCAGAATATTCAAACTGAATAAAAACCTATTTTCAAAAATAAATAAATAAATAAAAATAAATCAGTAAATCAATTAACGTTCGCTCTTTTTACAGAACTTTGATTTTGTTCTCTGCTGTTTTCCACGATGATCAAGACTTTTTACAGAACTTTGATTTTGTTCTCTGCTGTTTTCCACGATGATCAAGATCTGATAACGTTTTCTAGGCAACTGAAGTCTGGACAGATTAATCAAGCCGTGTATTCCACAAAATATTAGGCTTAATACTCTGTCGAATATACAATTACAAATTTAACCATTAACATCAAAGAGGTGAACAAAATGATTAATCATTATATCTGATGTGATTCTATCTTAAAGTTCACATACCATTACGTGACCACAATGTTCTTCAGGAAGACACTTTGACATCTGTAAGTTTTGTTTTACACGTTCTGACGTCTGTAACTTCTGTTTTACACATTTAATCATATTAATTTATATGTAATTACAAAAATCTTCTCTCTGGTATTTTCCCCGATGATCAAGATGATCCCATTGCCAAATTCCTAAGGCTATTAGTGAAAGTGGTAGTGGTGGGGGGTCGCAGACCGTGTGTAAATCGGTAAGTTGCAGTACGTACACTCTCAGGAGGCCGCCTCGGTGGCGCAGTGGTCTAAGTGATGGCCTCTGATCATTTGTCCGAACGGGGCCCGGGTTCGAATCCCGGTGAGGCATGGGTGTTGTGTTTGTCTTACGGCACTGGCTCTCTCCCTTCCCTGGAACCAGTGACCCTAAATTAGGGACGGGCGACTGCTTATAGCCCATTGAGTTGCTCACAGTGGTCGTTAAATCTCCAATAAAAAAAAAATAAAAAAAAAAAAACTCTCGGGAGCACGAGCCACCACTGGTTACTCCTAAGACCTTTGGAGTGGATGGCGGAGAGACTTTCTTCCACAACTCGCTTGTCGTGCATTTGATGTACCCCCCATTGTTTTTGTATCAATGTTCTTCCACTATCACACCAATATTCTCCTTTGCTTTTGCAGTTTCATCCTGCATGCCACCATTTCTGTCCCTCCATTCCAGTACAGTGTGCAGCCTATTTTCTCTGCCTTGTTAAACACAAATTTTCATTCAGCTTTGTTGCTTTGCTTGTTAAAAGTTATCATCTAAGCTTTTCTCTCCCTCACTAAATCCGAGAACTTCATTAAATTTTGGTTTGTTAAAAATTTTTTGAATTATACCAATTAAAAGTTACAGTTTTGTTCGTTAAATCTGAGACCTCACTTAGTATGGGCTCATTATAAGCTGGTTCTACTATAGATATAAAATTTTTAGTTATGATATTCTGTACATGAAAGTATACAGATAATCTCTTAATAAAAATTTTAATTATTAATGTAAAAAGCTTTTAACCAATTTAAGTGGAATATCTTGGAATCAGTTTCTGTTAGCTAATTATAGTGTACGTGAACATTTAAGGCAATTTTGTGAAGAACGTACAAAGATAGTTTTTTTTTCATGTTTCTTCAGGCTAGTTATTGAAATGGACAGTAAAGTATAAAAAGAGTGTTTTTTCACATCTTGTTAAAAGGATTAAATGTTCTGCATTTCTTGCATTTGCTGCTTAGCCAGTATTCAACAGGTTTTCTATTCCTGCTCAAAATTTTCCTCCCCTTATGTGATGCTGAAGGTTCACAGATCTGCATATTTAGCACATACTTCTTTGTACATAAGTTGTGTAATGTATTGAAGGTTAATAGTTGTCATGATGACTAAAATGCATGAATGTGAAGGAACAGCTGACTAACAATAAACAATTGAATATTACTGGCTGACTAAGGATGAACAGTCAAGTATTGTAAGCATTACATTGATTACCAATCAGTATTGCCAGGAATGAATGTTAAAGTTTTGACCCTGTATTTTTCACTTACTAGTTGAATTAGGCAGCCAGGTGTTTTTCATACACAAATTGTCTATCATGTACAGAGATCGTGCTTGGATTTTTTCAAAAGAGTAAAAATACTCTTTCACGTTTTTTTTGTAGGAGATTATTCTTTCAAAGGAGTAATTTTAGAGAACGAACAATTATTGCATTAAATTTTTAGCTAAATAATATTTAATATAAAACAACTAATTTTATATATATATATATATATATATATATATATATCATCATCATCATCATTGTCAACCATTATCAATCCACTGCTGGACGAAGGTCTCCCCAAGTTTCCTCCACAACGGTCTGTCTTGTGCCAGTCTCCTCCATGTCACCCCTGCATACTTTCGAATTTCATCCACCCATCTCCCATGTGGTCTTCTTCTGGGTCTTTTCCTGTCCCTTGGAATCCAATCTAAAATTTCGGCTGTCCATCGATGATCTGTCCTTCTGGCAGTATGTCCAGCCCATTGCCATTTCAGGGATTTAACTCTGATCATGATGTCTTCCACTCTTGTCATTTTTCGGATCCACGAGTTCCTCTTCTTATCTCTCCTGGTTACACCAAGCATGCACCTCTCCATGCCACTTTGAGTTGTCTGCAGCCTTTGTATGTCTCTTTTAGTTAAGGTCCACGTCTCTGCACCATACGTAAGCACTGGAAGGATGCATTGATCAAACACTTTTCTTTTAAGACATAATGGCATATTGCTCTTGAAAATTATGCTGTTTCTTCCAAAAGCTCTCCAGGCAAGTTTTGTACGCCGATTAATTTCTTCATCAATGTGACCCTCACTTGATATCTGCTGTCCAAGATAAACGTATGTGTCTGTTATCTCCAGCTTTTCTCCATCAATCGATAAATCTTCATTTCTTGTAAAAGCATTGAACATCACTTTTGTCTTCTGAAAGTTCATTTTTAATCCCACTTCTTTACTCTTGTCAGCAAGTTCCTGGATCATACTCTGCAGCTTTGATGGGCTAGTTGCAAAAATGACTACGTCATCAGCAAAACGAAGGTGGGTTAGATAATCTCCATTAATCTTTATCCCCTTGTTTTCCCAGCTCAGTGACTGAAAAACACCCTCCAATGTGGCGTTAAAGAGCTTCGGAGATATGGTGTCACCTTGTCTCACTCCCTTTCCAATTTTTATGTGTGTTGTATTTTCAAACAGCCTAATCTTTGCACTTGCATTTTCATAGATGTTATTAATAATATTAATGTATGCATCTTCAATACCGCAGGTTTTCAGAGCCATTGTAACTGCTGATGGTTTCACCGAATCAAAGGCTTTTTCATAATCGATAAAAGCCATGCACAATGGAAGTTCATATTCCCTCGCTCTTTCAATTAGTTCTCTCAGCACATGGATATGATCTATTGTGCTGTAGCCACTCCTGAATCCAGCTTGTTCTCTCGGTTGAGCCATGTCCAGTGTTACCTTCAAGCGGTGTGAAAGAACTTTAGTGAAGATTTTATAAACTACTGATAGGAGGCTGATAGGTCTGTAGTTTCCGAGATCTTCAATGTCACCTTTCTTATGTAGCAGGATCATTGTAGCGGTGTTCCAATCCTCAGGAATCTTTCCTTCATTAAGGCATCGAGTGAAAATTTGGGCGAGTACTGCTTCGATTTCTCCACTTGCTTCTTGTATGATGTCTACAGTAATTCCATCTTCTCCTGGAGCTTTTCCCCGCTTCATGTTCTTGATTGCATGTGCAACTTCTGCTGGAAGGACTGGAGGAACTCTGGTACTGGTATCTTTCATAATGTCTGGAGTGCATGTATCATCCCTTTCATATAATTTGGAGTAGAAATCTTTCACTCTTGTCAAAATTTCGCCTCTATTTCTTGTTACAGAACCATCTTCTTTTCTCAGTGCCATAATCTGTTTTCTTCCCTTACTGAGATGTCCCTTTGCTATCTTTAGGCTTTGGTTGTTTTCAATTGCTTTCCTCACTAGTTCACAGTTGAATTTTCTTACGTCTTCAGTGATACTTTTTCGTACTGTCTTGCATAGCTCTATATATTCCACTTTGGAAGTCACATCTTCTTTAGTTGTCCTCATCTCTCTTCTTTTTGCATCAACATTTTCGTTTTTCCTGATAATTTATTTACATGCAACTTGTTCTTAGACCCAGCTAATTTTGTTGCTGTTTCCATAAGAGCTTTGGTTACTTTTCTGTTAACTTCAGAGATGTCCACTTCTTCCGATGTTAGGCCTTCTAAAGCAGAGAACCTGTTCTTCAGTTCCAACTTGAAGGTATTATGGTGTTTTTTAAGGTTGGTTATGTCAATAGATTTTTGTTTGTCTTATGAGCTTGCCACGTTCAAGTTTAGTGTTGAGGTGCATCTTACATCTCACCAATCTATGGTCACTACCTGTGTTGAACTTGTTTAGCACACTGCAGTCTTCTATGACGAATTTTTTGTTACACATAATAAAATCAATTTCACTTGTCGTCCCATTTGGATGTCTCCATGTCCATTTCCTGTGTGGCTTTTTCTTGAAGAAGGAGTTCAAGATGAAAAACCTTTCTGCCTCTGCAAACTCAACGAGAGTATTTCCACGCTGGTTTCTGTTGCCGTGACCAAATTTACCTACTGAAGTTTCATTCTGTTGCCGTTGCCCTATTTTTGCATTGAAATCTCCCATAATTATTTTCAAGTGCTGCTTACCTTTATTATTTAGATGACAAATTTCCTCATAAAATTCTTCAATTTCTTCTTCAGGATGACTTGTGGTGGGTGCATAAGTTTGAATAATCTGAGCCTGGTATCTTCTCGATAGTTGGATAACGAGTCGTGCAGCTCTGTCAGAGGAACTTTCAACTTCTACCACTTTATCCTTCAGTTTCTTGTTTATTATAAATCCAACACCACTAGTTCTGCCAGTATCTGTCCCACGATAGTAGAAGAGATGTCCACTTTTCAGTTCAATGAGATCTTCTCCTTTTCTCCTTACCTCACTTAGCCCCACGATGTCCCACTTGATCCTTTGTAGTTCCTCTTCCAATTCAAGAAGCCTTGAATCAGAAGATAGGGAGCGTCCATTGTACGTTGCCAAGGTCAGCATCAGATGGCAGCCTAGTCCGGTCCTCCGGGGATTCTTAGCACCCTCTGCCTTCATGTCGCACTGGCCGCTGCCTTGGCCAGGTACATTCCAGCTGCCGGAGACTGAGGGCCAAGATTTAAGTTGTGGAGTCATTTTGGAGGGGTTTGGCCATAACTCACCACGCTGGCCAAGCGGGTTGGTGAGTGTGGGATAGAATTTCCTCTAATCCCGATGGTATAGTTATACCGCTATGGGCGGTCGTCAGAGCCCCTTTAGTGGGAACAGGATGCACCACGAGAAGGCGGGGTTGACATTTGTCAAGGAGAGGCTGTGATGTTACGCATCACCTGACCTTACATATATATATATATATATATATATATCATCATCATTGTCAACCATTATCAATCCACTGCTGGACGAAGGTCTCCCCAAGTTTCCTCCACAACGGTCTGTCTTGTGCCAGTCTCCTCCATGTCACTCCCGCATACTTTCGAATTTCATCCACCCATCTTCCATGTGGTCTTCTTCTGGGTCTTTTCCTGTCCCTTGGAATCCAATCTAGAATTTCGGCTGTCCATCGATGGTCTGTTCTTCTGGCAGTATGTCCAGCCCATTGCCATTTCAGGGATTTAACTCTGATCATGATGTCTTCCACTCTTGTCATTTTTCGGATCCACGTGTTCCTCTTCTTATCTCTCCTGGTTACACCAAGCATGCACCTCTCCATGCTTCTCTGAGTTGTCTGCAGCCTTTGTATGTCTCTTTTAGCTAAGGTCCACGTCTCTGCACCATACGTAAGCACTGGAAGGGTGCATTGATCAAACACTTTTCTTTTAAGACATAATGGCATATTGCTCTTGAAAATTATGCTGTTTCTTCCAAAAGCTCTCCAGGCAAGTTTTGTACGCCGATTAATTTCTTCACCAATGTGACCCTCACTTGATATCTGCTGTCCAAGATAAATGTATGTGTCTGTTATCTCCAGCTTTTCTCCATCAATCGATAAATCTTCATTTCTTGTAAAAGCATTGTACATCACTTTTGTCTTCTGAAAGTTCATTTTTAATCCCACTTCTTTACTCTTGTCAGCAAGTTCCTGGATCATACTCTGTAGCTCTGATGGGGTAGTTGCAAAAATGGCTATGTCATCAGCAAAACGAAGGTGGGTTAGATAATCTCCATTGATCTTTATTCCCTTGTTTTCCCAGCTCAGTGACTGAAAAACACCCTCCAATGTGGCATTAAAGAGCTTCGGAGATATGGTGTCACCTTGTCTCACTCCATTTCCAATTTTTATGTGTGTTGTATTTTCAAACAGCCGAATCTTTGCACTTGCATTTTCATAGATGTTATTAATAATATTAATGTATGCATCTTCAATACCGCAGGATTTCAGAGCCATTGCAACTGCTGATGGTTTCACCGAATCAAAGGCTTTTTCATAATCGATAAAAGCCATGCACAATGGAAGTTCATATTCCCTCGCTCTTTCAATTAGTTCTCTCAGTACGTGGATATGATCTATTGTGCTGTAGCCACTCCTGAATCCAGCTTGTTCTCTCGGTTGAGCCATGTCCAGTGTCACCTTCAAGCGGTGTGAAAGAACTTTAGTGAAGATTTTATAAACCACTGATAGGAGGCTGATAGGTCTGTAGTTCTTGAGATCCTCAATGTCACCTTTTTATGTAGCAAGATCATTGTAGCGTTGTTCCAATCCTCAGGAATTTTCACTTCATTAAGGCATCGAGTGAAAATTTGGGCGAGTACTGTTTCGATTTCTCCACTTGCTTCTTGTATGATGTCTACAGTAATTCCATCTTCTCCTGGAGCTTTTCCCCGCTTCATGTTCTTGATTGCATGTGCAACTTCTGCTGGAAGGACTGGAAGAACTCTGGTACTGGTACCTTTCATGATGTCTGGAGTACATGTATCATCCCTTTCATATAATTTGGAGTAGAAATCTTTCACTCTTGTCAAAATTTCGGCTCTATTTCTTGTTACAGAACCATCTTCTTTTCTCAGTGCCATAATCTGTTTTTTCCCCTTACTGAGATGTCCCTTTGCTATCTTTAGGCTTTGGTTGTTTTCAATTGCTTTCCTTACTAGTTCACAGTTGAATTTCCTTACGTCTTCAGTGATACTTTTTCATACTGTCTTGCATAGCTCTATATATTCCACTTTGGAAGTCACATCTTCTTTAGTTGTCCTCATCACTCTTCTTTTTTTGCATCAACATTTTGGTTTTATATATATATATATATATATATATATATATATCATCATCATCATCATCATTGTCAACCATTATCAATCCACTGCTGGACGAAGGTCTCCCCAAGTTTCCTCCACAACGGTCTGTCTTGTGCCAGTCTCCTCCATGTCACCCCTGCATACTTTCGAATTTCATCCACCCATCTCCCATGTGGTCTTCTTCTGGGTCTTTTCCTGTCCCTTGGAATCCAATCTAAAATTTCAGCTGTCCATCGATGATCTGTCCTTCTGGCAGTATGTCCAGCCCATTGCCATTTCAGGGATTTAACTCTGATCATGATGTCTTCCACTCTTGTCATTTTTCGGATCCACGAGTTCCTCTTCTTATCTCTCCTGGTTACACCAAGCATGCACCTCTCCATGCTTCTTTGAGTTGTCTGCAGCCTTTGTATGTCTCTTTTAGTTAAGGTCCACGTCTCCGCACCATACGTAAGCACTGGAAGGATGCATTGATCAAACACTTTTCTTTTAAGACATAATGGCATATTGCTCTTGAAAATTATGCTGTTTCTTCCAAAGCTCTCCAGGCAAGTTTTGTACGCCGATTAATTTCTTCATCAATGTGACCCTCACTTGATATCTGCTGTCCAAGATAAACGTACGTGTCTGTTATCTCCAGCTTTTCTCCATCAATCGATAAATCTTCATTTCTTGTAAAAGCATTGAACATCACTTTTGTCTTCTGAAAGTTCATTTTTAATCCCACTTCTTTACTCTTGTCAGCAAGTTCCTGGATCATACTCTGCAGCTCTGATGGGGTAGTTGCAAAAATGACTACGTCATCAGCAAAACGAAGGTGGGTTAGATAATCTCCATTAATCTTTATCCCCTTGTTTTCCCAGCTCAGTGACTGAAAAACACCCTCCAATGTGGCATTAAAGAACTTCGGAGATATGGTGTCACCTTGTCTCACTCCTTTCCAATTTTTACGTGTGTTGTATTTTCAAACAGCCTAATCTTTTGCACTTGCATTTTCATAGATGTTATTAATAATATTAATGTATGCATCTTCAATACCGCAGGTTTTCAGAGCCATTGTAACTGCTGATGGTTTCACCGAATCAAAGGCTTTTTCATAATCGATAAAAGCCATGCACAATGGAAGTTCATATTCCCTCGCTCTTTCAATTAGTTCTCTCAGCACGTGGATATGATCTATTGTGCTGTAGCCACTCCTGAATCCAGCTTGTTCTCTCGGTTGAGCCATGTCCAGTGTTACCTTCAAGCGGTGTGAAAGAACTTTAGTGAAGATTTTATAAACTACTGATAGGAGGCTGATAGGTCTGTAGTTTCCGAGATCCTCAATGTCACCTTTCTTATGTAGCAGGATCATTGTAGCGGTGTTCCAATCCTCAGGAATCTTTCCTTCATTAAGGCATCGAGTGAAAATTTGGCGAGTACTGTTTCGATTTCTCCACTTGCTTCTTGTATGATGTCTACAGTAATTCCATCTTCTCCTGGAGCTTTTCCTCGCTTCATGTTCTTGATTGCATGTGCAACTTCTGCTGGAAGGACTGGAGGAACTCTGGTACTGGTATCTTTCATGATGTCTGGAGTGCATATATCATCCCTTTCATATAATTTGGAGTAGAAATCTTTCACTCTTGTCAAAATTTCTGCCTCTATTTCTTGTTACAGAACCATCTTCTTTTCTCAGTGCCATAATCTGTTTTCTTCCCTTACTGAGATGTCCCTTTGCTATCTTTAGGCTTTGGTTGTTTTCAATTGCTTTCCTCACTAGTTCACAGTTGAATTTCCTTACGTCTTCAGTGATACTTTTTCTTACTGTCTTGCATAGCTCTATATATTCCACTTTGGAAGTCACATCTTCTTTAGTTGTCCTCATCTCTCTTCTTTTTTGCATCAACATTTTGGTTTTTCCTGATAATTTGTTCACATGCAACTTGTTCTTAGACCCAGCTAATTTTGTTGCTGTTTCCATAAGAGCTTTGGTTACTTTTCTGTTAACTTCAGAGATGTCCACTTCTTCCGATGTTAGGCCTTCTAAAGCAGAGAACCTGTTCTTCAGTTCTAACTTGAAGGTATTATGGTGTTTTTTAAGGTTGGTTATGTCAATAGATTTTGTTTGTCCTATGAGCTTGCCACGTTCAAGTTTAGTGTTCAGGTGCATCTTACATCCTCACCAATCTATGGTCACTACCTGTGTTGAACTTGTTTAGCACACTGCAGTCTTGTATGACGAATGTTTTGTTACACATAATAAAATCAATTTCACTTGTCGTCCCATTTGGATGTCTCCATGTCCATTTCCTGTGTGGCTTTTTCTTGAAGAAGGAGTTCAAGATGAAAAACCCTTCTGCCTCTGCAAACTCAACGAGAGTATTTCCACGCTGGTTTCTGTTGCCATGACCGAATTTACCTACCGAAGTTTCATTCTGTTGCCGTTGCCCTATTTTTGCATTGAAATCTCCCATAATTATTTTCAAGTGCTGCTTACCTTTATTATTTAGATGACAAATTTCCTCATAAAATTCTTCAATTTCTTCTTCAGGATGACTTGTGGTGGGTGCATAAGTTTGAATAATCTGAGCCTGGTATCTTTTCGAGAGTTGGATAACAAGTCGTGCAGCTCTGTCAGAGGAACTTTCAACTTCTACAACTTTATCCTTCAGTTTCTTGTTTATTATAAATCCAACACCACTAGTTCTGCCAGTATCTGTCCCACGATAGTAGAAGAGATGTCCACTTTTCAGTTCGATGAGATCTTCTCCTTTTCTCCTTACCTCACTTAGCCCCACGATGTCCCACTTGATCCTTTGTAGTTCCTCTTCCAATTCAAGAAGCCTTGAATCAGAAGATAGGGAGCGTCCATTGTAAGTAGCCAAGGTCAGCATCAGATGGCAGCCTAGTCCGGTCCTCCGGGGATTCTTAGCACCCTCTGCCTTCATGTCGCACTGGCCGCTGCCTTGGCCAGGTACATTCCAGCTGCCGGAGACTGAGGGCCAAGATTTAAGTTGTGGAATCATTTTGGAGGGGTTTGGCCATAACTCACCACGCTGGCCAAGCGGGTTGGTGAGTGTGGGATAGCATTTCCTCTGATCCCGATGGGATGTAAGGTCAGGTGATGCGTAACATCACAGCCTCTCCTTGACAAATGTCAACCGCCGCCCCGGTGGCGCAGTGGTCTAAGGCGCTGGCCTCTGATCATTCGTCCGTAAGGGGTCCGGGTTAGAATCCCGGTCGGGCATGGATGTTGTGTTTGTCTTACGGCGCTGGCTCTCTCCCTTCCCTGGAACCAGTGACCCTAAATTAGGGACGGGCGACTGCTTATAGCCCATTGAGTTGCTCACGGTGGTCGTTAAACCTCCAACCAAAAAAAAAAAAAAAAAAAAAAACAAATGTCAACCCCGCCTTCTCGTGGTGCATCCTGTTCCCACTAAAGGGGCTCTGACGACCGCCCATAGCGGTATATATATATATATATATATATATATATATTCGAGCCCGGGACTGCAGAACAGTATTGGCACTTCCTACTGGATTTCTGTATCAATAACAATTTCGTTACTGTGGGCGATGGGCTATACCTCCAAACTCGTGGTATCCTGATGAGCAGTCGCTTTTATAGCAGTTTGGTTAATCTCTATCTACATTTCTTTGAAGATAGATTTGTTGCCCATCATCCTTTACCTGGGATTGCTCTAAGATATGTTGATGACATCATTGTCATTAACATTCCCGGACTTTTTGCGTTGTGCCACTGACTTGTATCCTGACTACCTTACCCTAGAAAAAACCAACAGATTGTCTACTTGTGTTTGTTACCTCGATTTAGAGGTTCAGGTGGACGAGGAGGGAAGAGGTGTGGTGAACTTATTTGATAAAATAAACTCTTTTGAGTTTGATATCATTCACTACACTCACTGGTCATCCAACATTTCAAAAGTTATACATCGCAATCTACTCATCTCTCAGTTTCATAGAATAGCTAAAATTTGCTCTACACAGTTCTTACTTGTAAAAAATCTGAAAGCTCTTCTTTCTAAACTGCAATTTAACAACTTTCCTAAAAATGTCTTAAGACATCATTTTAACCATTTAATTTTGAACTATAATTTGGTGTCCAAGAGTTTCGAATTGCACATTGACATGCTTTATTAACCTAGGACCTAACAATTTTAAGTATATAGGTAACATAAAGTGCTATTTGGTGGGTCCCTAATAGCTGAAGATCCTATCTACATACACAGTTTTGCATCTTGTCAATTCACACATTTTTGGCTTACCAGGTAGTTGATTAACCGTGACCACCTTTTATATCAGTGTATATATTTGGGTTCTTGTGGGTGCTCTGTTCAGTTTTGTTTGATTTCTTGTCATGGTGGTTTTGTTCTGCCGGTAAGCTTTTAATTACCTTTTTTTTTTTAGTTGTATAAATTTGATTCTTGGAATTCTTTTGCTTATTAGAATTTGGTTTTGTGGCCTAGGGAGCATGACCAACCGACAATTTTTGGCTTGCCTTGTCGTTTTGTTGGTACTAGAAAGGCCACTTCCACAGGTTGATGCTCTCCTGATGACGGCAACCTGTTTTAGTTTTCATTTGTTTTGCAGTTCCTTTTTTAAAAATTTTGTATTTTTCTTCTGTAATGTTTTCATTCTATATATATATTTAATATAAAACAACTAATTATATATATATATATATAGAGAGAGAGAGAGAGAGAGAGAGTGAGTGAGAGTGATTTTGATAATATCTATCCTAGCTCTCTTAACTTATGTAAAACCAACCACAGTAATCAGGAACTAGAGTTCCTAGACTTAAGCATTAAACTTAACAGAGGTAACCCATCTATTAGCCTCTTTGATAAAGGAGTTAATTTTCCTTTCAAAGTAATTAAATATCTACACTGGAATAACATATCAACCAAAGTAATTGAGAATGTACTAATTTCTCAGGTGCTTAGAATTTCAAGAATTTGCAGCAACAATTTGGACTTCAACTACCACATTAATATACTATTAGACAGTTTTCTAGAGAACAAAATTCATACTTCTTTCATCAAAAGAACTTTAAGAAAAATTATTCTGAATAATAGAGTAAGGTTGGCAGATCTGCTTTAATTTTCTACACAGTTAATAATATGATTCTGACCAATGAAAGCCTTTTGGAAGTTGGCTAGAGGATGCACATTAACTACAAAAAGGAACCTTAGTGCTATGGATAAGAAGATCCTATTAAAAATAAAAAAATAAATAATATAGGCAAAATCACAAAAAAAAACTTTAAAAATCTGTTTATAAAATAAAATAAAAATAAATATAAAAGAAAACTAGTTATTCACTCACTAGAATAGCTATACTAAAAATAGTAAAACTAACATTAAAATTAATAGGATTCTGAATAGTCTACAGAAGCTCACTAAGGTGATTAAATACATGCAAAGATTATTAAATACACTACTTGTGTATTTCATAATATTTCTCATGTATTCTGGAGAGTTTATTCTGCTCTTTCTGATCATACAGGTCCACAATCTTAATTATATTTTTTTCTCTAGTTAAAATCTCCACGAGTAGGATTTTTTCAGTGTGTGGAGGCCTACATCCCCACCCACACTGCTCCCCAGCGACTAGAGGGAGTGGCAGGGGTGTTTGGAAGTTTGGGTTAAAAGGTCGGCCATGTTTCCTCAAGAGTGGAGGAAGTTAAGTTGCATAAGAGGTAAGCTCTCTTCATTGTCTTTGGGTTTTAGGTTTTCCAAGTTCAATGTTTGAACTTCTTGAACATTTTTTCTTTTTGCTTTAAGCATTTAGGCACTAGCAAGTCTTAACTTTTTTGCGGATTTTAACTCTTTTCTTTTCTTGGTAACTTTGCGCGTTTTTTAGGGAACTAAGGCCAAGCAGCCGGCCGTTTCATTGTTCTTGTAGTCTGCGCTGTGTTTTCAATGTAGTTAAGGTCTTAATAACTACTTAATTATGCACTTAAAGCACTTCTGAAATACTTTGTACATATTGCAACTAATTGTTTATGTCACATAACCTTCACAAAGCATTTCTTTAGTTTATTATTGTCTTTATTTTATTCTCGTTATTGTGTTGTCAGAAGTTGGGGAGTAGGGGGTTTATAATCCAGTTTTCTTTCAAGAATCTGTGCTTTAGAAAAAAATAATATTTCATTTTTTATTGCAATGTTAAGAACTTGTAATACTTTTGTATTGCTATTCAGGTTTAAATTCTCTCTCAGGCGAACTTGGCAATTGGTTATTACTGAACATTATTTCTGGTTCATTATGTCACTCTTACAACTTGAGTTTTCTATAATCATCTTCTTTCTGTTTAATAGTAACAGATGAAGAGCATGGGTCGGGCCAGGAAAGTTATGGATGCTAGCTAAATTGTTAACTAAAGCTTGGCCAAGCCCATACAACTCTGCGGAGGTCATGACATATATATATTTTTTAATTTTTTTTTTTTTTTTTTTTTGTGGGCTTATTACTTGCATCTATGACTTTGCAGAAACCCGTTTCCAAATAGGTCTTTGTGGAAGTGAGAAAATGCAGAGTTTTTGCTGGTCCTTGATAAAGCCAAGGCTCAGTATTCTCGACACTTTCTACATTCAGTTGTTCTATTTTTTTCTCTTTTTACTCACACCGGTCAATACATAACCTTTTCTATGTTGTACTTGGTATAGGTCAAAAAATTTTTTGCTTCAGTCTCTTCTTAATAGAATGTGAATTCTGAATTTTCATAACTGCTGCGTTGCGCGTTTTGATCTTCAGGTTATTTCTTTCGTTTTAAATTCTAAAGTTTTTCTTATGTTTTTGGCTTTGCTCTTTAGTATATATGGGATGTAAGGTCAGGTGATGTGTAACATCACAGCCTCTCCTTGACAAATGTCAACCCCGCCTCCTCGTGGTGCATCCTGTTCCCACTAAAGGGGTTCTGACGACCGCCAATAGTGGTATAACTATACCATCGGGATTAGAGGAAATGCTATCCCACACTCACCAACCCACTTGGCCAGCATGGTGAGTTATGGCCAAACCCCTCCAAAATTACTCCACAACTTAAATCTTCGCCCTCAGTCTCTGGCAGCTGGAATGTACCTGGCCAAGGCAGCGGCCAGTGCGACATGAGGGCAGAGGGTGCTAAGAATCCCCGGAGGACCGGACTAGGCTGCCATCTGATGCTGACCTTGGCTACGTATAATGGACGCTCCCTATCTTCTGATTCAAGGCTTCTTGAATTGGAAGAGGAACTACAAAGGATCAAGTGGGACATCGTCGGACTAAGTGAGGTAAGGAGAAAAGGAGAAGATCTCATTGAACTGAAAAGTTGCCATCTCTTCTACTATCGTGGGACTGATACTGGCAGAACTAGTGGTGTTGGATTTATAATAAACAAGAAACTGAAGGATAAACTTGTAGAAGTTGAAAGTTCCTCTGACAGAGCTGCACGACTCGTTATCCAACTCTCGAGAAGATACCAGGCTCAGAATATTGAAACTTATGCACCCACCACAAGTCATCCTGAAAAAGAAATTGAAGAATTTTATGAGGAAATTGGTCATCTAAATAATAAAGGTAAGCAGCACTTGAAGATAATTATGGGAGATTCCAATGCAAAAATAGGGCAACGGCAACAGAATGAAACTTCAGTAGGTAAATTCGGTCACGGCAACAGAAACCAGTGTGGAAATACTCTCGTTGAGTTTGCAGAGGCAGAAGGGTTTTTCATCTTGAACTCCTTTTTCAAGAAAAAGCTGCACAGGAAATGGACATGGAGACATCCAAATGGGACGACAAGTGAAATTGATTTTTATTATGTGTAACAAAAAATTTGTCATAGAAAACTGCAGTGTGCTAAACAAGTTCAACACAGGTAGTGACCATAGATTGGTGAGATGAAAGATACACCTCAACACTAAACTCGAACGTGGCAAGCTCATAAGACAAACAAAGTGTATTGATATAACCAACCTTAAAAAACACCATAATACCTTCAAGTTGGAACTGAAGAACAGATTTTCTGCTTTAGAAGGCCTAATATTGGAAGAAGTGGATGTTTCTGAAGTTAACAGAAAAGTAACCGAAGCTCTTATGGAAACAGCAACAAGATTAGCTGGGTCTAAGAACAAGTTGCATGTGAACAAATTATCAGGAAAAACCAAAATGTTGATGCAAAAAAGAAGAGAAGATGAGGACAACTAAAGAAGATGTGACTTCCAAAGTGGGATACATAGAGCTATGCAAGACAGTACGAAAAAGTATCTCTGAAGACGTAAGGAAATTCAACTGTGAACTAGTGAGGAAAGCAATTGAAAACAACCAAAGCCTAAAGATAGCAAAGGGACATCTCAGTAAGGGAAGAAAACAGATTATGGCACTGAGAAAAGAAGATGGTTCTGTAACAAGAAATAGAGGCGAAATTTTGACAAGAGTGAAAGATTTCTACTCCAAGTTATATGAAAGGGATGATGCATGTACTCCAGACATCATGGAAGGTACCAGAGTTCTTCCAGTCCTCCCAGCAGAAGTTGCACATTCAATCAAGAACATGAAGCGGGGAAAAGCTCCAGGAGAAGATGGAATTACTGTAGACATCATACAAGAAGCAAGTGGAGAAATCGAAACAGTACTCGCCCAAATTTTCACTCGATGCCTTAATGAAGGGAAGATTCCTGAGGATTGGAACAATGCTACAATGATCCTGCTACATAAAAAAGGTGAACATTGAGGATCTCAGGAACTACAGACCTATCAGCCTCCTATCAGTGGTTTATAAAATCTTCACTAAAGTTCTTTCACACCGCTTGAAGGTAACACTGGACATTGCTCAACCGAGAGAACAAGCTGGATTCAGGAGTGGCTACAGCACAATAGATCATATCCACGTACTGAGATAACTAATTGAAAGAGCGAGGGAATATGAACTTCCATTGTGCATGGCTTTTATCGATTATGAAAAGGCCTTTGATTCGGTGAAACCATCAGCAGTTACAATGTCTCTGAAATCCTGCGGTATTGAAGATGCATACATTAATATTATTAATAGCATCTATGAAAATTCAAGTGCAAAGATTCAGCTGTTTGAAAATACAACACACATAAAAATTGGAAAGGGAGTGAGACAAGGTGACACCATATCTCCGAAGCTCTTCAATGCCACATTGGAAAATGTCTTTCATACACTGAACTGGGAAAACAAAGGGATAAAGATTAATGGAGATTATCTAACCCACCTTCGTTTTGCTGATGACATAGTCATTTTTGCAACTAGCCCATCAGAGCTGCAGAGTATGATCCAGGAACTTGCTGACAAGAGTAAAGAAGTGGGATTAAAAATGGACTTTCAGAAGACAAAAGTGATGTTCAATGCTTTGACACGAAATGAAGATTTATCAATTGATGGAGAAAAGCTGGAGATAACAGACACGTACGTTTATCTTGGACAGCAGATATCAAGTGAGGGTCACATTGATGAAGAAATTAATCGGCGTACAAAACTTGCCTGGAGAGCTTTTGGAAGAAACAGCATAATTTTCAAAAGCAATATGCCATTATGTCTTAAAAGAAAAGTGTTTGATCAATGCATCCTTCCAGTGCTTACGTATGGTGCAGAGACGTGGACCTTAACTAAAAGAGACATACAAAGGCTGCAGACAACTCAAAGAAGCATGGAGAGGTGCATGCTTGGTGTAACCAGGAGAGATAAGAAGAGGAACTCGTGGATCCGAAAAATGACAAGAGTGGAAGACATCATGATCAGAGTTAAATCCCTGAAATGGCAATGGGCTGGGCATACTGCCAGAAGGACAGACCATCAATGGACAGCCGAAATTTTAGATTGGATTCCAAGGGACAGAAAAAGACCCAAAAGAAGACCACGTGGGAGATGGGTGGATGAAATTCGAAAGTATGCGGGAGTGACATGGAGGAGACTGGCACAAGACAGACCGTTGTGGAAGAAACTTGGGGAGACCTTCGTCCGCAGTGGATTGATAATGGTTGACAATGATGATGATGATATATATATATATATGTGTGTGTCAACATGAATTAGCATGTAATTGAATTTCTTTTATATAAAATAAGTAAATCGTAATTTATCAAAATCTTACCTACTTGTCTTGTTTTATACATGAGGCGGCAAAAAATTTTGTTTTGCTTTTGATAGACTGTACCAAAACTTGTGTGTGTGTGTTGCTTCACAGATTCTACACACTGAAACTTCAAAAAGGGTTATATTGTGAAGGAAGGAAATCTACAGTCTATCTGAATCACAAAAGTAAAATAAAACGTCATTGGACATTGTAATGTGCAAGTTTAGTATTACAAAGGTCAACTAATTTATTGTTTGTGAACATGTTTTCCTTCAGCTGTGAAAAAAATATGTTCTTGAATACTATGTATGAGATGTTTACAGTTCACATAATTGAGACTTAGTTTATTCAACCATTCTTCTGATGTGAGGAATGTCCAGTTTCTTCCTTTGCAACTATTTATAAAGGGAAAATAACATTTAACAATAATTCAGGACAGTGGAAACATCGCGAAAAAAAAATTGCGATTTCGAAAAAATCTTCGCTCTGTCCGACTTCCGTTTTCGAAAAATTTTCCTCTGTTTTCAAGCTGTAACATAATCAGTTATCAAACAAAATTATATTTTACAAGAAAAATTAGCAGAGGAAATATTGCGAGGAAAAAAAATTACGATTACAGATTAAATCTGCAGTTCGTCTAACTTCCGCTTTCGAAAGTTTTGAAAGACGAAATTCCGTCCCCAGCCGGAAAACGCCCATTCCACCGCCACCATGCACGCATGCACACACCACCCCCCAAAAAAATTATCTTTAGTTTTGATGACGACAAAGTCAGAGTTACTCTTCGAACCCGCGAAAGAAACTCTTGCCTAAAGTTTACAAGGAAATTGTTGCTCCGTCGAACGTCCGTTATCGGAAACTATTGTCTACACTTTCAAGCTGAAATGCAAACATTTATGCAATAAATTGATATTTAATAACAATATTGGACAGAGGAAACTTTGCAAGAAAAAGAAATTATGATCGCTAGAAAAAATTTCACTCCGTGTAGCTTTCATTTTCGGAAGTACTGAAAAACGGAATACTGCTCCCCAGGCAGAAAACGAGCGCCACCCCACCCCCACCCCCTAATCCTCTGAAAATAAAACATTATCTTCAGTTGTTGTTATTTTTCATCGCTCTCAAGTATAACCGAAATGTGGAATTCCGCGAATCCGAAGAACAATCTCATGCCTGACTCGTAAAAGTCTGCGATATGCAAAATGCTCATATGGCCACACACGGAAGCCGATTCACGGGTCCATAAACTGATTATGTTCGATTGCAATTTTCAGAACTCTGAACGGTCCGTTTCTAAATCACGTATTTTTTTACAAAGAATAGATTTTCAATGCGTGAATTTTGTGAGTGATCCAAAAACGGACCCAATATTTTATATTTATATATATTTTTTTCTTAAAATTTTGTAAGGCGAGAGACTCCCACTTAACAACTTTGTTTCGGCAGGAATCATGCTATCCCGCACTGAAATGGCAATTAAACGAACTTCAAAACACGTTGTTTTTCACTTCCTCCACGCCAAGGCTTAACTGCACCACGCTGCACCGATACACTAGCGTCTCAATCCCCAATCCCGATGCAGCTGAATCCTCTTTCCCTGTACCCCTTGAAGGTTCTTCCGAGTGATTGCCGAAAGCAGATCCCTAGCTGACTAGCTCGGCAATGGGAACCAAATCATGATTTTTTCATAAACTGTGACATAAAAGTTAACATATAAATTTCTTGATAAAAAAAAATGGTCATTTTTATGACAAAATCCCGGTGTCATCACCGATTATAAAAGGAAATTTCATATTGAAAAACTGCGTAAAATACACATTTCTACATTTTAAAGCATATTCGGCGTTTTTAAGGCGTGAAATATGCGTGTAGAAGCGTTATCGCGATCTCTGATCATGTACTTCATATATGTTGCATTTCAAATAAATTGGCCATGTTGTCTGCCAGTTTTTGTTGAAAGACAGACCCCCTTCCCCCTCATCAAACTCAGTTTGGCTTCTCGGAACTACCAATAGTTCCTGAAGTTCATTTTATTTAAGTTTTCTGAAATCCTCAAATTTTTTTGCTTCAATTATTTTTCTCCCCTCAGACAACAAAACAAAAATATCAAGGCTGGCCCATTTGTTCATGAATCACTTGTTTTTATGTGTTGCTTCATGATTTATGCTTTTCCTTTGACTGAAATTTTACTAATGGATGGTATTGAAGTTACTGTTGGGTGACTGTTTATCAGAGTTCCTATTCAAATCTTTCTTCTTGCTGTTACACTTCCCCATTACACTTTAAATTGTTTTCTCTAGATATCTTTCCTTCTGGTTTTACACTCACTGTATGCTATGTATATTCTGTTTTACAGTGAAATCAAAAATCCATTATTGATGCAAAATTCTTGGGGCATTTCAGCCAGTTTTTCATCACCACCTTGGAATTGTTGTTCATTCCTTTGGATCTGCTAAAACAGCTGCTATGAACATCTTGGTGGGTTTTTTTTTTTTTTTTTTGTACATTTGTTTGTTTTTATTTTTTTACACTCTTTACTGTCTGCTCTGTATTGCAGTATATTGTTTTCGTTTGCTTTTAAATTCTGTTTGTGCTATAATTTTTGTACTTTTCTTGGGTGTTCTGTTTCTTTTTAATTAAATTTCTCAATGCACATGAGCATTCACTAGTTGTTGTTTTTCTTTTGCAGTTGTTTTAGAAGTCTTTTCAATGACTATATCTTCTGTGCACAATTCTGACTGTTCATGAGATTGAGACTTGTCTTGTTTCTGTTTTTATTGTCTATTGAAAACCATATAAAAAAGCAAGAAACTATGATTGTTTTTTTATCTTTTAAACAATGCAGATAAACATTTTGTCTTAATCCATAACTGAAAACTGCAGCATAAACTGTATTGAATTATTAAATGCATTATCATTACACTAGATGTTTGATTTTTGCTTTGTGTCCATTTTTGAATACAGAAATGTTAGTTAATAATTGAACTTTTAAGAGCATAGTGCTCCTCACCATTGTGACTGTAGGGAAAAAGTCAACATCACTTTGCTTTTGTCCCATACTCATTATACTTTCATATCCTTATGTATGAAAGAGGAAAGAAGATATTTTTTGTTATGAAGACTTCTGATTAGCATAGGTATTGTATGAATCTATGGACCAATACTTCATCACCTGTTATGGTACTTATGTAGGAGTTTTAATAATTTCTGCACACCTGGGTAAGTTAGAACTGTCATGGAAAAAACTTGACTGATCTCATTCCTGAATCTTCAGTTAATATAGTGTAGCATGAATCTTAAGAAACTTGACTCTTTAGTTTCATAGTGCTCTTCATTATTGCACTTGGATTTTGATCCTCTTACTAATTTCTTGGAACTGTTCAGAATGTTTATTGTCTTGATAGGGATCCTTCCATCTTTAGAACAGATTAATGACTGGGAAATTTTGCTTATGTATCAATGTTCCATCTCCAAGCCCTGTTTATAATAGTTGTTAAGTTTTAGTTAAATAGTTTTCCAGTTTTCACATAAAATTAGTATGTGATGCATTGTGAGACATTTTTAAATTCAGTGGATTAGAAAAATATATCTGAATTTGAGAATGGATCACAAGCAACAGAAAATGTGGAAAACAGCTGTGCATAACATATCTGCACATGTTCATCATTGTTCAGTTAACCAGTTATTCTATTTATTACAGGTATGAATTAAGTCTCTGTATCTGTGGATTAACTCTTTTTATGTGCATGTGTTGTTTTACCAGCAATTTCTAGAAGTTTATAGCTTCCAACTTAAAAATTTTTAATGAAAAATACTGTGTGTTTTCAGAAGTCACTTGTGGTTCCACATTGGATGTAGCATTGTTGATGAAGGATTTAGGAAAAGGTACATTTCAAACTTTGATCTTTAGAAATTCTGTCAAAATAATTTATAAATGTTTTTTTATTTTCTCTATGCTGCTCTGTGTTTGTGTACACTATGTTGCTAAAAGTATTCAAACCCTGCTGTAGTTGCAACAAATATTTTTATTTCAAACTCTCAGTATATAGAAAGGCTATCTCTGACCAGTGGCGTAGCCAGAAATTTTTAAGGGTGGGTGAGGTTCATGGGTTTGGTTCATTCGTGAAAGCCTCGTATACACATATATATATCGCTTTAAATTCGTGCTCAGTCTCCCCTCAATGGAGAGGTTCAAATTCCGAATCCCCCCCCCCTCTGGCTATGCCACTGCCTCTGCCTTAAATGGAAACAACAGCCCTGTTCTTGAAAAACTTTCAACTAAATTCTAATAAGTCTCTACCAGAATATTCCTGGTAAAGACTTCTTAAATTTAGTCTCTACCAAGAATGTTCTGGTAGAGACTAAATTCTGGGTCATTGTTGCCAAGATCTGATTCAGTAGTCCAATGGATCCCAAAGGTGCTCTGTTTTGGTTGAAGTCTGGACTTGAGCTGTCCAGTTTAACATCTAAACAATATTTTTCACAAATCAGTCATGTACACTTTGTGCAGTGTGGCATGGTGCATAGGCATGTCAAAACAAACACTGATCCATACCGAAGCACTGCCATGGTGTAAGGAGCACAGAATTGTCCAGAATATCAAGGTGTAGGTTGGAATTCAAGGTTCACCATGTAACAACAAATGGGCCAAGTCTCATTCCCCTGAAATAGCTACAAACCATTTCAGAACTACTACCTAATTTTGCAGTTAGAATGGTGTAGTTTTTAATGAACTGTTCTGGCAGTTGGCAGATCCAACATGTCCATCATCATAAAACAATAGGAAGCATGATTCGTTGCTACGTAAGACCCTCTTCCAGTGCTTTATGGTAGCAGCAGGGGTATAAATGTTCAGCCTTTACAAGAGTTATGTTAGGCTTGTGCACAGCTTGCTTATCACAAAAACTTGGGGAGTGCAGCACTTAACAGATGCCTTTAATGCTGATAGGTTTTCCTGCAGCATTTTCAAGTTTCTTTTGCTGGAATAGCAACAGGAAAAGCTTCTTCCTCTTGGGGAGCTTGGTTGGTCTGTTGTGTTGTTGGAATCCTAGGAGAAGGTTGTGGCAGGTTTACTTCCTGGTAAGTTTGAAACAATTTTCTTGGTTTTCCTAATTTTTGTTATTTGTAGTTGAGTGACTACTTTTTAAATGTTTTGGCTTTTTTTGATGAAGTTTTTCATTTGCTTGGGTATATTTTTTAACTTTTTAGCATTCTTATTTGGCTTTGCCACCTGTTAGCTTTCCTGCAAGATAATACTGCAATATAATATAAATGTTTGCAGCATTGTGCTGTGAAAAGATCCGTACAAGATTTGGATCCTCCCCCAGGAATACAAGGAACTATGAACAGTGGTACAGTAAGCATGGGTGGAGATACCTGTGGAACACTGCATAAATATAGTGTATAAGGATAATGCAATGCAGCAATATAGTGCATTTAATATGTACTGTTGTGAATTGTTTTTTCTGTCACTCGCATCCATGCTTTATGAATGTTCCGAATTGCTTCCATCAAAGTGATTATGCAATCTTCCTGTTCACTCAATCATTATCAATATAAATTTCCAATAGTGACTTTTTAAGCTCCTTATTACACCTTGATCCATCATTTGCATCACATCTGTGCCGTTTTCTGGAAGAAACAAGCTTAATGTTCTCACAATTTGTTTTCCGATGAGCTGGGCAGTTATCTACGAGCAAAAGAATTTTGCATTTTTGCTTCTGTAGCTGCTGATTTTGATGAATGAGCTCTGCTCTAAACAGCTGGAAGACATCCAAGATTTTTGTTAGCACTGTGTCGCACAGGCAGGCTTTTAACATTTTTGAAGCATTTGGGATTTTTTTTGCTTTACCTATAATCGTCAATTTTCTCTTCTCTGTCCCTGTTTGCACAAACAATGCGTTCCTTCGAGAGTTTTCCACCAACATATTTCTCTCACTTGAATTTTAAAGTTTTATCTGGAGTCAACTTAAAAAAAAGTTCTGTCTCATCAGCATTAAGGATGTCACTTTCACTATACTCTTCTCTAACTTTAGGCCACACAGTATTGAGCCATTCTTTCGTTGTTTCCAAATATATGTCCTTGGTTTCAACACTCACTTTCTTATAACAAATGTTGTATTGTGCTTTAAATCTGCCAATCCAGCCATGGGAACATACAAATTGTTCATCACCAAAGAGTCTGGCAAATTCTTCAGCATTAGTCTTCAAGAAAAGGCCTTTGACAGAAGCATTTGCATTTCTTTGCTGTTTGAACTATTTTAGCAGAGCTTCATCAATTTCAATTCGATCAGGATGACAGATGCGTTTTAGAGTCAGGCCATTTGCGAGTTCAAAAGCCCTCAAAATTTTTCCCTTGTTTTTCTAGAGGGTACAAACTGTGGAATTTACCAAATTAAATTCACAGCAAATGTCTGATTTTTTTTTCTACTGCTTCCGATTTCTTTTATAATTTTGACTTCCTCATGTATGGTTAAAACTTTCCTTTTTATACTAGTCATACTAAAATTGTTGTTACTCAGTAAACTGAATGCAAAGGCAGATGAGAGAGAGGGACAAACTCACTTCCTGAACATTCATTAAAGATTAACCATTTGCCTAATGTGGTTCTGGCAATAAACGCACTGTTTTCTTGAAATGTGTGTAGTGTAGTCAGAAAGTCTATGCTAAATGCCACAGACAGGTGGGCATTAAAGCCTGTGGTGCGTTTCGCATAAAAAAAAAAAAAAATCAGGCGGACAGTGGGCGCCTTGCAGCTGCGGACAAGGTCACATCCAAGGAAAGGGATAAATGAAGGAGGAGAGGTGAAAAGCACAATAAGCATCAAACATGGAACTTAACCCCACCATCATACTGCCGTAATGGCTGGGAACGTAGCACGCTGAACACTGAGATGAACCCAGACTGTTGATTTTGCCAACGACAATCTAACAAACCAGAGGGGTCGGGTCGCTCCGCTTTAGCGGTAGGTGCAGGGTGGGATGATGGGAAGAAAAAGAGAAAGCACTTGCCTCCAAAGGGTGTGAGCTTTAGCAACCAGTAAAGCTGAGAAGACAGCAAAAATTAATCTGAGTTTAATTCAAAGCACTTGCCAAAAAAGTTAGCAAATTCTTACGTTTTATTTTTCTGGCTGAAACACAAAAGGTACATGCGCTGTATAGTAGAGCGTACAAAATGCATAGTGTTCATCTTTGTTGCTTTAACCAAGGTTGATGTGGCGCTAAAATCGAGCATGAATAGCATTATTCCAATGGGAATTTTGGCGGGACTACCTGGTCCTTGATGCTATAACCGAGGTGTCGTTTAGGCGAGGACGCTATAACACAAAGTTCAACTATATTTATTTATTTCAGATCTTATTTATGGATTAGAGACACATGGACATTAACTAAAAATGATGTACAGAGGCTGCGGATAACTCAAAAAACCACAGAGAGATGTGTGCTTATTGCAACCTGAAAAGATAGGAAGAGAAACTCATGGATCAGGAAAATGGCAAAATTTGATGATATCATGATCAGATTAAAGACTTTTTGAGTGGCAATGAGCTGTACATACTGTCAGGATAACTGGCCACACTGTTGAACAACTGAAATACTAGACTGAATACCAACAGACAGAAAACTGTCCAGAAGACTACATGGGAAATTAAGGTGGGGGCAGTGAATTTCAAAAGCATGTGCTCAGGACAGAGAGCTGTGGAATAATTGACTTGGGAAAACCTTCATCCAGCAGTGGATGCATAATGGGTGTTGATGATGATATCATCATCATCCCTAAGTCTCTTTGGCAGCAGTAGTATTGCCCTGTGGTTGATCCATTTAAACTGTCCAAGGTAAAAGGAAGAACTGACTGATATGCACCCCACCTAAGAAAAAGAGTCATTCCTGCATTACATCAGAGTAGTTCTACCCTTCAAAATGGCGTTACAGAGCAAATGATGATAACTCTTTTGCTCAGTAGGCCTTGAAGATTAATGCATGGAATTTGAAAACTTTATTCTGTGAACTAAATGCTGCAATTCTTAGTATTAACGATTTCCGTCTAGTTGCACGATAAAATAAGTTAAAACTACATTGAAAGTTAAAACTTTATTAAAAGCATTGGCACACAATTAGGCCTTTTGGGTATTACTATACGCCCATCTTCAAATGGTAAAATTAGACCATCCATCCAAGTATATATAGGTAACAGGCCAAAATTAAAAGAAAATTTACACATCAGTCTTGACATAATGGTCACGGTTAAAAAGTCTCCAGCTCCCAATTAAGTGACTAGGTGGAGATGTTGCCAGGGCCCTGGAATTTGACGAGGGGCAACAGTAGTTGCTCAAATTCTAAGTGTGCAGGCTCTCCAAGAATAACAAATTTGGTTTGAGTAGAGGCTCAAAAAATAATAATTGCTTCGTCCCATTATGGAACGTAGTTACTCATGCTTACAGTTCTTCCTAGAGCCGTAGACAAGTTCCCCTGTTTCAAATCATTTTTATGTTCTTTCAAACGTAACCCAAGGTTCCTCTGGGTGGAGCCTATGTAGCAGGAAGGAGGCAATGACGGGTCCAGGGTTCATAGTGGTATCTTATAAACACCATGTTGTGTGTCCTTATTGACTTTGTCACGGTCTGAACGTACAAGAGAAAAGATATTCCTGGTTTCGGATCCCAATTCCCAATTGCAGTCTTCTACAAATGTTCTTAAGGATTGGGGTTAGTGATGGATGAAAGTTTACTGAACCAATGTATCTTATGATAGAAGTCTCGGAACTTTAGGGTGATTTCATATGTTCTCGTGCTCTTCTTAATTTTTAATTATTTTCATGACTACATGATCAGGATGTCCAAAGTTCTTTGCCAGATTTTTAATGAAGGAAAGTTCTTGAGTCCTTGCCTGTTGAGAAGAGCTATGGGTTTGAGCTCGTTTAACTAAAAAATAAATTCCTGCCAGTTTGTAGTTCTGAGGGTGATAAGAATCAAAAAGGATTAAGGTAGGGGAGGTAGAAGGTTTGCAAAATACAGAATATGAAATGGTATTAGACAGAGGGTCCCTTGCAAAGTTTGAAATCCAGAAATGGAAGAGAAAAATTAGTTTTCAAGTTCTATAGTAAAAGAAATAGAAGGGAAAATAAAAGATAAATGGACAGTAAAAGCTTCAAGTTCTGTATAGGTGTGTGGCCAGAGGAGAAGTACATCATCAACATACCTCATATAGATGAGTGGAACCTTAGGGTGTTCTGCTAAAACCTTGTCCGTGATGTACTGGAGAAGAAATTCAGCTAGTATGGGGGCGAGTGGAGATCCAACAGGTGCTCCCTGAAGTTGTTGATAGATTTGTCCCTGAAACCGAAAGTAGGTTCGTTTATGAATACGCTTGAGGGCTGCAATAATTGAAGAAATTTCTAAAGGGGTGACTTGTTCCGATTCTAAAAGTTTTCTTTCAATAAGTGAATGAACCTCTTCCACAGGAATGCTAGGAAACAAGGACACCATGTCAAGAGACGCACGCAAAACAGAAAGGTGTGGGGGTGGGGGATGAAGTAAAAGCTTTGATTAAATCCAAGGCTTGAATGGAGCTATGAACTGAGTATTGTGAGTTACCCAGGAAAGGACTAAGATATCTTCTCAGTGCCTGTTCTAGCGGTCGGGTGGGGCTAGTATAGCACGCGACTAGGGTCCGAATGGGTAAGTGTTCTTTATGGGTCTTGAGTTTGCCGAAAAGTTCTGGCACCTGGGCCCCAAAAGTAGGTTTTAAATCCTGGGTAACAGACATTGGTAATGAAGAATGAGTTGCGGGATATACTAGCCCCACCCGACCGCTAGAACAGGCACTGAGAAGATATCTTAGTCCTTTCCTGGGTAAGTCACAATACTCAGTTCATAGCTCCATTCAAGCCTTGGATTTAATCAAAGCTTTTACTTCATCCCCCACCCCCACACCTTTCTGTTTTGCGTGCATCTCTTGACGTGGTGTTCTTGTTTTCCTAGCTTTCCTGTGGAAGAGGTTCATTCACTTATTGAAAGAAAACTTTTAGAATCGGAACAAGTCATCCCTTCAGAAATTTCTTCAATTATTGCAGCCCTTAGACTTATTCATAAACGAACCTACTTCCAGTTTCAGGGACAAATTTATCAACAACTTCAGGGAGCACCTATTGGGTGTCCACTCGCCCCCATACTAGCTGAATTTCTTCTCCAGTACATCGAGCACAAGGTTTTAGCAGAACACCCTAAAGTTCCACTCCTCTATATGAGGTATGTTGATGATGTACTTCTCCTCTGGCCACACACCTATACAGAACTTGAAGCTTTTACTGTCCATTTATCTTTTATTTTTCTCTTCCATTTCTGGATTTCAAACTTTGCAGGGAGCCTCTGTCTAATACCATTTCATATCCTGTATTTTGCAAACCTTCTACCTCCCCTATCTTAATCCTTTTTTATTCTTGTCACCCTCAGAACTACATACTGGCAGGAATTTCTTTTTTAGTTAAATGAGCTCAACCCCATAGCTCTTCTCAACAGGCAAGGACTCAAGAACTTTCCTTCATTAAAAATCTGTCAAAGAACTTTGGATATCCTGATCATGTAGTCATGAAAATAATTAAGAGCATGAGAACGTATGAAACCACCCTAAGTTCCAAGATTTCTGTCATAAGATACATTGGTTCTATAAACTTTCATCCATCGCTTACCCCAATCCTTAAGAACATTTGTAGAAGACTGCAACTGGGAATTGGGATCCGAACCCAGAATATCTTTTCTCTTGTACGTTCAGACCATGACAAAGTCAATAAGGACAAACAACATGGTGTTTATAAGATACCTCTATGAACCCTGGGCCCGTCATTGCCTCCTTCCTGCTACATAGGCTCCACCTGGAGGAACCTTGGGTTATGTTTGAAAGAACATAAAAATGATTTGAAACAGGGGAACTTGTCTACGGCTCTAGCAAGAACTGTAAGCATGGGTAACTACGTTCCACAATGGGACGAAGCAATTATTATCTTTTGAGCCTCTACTCAAACCAAATTTGTTATTCTTGGAGAGCCTGCACATTTACAATTTGAGCAACTCCTGTTGCCCCTCATCAAATTCCAGGTCCCTGGCAACATCTCTTCCACCTAGTCACTTAATTGGGAGCTGGAGACTTTTTAACCGTGGCCATTATGTCAAGACTGATTTGTAAATTTTCTTTTAATTTTGGCCTCTGACCTGTCTGTCACCTATATATACTTGGATGGACGGTCTAATTTTACCATCTGAAGATGGGCGTATAGTAATAACCGAAAGGCCTAATGTGTGCCAATGCTTTTAATAAAGTTTTAACTTTCAATGTAGTTTTAACTTATTTTATCGTGCAACTAGACGGAAGTCATTAATACTAATACATGCAGCATGAATTTTATTGATAGTGCTGTAATTCTGTTTTTACAGTTTTCCCTGGCCTCTTTCTCCTTTTTTTTTTTTTTTTTTAATTCGAAAGTTTAAAAAATTGTTGATTTTATGCATTATAAAGGGGGAAATGTTTGAGAGGTGTAGACCCTAGCCACATGTAGTATGTAAGACCACATAGTTTTATATTTCTAAACATGGAGAAACACATTTTGTAGCAAAAACATAGAAGTTTAAGAGTTTGTAAATAATTTTATAAATGAAAACAGGAAAGAAATGTAATTAGTAGCGAGTTAAACTAAAACACTTCCTTTTAATGGCATAAAACACATACACAATTTTAGTCGAGCTTTTCGCGCTCTACTGGGAGGCTTCGTCTGGGCTAAGCTTTCAAAGCTTTCTTAGAGATAGCAACTTACCATGTTGTTACAATTCAAAAATTTTATATTATAAAACCAAACTGTTCCGTTTCACGTTGAGGTCCGTGTTTAGACATACTCACGTGTGCAGTCCGTGTTCTAAAACGTGATCATGCTGCATGGAGAGGAATTACCTGTTGTTTCCTTCATGCTTGTTCAGGAGATTCCTCCAGGCATCTGATATCTCATAAGACAAATTTTCTTTCGCAAGGGTGTGGGTCGGTCATGATCTCAAGACTTTCATGTGTGGTTGTGGCAACATAGCTTGCATAGGGTGCTATTCTTTTCATCATGCTCCAAAGTGGGGTTGCTCCTTTTTGGATAACTCCCTTGCACAAAGCTGTTGTAGTTTTCCCATCCTTAAAGTCTCTTTTATGATCCTTGGTCCTTATCTAAAGTGACTTTTTTTTTTTTTAAGCTCAAAGGCTTGGCTTAAATTGTGTATGTGTTTTACGCCATTAAAAGAATAAAAGAAAGTGTTTTAGTTTATAAACGGTGTAATAGTGAATTAGTATGCTAATATGGGAGTTAAAGATGGGCTGTATGAAGCTTGAAGTACTCCATTTGAATTATTCCTTCTAGGAATGTTTTCTGAGACTTATCAATCAAATACATATGTTTTTAATCATTCTGGAAATAATAACTTATAGAATTTACTGGGATATTCTTCTGTTAATGGTACAAAAACATTCGAATGAGCAAAAAGTCATATGGAGTTTCATGAAAGCCATTAAAGTAAAATTAAACAAACAGCCTTTTAAATGTTTCTATTGAATATTGATGTATTAAGCGAGTAAATAATGTTTTAAGTGCATTTTAATTGATAAAAGTATGAAAGACTCAGAGTGAACAGAATGTGTGACATACATCAGTGAGCCATTCCATTATGACCACTCCCAGCCTAGAGAAATGAGCGCACCTGGAGACCGAACGGTGGCGCAGGCGTAGTTCACAGAGCAGACCGGCTTTCGGTTAGTAAAGTATTCGAAGTCAGAATGGGAAAAGCTGCTGATTTATCAAAGTTTGATAAAGGACAAATTGTGATGGCACGACGCCTCGGAACTACAGTATTAGAAACGGCGTGGCTACACTTGCCTTTGTAGTGAGTACGTATCAAAAGTGGTGCACTGATAGCCAAACGACGAACTGTTGTCCAGCTGCATGCTGTCCACAGCTCATTGATGCCAGACGGGAGCGTAGACTGTCGCTCATTGTTCACAGCGACCGCAGGGACACAGTGCGAAAAATCACCCACAGCACACAGTTCATCGCAGCCTTTCGCGCATGGGCCTGTGTAGCAGAAGACCCAGCAGGGTATCATGCTCACTGCACATCATTGCCACCAACGCATGAAATGGGCTCAAGATCATCGAGATTGGACTGTGGATGATTGGAAGAAAGTGGCCTGGTCTGACGAATCGAGATTCCTGGTGCATCACGTAGACTGCCGAGCACGGATACGCCAATTACCAATGGAGGCTATGGCACTTGGATGCACTGTTGGGCAGAAACAGGCTGGCGGCCGCGGCGTTATGCTGTGGATGATGTTTTCTTGGGACACTTTAAGCCCCATTATGTCAATAGCACAATCCCTGACAGCTGACAGGTATCTGAACATCGTTGCGGACCAAGTTCACCTTATCATGGCAACTGTGTTCCTTGCTGGTCATGGCCATTACCAACAAGATAATGCGCCATGCCACACTGCCAGAATCGTCGAGGAGTGGTTCGAGGAGCATGCTGGTGACTTTCTGTTAATGTCCTGGCCTCTAAATTCACCTGGCATGACCCCATTTGAGCATTTGTGGTTCGACTTGGAAAAACGGGTTTGCGCTAAATCACCACCCCTCAAAATGTACAGGAACTGGAGGACCTGCTGTTAACATTACGGTACCAGATACCCCAGGATATCTATCGCACCTCATTGAATTGATGCTTCGCCAAGTAGCAGCTGTTTTGCAGGCTAAAGGGGGTCCTACAGCTTATTAGGCATGTGGTCACAATGTAATGGCTCATTGGTGTATATACACTGCCTGGCCAATAAAAGTTATGCATGTTAATACTTTGTGGGACCATCTTTAGCACGAATTACAGCACGCATTCGGCATGGCATGGTGTCTATGAGTTTATGCACTGTCTCCCCGCTGATTTGTGGCTAGTTTTGCTGTAACATTTCACGAAGATCCTTGGTTGATGACGGAAGAGTGTAATCACTCCTTAGATTCCTCTCCGGTATATCTCGCAGACCCTCAATGGTGTTGAGGTCAGGACTTTGTGGTAGCCAATTCAAGTGTGCGAATGATGTCTCGTACTCTTCGAACCAGTCTTTCACAATTTTAGCGCTATGAATCATGGCATTGTCCTCCTTAAATAAGCCATTGCCTTCAGGGAAAGAAAAATTCCATTGATGGAATAAGGTGGTCATTCAGTATGCTGAGATACTCAAGTGACTTCATTTTATCGCTGCATAGTGTTGCTGTGCCTAGACCAGCCAAACAGAAGCAGCCCCTAAATCATAAAACTTCCTCCTGAGGCATGTACAGTACAGGAATGGTCCAATACTTCATGCAGTTTCCTTCAAACCCTGATGAGCCCATCATGTTGGAACAGAGTATACCCCGACTCATCAGACTCTTCCCCATTGCTCAGCAGTCCAATCTTTATGTTCCATGGTGAATTGAGTCCCCCCCCCCCCCCCGATTACTTTCACTAATCAGTGGGGGTTTTTTTTGGGGGTTTTTTTGCAGCATAGCTGTTTAATCCCAGTCCTTTCGGTTCTCATCATGAGAGTGGAAATGGTCTTGCTTCCACTATTGAACATGGTTGTGAATTCTAGCGTTTTTTTGTTGTTGTTCTTTTGTGATGTGATTTCACTAAGCGTTTTAAGGATTTTCAGTCACGATTATTCAGGACTGTTTTCCAACGACACATTTTCCACGAAGTTAACGCTTCACCGCCATCATTCCACGATTTAATAATGCATTGGACAGTTCATAATGCGGTGCCAGTGATTTCAGCAATCTCCTTGCTGGTCTTCTGCCCTTGCCACAAGCCAGTAATTTGACCCTTTGTGAACTCTGTCACATCTTTTCTTTGACCGTGTATAACGTCTTCCGGCCGCCCCGGTGGCCCAGTGGTCTAAGGCGTTGGCCTCTGATCATTCGCCCGTAAGGGGTCCGGGTTCGAATCCCGGTCAGGCATGGATGTTGTGTTTGTCTTACGGCACTGGCTCTCTCCCTTCCCTGGAACCAGTGACCCTAAATTAGGGACGGGCGACTGCTTATAGCCCATTGAGTTGCTCACGGTGGTCGTTAAACCTCCAATCAAAAAAAACGTCTTCCGCCATGGTCGCATAGAACTGATGAGCTGCATGCCCATCCCGTTCCATTTAAAGGTTGTATTGGCAGCAGCATTATGCAGATATTCGAAATGCTTCACCGGTCATGCCCTCCTCGGTATTTGCATGTTTCCGTTCACACTGTGACTTTTTTTGTGGCCAGGCAGTGTATGTAATGATGATAAACTTATGTTAAAGGAAAATTACTTCTAACCTATGGAAGGATTTTAATTGATGATTTGCTTGTGTCAAACAGAAGTGGATTAATGAAGCACATGAAAAAAACTATTAATAAGAGATTGATAATTTTGTCTTCTACTTTGTTGCTGGTAAATACATTAGTGTAAGAAAAATACAAGCCAAGACTGAGGTGAGCAAAATGACAGCTCTCTCTTACGTATTTTGAATATTGTTAATCATTTGTGATGTACGGAACATGTCTCAAAAACTTCTTATGTACTAGGCCATTAAAACACGAGAACAGACATTTGGGTTGCCAGAATTTAACTAAAATTTTTAAAATGCTGATAAAAATGGGTCAAGGGGAACTTGGTTATGTAACATTACAATTAATGTGACCTGACCCAACCTGGGGTTTCAAACTAGTGTAGCTGTTTACATAAATTGTGTGGGAGATACGAGGTAGGATCCAAAAGTTTGGGGACTTGGCATATAGTTCTTTACCTTGAATACTTTAAAACCCTGATGTGCAACCACCTTCAAAATAATCCCCTTGGACAACGATGCACTTTTGCCAGCACTTGTAAAGCTTCTGGAAGCATTGCTAAAAGCCATGTTTTGCAACCCCTTGTAATGCCTCTTGCATTGCTGTTTCTACCTCATTTGTTGACACATAACGACATCACTGCAGGTTTTCTTTACTCAATAAAAAGAGGTAAAAAATTGAAACGGGCGAAGTCGGGTGAATAGGCTGGTTGTGGAAGCACATTAGTACGATTTCTGGCGAGAAACTCCATAACCAGCAGGGACCAATGTGCAGGCACCTTGTCACGGAGAAGGTACCAATGTGCAGGCACCTTGTCACGGAGAAGGTACCATTGTCCACTTCGCCACATCTCCGGCCATTTACGATGGATTGATTCCCGGAAGCGACATAAAATATTCAGATAACATTCTTTGTTAACTGTTGTGCCCTCAGGAATAAATTCAGAATGGACAATGCCGTGAGAATCAAAAAACACCTCCAGCATGACTTTCTCTATGCTGCGATCCTGCCTGAATTTCTTTTATTGCGATGAAGACGGTGATTACCATGTTGAAGAACCATCTGTGGCAGAATATCAAACAAGTAGCACCATGTTTCATCACGTGTTGATGATGTTATCCAAAAATGTAGGATCGCTATTGGCTTTGTCGATTAATTCGCCCAATATCCGCATCCATTCATCCTTTTGTTTGGAGGTCAAAAGGCGAGGGACAATGTGCTGACACATGCGGTGCATGCTAAGATCCTCCATCAAAATGCGCTGGCATGTGGCCTCCGATAAGTTAGTTGTGTTAGCGATTTCCTCAATGGTTCGGCGACGATCCGGACGAACACGTGCAGTCATAGGTCAACCACAGTGCTCATTATCTACAATGAATTCTCGGCTCTCTTTGAAATGCTGATACCACTCGTACACCTTCGATCTAACCATTGTAGAGTGACCATACACCTTTGAAAGCATTTCTAAGAACTCTGCAGCTGTTTTACCCAAACACTGACAAAATTTAATGTTACAACATTGCTCTTCAAAAGCCATGTTTCTCACATCGCAGAAGACAGACAAGTAACCACAGCAGCAAATGTCTGCGCACATTCCAATCACTTTCCATGGGCCAAACCATTCTGACTAAGAAAGGAGGGATGGCTGGATGTATTTCAGACGCTGTAACTTTAACTACATGCTTGCGTTGTCGTGGGTAGGCGCTGTTTCAGAACTTTTGGATCCTACTCCGTATATTCATATAATACTTGGAAATACAGTTATTAACATAGCAGTCAGGTCCGAATTGTCGGTGTTAATACATGGAAATACAATTATTAACATGTAACATATTAACACATTTATGAAGTCCCTACTGTTACTGTCACGATTAGGTTATCAAGTTTGAGGTGGGCTGACCATGTAGTGTGAATGGAGGAAAATGAAGCTCCTAAGAAAGTATTGTTCAAACATTCTGAAGGGCACAGAAGACAAGGACGACCAAAGTCCTGGTGGATAGATGGAGTAGTGGAGGACGTAAAGTGCCTGGGCTGCCAGAACTGGAAAATAATGTCCCAAAATAGAGAACAATGGCAAAAACTTGTTGAGGAGGCCAAGGTTCACACTGACCTGTAGAGCCAAGAAGAAGAATCTGGTATATCTGAATTGCCAGCATTTAGTGTTTCTTCCTGCTCCAGGGCAATGTAAATTTTAAGTTTTCTGATGTGATTAATATTACGTGAGGAACAGGAAATACATTATTGTGACCACCTCCTACTTTTGACGTCAACAGCGCCAATGAAAGAAGGCATGTGTCGTGAGCTGGCTTGGAGGGTATATAAGGTGTGCTGTGGGCATTCTGAAAACATATCACTCATTGCAGTCATGAGTAAAAGGAGCGATTTATCAGATTTGCAAAAAGGGATGATTATCGGCTTTTGGGGCAAGGGTAGCAGTATTTCTTAAACATCGTAGTTTGTGAACTGTTCACATGCTGTTGTGGTTCCAGTGTTTCGTGATTGGAGAAAAAGCACCATTGCGAATAAGCGATGTGGAAACTGCGGAGCACCACGTGCTATTGACGTGAGACGTGAACATCGGCTTTGAAGGTGCGTGAGGGCCGATCGACATGCTACAGTGGAGCAACTCGCTGGCCGGATGAACCAGGGGGCTACCGGAAGTGCATCTAAAACAACAGTCCAGCGAACCCTGCTTCATATGGGGCTCCAATGCAGACGCATGGTCTCACTGCATCTATGCTAACGAAGGTGCATCAGCAAAAAGGCTTACATTTGCACGGTAGTATCGGAATTGGACCTCCGTTGATTGGCAAAGGATTGCCTTCTCCGACATCAGAGAACAAACACTTTTCAACCATTGCTGGAAGAACACAAGCTGGTGGGGGCAGCATTATGGTCTGGGGTATGTTTTCGTGGCATTCCCCGGGTCCACTCATACTTGTGGAAAGCACTATGGACCAATTCGTTATGAATCCATCCTTGCAGACCACATACATCCATACATGCTGATTGTCCTCCCTGGGGCGGATGGGCTCTTCCAGCATGACAATGCGATGTGTCACACAGGTAGAAATGTCCAATAGTGGTTGGAAGAGCACAGTGAAGACTTCAAAGTACTTTGCAGGGCCCCCTAATTCCCCAGACTTAAACCCAATTGACCACCTGTGGGACCACCTCAATTGTGTTTTGCTCTATGGATCCTCCACCACGCACCCTCCAGCAGCTGTCAGATGCACTGTAGTCAGCATGGCTCCACATACCTGTGAACACCTTCCAGCACCTGATTGAGTAACTCCCAGCCCATCTAGCTGCTTTCCACGCTGCACATGGCTGTTACTCTGGATATTAGCTGGTGGTCACAATAATGTGACTCGACTGACTGTGTATCTAATTGCTATGTTAAAAATAGCTGTTTAAGTGCTGTTATTTTCAGCAAATATGCATTTTTTATTTTATTTTTTTATTTTTATTTATTTTTTTTTTTTGGAAGCTTACAGTTTTGTAAGGTTAAGCTAAGTTTATATGTTAGAGTTGTTAGAATCTTTTAAGGACCAAATATAATAATTGTAATATTCTAATGTAATAATATGTGTTTGATGTTGAAATCCTTCACTAAAATTTATTTCTACTGCCATTATTTCCTTTTCCATTGGTTGAATTTCTAGGCTTCCAAACACATAGTTATATTCTCCATGAGCGATGTTTTATTTTCATTTCACGTTGAATAATTTCATGTGTGCAAGTGCATTGTGTTTCACAGGTAAAAATACTCTGTGCTAACCCTTATTGATCTATTTTTGAGTAATACAAAACAAGTTGCTAACCCTTATTGATCTATTTTTGAGTAATACAAAACAAGTTGCTAACCCTTATTGATCTATTTTTGAGTAATACAAAATAAGTTGCATTATATTGAGTATACAAAACAAGTTGCTAACCCTTATTGATCTATTTTTGAGTAATACAAAACAAGTTGCATTATATTGAGTATACAAAACAAGTTTTTAACCCTTATTGATCATTTTTGAGTACCGTATATACTCGCGTATAAGTCGACCCCCCCCCCACACACACACACACACACTTTCAGAGGAAAAAATCGTAAGAAATCGGAAACTCGCGTATAAGTCGATCCCGGAATGAGAAAAAAATTTCAATGAATTTATTCAAAAGCATTTGAAAACGAAAAAAATTATATATATAATACTAAATTTAATTTGCATACCCAAAAACTTCATCGGAACCCTTCAAAATCCGATTCCGAGTCAGACTCGCCAAACAGTTCAAAAAAGTCTTTCTTCGTCATCGGCGCGTCATCATAAACATCAGTATTCCCATCTATGCCTGTGTCATCAGAATCACTGTCATCATCACTCATAAAAATCTCATCATCCTCTGTGCCATCAAGTTTGTTACTAATGCAACATTTCTTGAATGATTTCACAACCGTTTCCGCAGGTATCGCATCCCAAGCATCCTTGACCCATCGCGCAATCAAAACGATATCCGGCTTCTTTAGATTTCTGCCCTTGGTTTCGGTCGGCAAATCGGAACTTATCCAATCTGCCCAATACCTCCGCACATTGTCCTTGAAGGGCTTATTAAGGCAGACATCTAGTGGTTGAAGAACAGATGCCAACCCACCTGGGATGGCAGCAAGAGTTGTTTTTGAATTTTCTGCAGTTTTCTTCACTTCTGCACAACGGTGTGCAACAAACATATCCCACACCAAAAGAGAAGGTTTCCTCAAAAGTGCACCTGGCCTTTTGTTCCACACATTCTTTAACCAGTCAATTGTTCTGGATTCGTTCATCCATCCTTTTTCATGGGCACGAACGAGCACACCAGACGGAAAGACAACGCTTTTCGGCAGAGTTTTGCGTTTGAAAATAATTACCGGAGGTAGCTTACTGCCGTCGGCCAAACAGGAAAGAACAACCATGAAACTGGATTTTTCGTGGCCAGTCGTTTTGATCAAGATATTTTTTTCGCCCTTTTGGTTCACCGTCTTATTTCCAGGAAGGTTGAAACACATGGCGGTTTCATCCATGTTCCCTATTTGGGAAAGTTCAAAAGCAGTCTCTTTTCTCTTTTGAATTACCATAATTTTCGGACTAAGAGCCGCAGGTGAGAATTTTTGCAATCTTCGAAGCAAAAGTTGCCGTAAGGGCTGCACCTGTGAAGTCGTGGTGCTGCTCAGAAAGCTAAATTATCTTCCTTGTTTTCATGAATTAACTCTCGCTCAACGTGATTATTTGTATACTTCAAAGGCTAATTCTGCAACTCGGTGTCGATCTGCTTTACACACTTATTTTTTCATATTGGCAAACATTTTTATTTATACATTTTTTATTAATCATGCTAATGATGTTATTTGTTTGCCTTTATTAAATGCTCAGAACCATTTATATAATCAATATAAATCACAGTTAATCTTAAGACTCCCGTTAGAATATCGCATTGCTCGTAAAACCGCACAATTGCCTTAATTCCATTCAATGTGGATGTCTGCTACAGGATGGTTCTCTGTTCACCGCAATAGAATCCGTCTTAGAAGTAATTAACTTATAAATTATCACTTGTTATGCTTTCGATTAATGTTTTCTTTAATAATATGTTCCTTCTATGTTATGCTTTTTTTCTCATGTAGAGATGTTTCCTTTTACCAGCTGCTTCGCACGTGTTCGCTGATCTGCCGTTAACACTTCAAAACAGCGGTGCGCTTACTCTCTTTCAAGTGGTTTGACCTACTTTTATTTACTGCGCACTGAGCTGTTACCACTGGGCGTGCTATCCACAGAAGCCTCGGACGTTACGCTACTCGTTTGTGTGCTTATGTCCCCATTCCGTCCCCCATGCGAAGGGCGTTTGAGTCAGGCATTCCTGTTCTCCCCCACTTTCCCTCCTAAACCAACAACAGGACAGCGGAGTTATTGTCTAACGTATGAGTAGAAGGGGGGGGACATGATCACAGTCGAGTTCGTGAACAAAAAAAGACGTGGTTTGAAAAAATTTACTAAGCATCTGCATGAAAAAAAAAAAAAAAGGAAGGGAAGAAAGTGTTATCAAAAACAAATTCGGCATAAGGGCCGCTTTTCACTTTTAGTAACGTAAGAGCCGCAGCTCTTAGCCCAAAAATTACGGTACATACTTTTGAAATTCCATTATCTTTGCTTCGAGTTCACGAGGTAACTTTTGTGCAATTTTGGTGCGCTGGCGTAGACACAACCCATAGCGGTTCATGAACCTTGTGCACCAACCTGGTGAGGCACGAAAAGTGTTATTTGCGGCTGCAAACTTTTCATCGTTTGCAAGCTTCATTGCTCGCAAACGTATACCAGTTCGCGTTACAATGTAACCATTTTGTCTGCAGCCCACAATCCAATCATTCAAGACACTTTCCAGCTCTGGGAAAGATGCCGTTTCACAGCGCAGCGCCTTTTGCGATTTTGGGATTTTCACCAAGTCCGGTTTTTTTTTACGCCAATCTCGAATCAGTTTTTTCGTCAATGCCAAATTGACATGAAGCAGCACAGTTGTTAGTATTTTCTGCAAAAGAAACCACTTTCAACTTGAATCCTGCGTTATAGGGCATCCGTTTCTTTACACAATCCGTGTCACCCATAATAGGAGAAGCGAGACACGTGCGATTAAGAACAAGCAACACCTAACACTGGCTGTCGCATGGCTCCGTTACCAAAGAAAAACGCTTCGCGTGATATTCTTTGCCATTACGTCGAAGATCAGTGCAATCAACTGGTAGTCGGAAGGGCGGAGCTTTCTATGCGCTGCTGTGACTGCGCTGTGGATACGTAAAGCCAGGAGAGAGGAGACTTCTCAAAGCGTGGAGAAATTCTTAAGTTTGCGATTTCGTAATTCTACCACATCGGCGTTTTTTCTTTCTTTCTTTCTTTCTTTTTTTTTTTTTCTTTCGGAGGATTGCGATTTCGTAATTAATACCGCATCGGCATTGGGGGGGGGGGGGTGGATTGCCTTTTGCCTCACGGGAAGAACTTTTGGACTTACGATTTCTTTAGACCTCGCGTATAAGTCGACCCCATTACTTTGAAGCTCTCATTTTGTCCCAAATTTCTTGACTTATACGTGAGTATATACGGTAATACAAAAACAAGTTGCTAACCCTTATTGATCTATTTTTGAGTAATACAAAACATATATATTTTTGCTTATATGCAAAAAATATATATTTGACTGGTTTATATTTATTAGTTTGTTTTATGATTATACTATTCCAACACCTTTTATTTATTTTTGTTGTTACTCTTCTATATCTTCTATAGAACTTGGAACTTGTGCTCATGTTTTGGATGCTAAGAGGGTACAGCATGGACCTTTTACTTTGCAGGATGCTTTACCAGGGCACCAATGGTCATGGAAGCATATTGAGGAAACTCTTAAATTAACAAAACAAAATGTAAAACTACAGTCATTAAGTAAATAGTACATTTGTATCTGTTTCATTTTTATCAATCATGCATTGTTTAAAATTAAATAATGCTCTCATAAGCCATAACATCAGGATAACCTACCTAATAATGTATTGGGGCATATTAAAGCACAATAGTCACTTACATTTAGCGTGGCATTGACTCTACTAGACTGCAGAAGGTGACTGACCTCAGGTATCCTGCGTACCTGCTGTGTAGAATGCATCGCCATTGAGTTTCGTAAATCTCAGGGCATGCTCAACCAAAAAAAAAAAAAAAAAAAAAAATGCAAGGATATTTGTTTATGCATTAATTTTCTTTAAAATGAGTAAGAAAATAAATCAAAATGTGCTATTTTTAATTGCTGGCAGTACTAAACTTTTGAAATAGTGCTAGTTTCTGATTCAATACTCGCGCTTGTAAGTAAATGTAATGCATTACCAGCAAAAAATGTTCTTCTTTATCTTCACATTTTTCTTAATGATTGTTTCATTTCCTCGTAGATTTGAAAAATGATTGCTATATTGAATTCAGCCTATGATTGTAACTGATGTAAAACATTGCAGAATGTGTTTATACTAAAATAATATACTCAACAGACACCATTTCATAAGCGTATATTGAATATTTTTAATAATCTTTGGCTGATGTTAACTGTTAGAAGCATCTTATTCCATAAGTTCTAATTACAATACACAAGTAGTTGCCAAAATATAATTTAGGTTGCACTCACAGAAATCTGGGTATGCTGAACATGCCCTGGTTTTTGAAGAAGTATGCTTAAGCAACTGAGCATGCCTGTAGTTGGCATCTGTGGTAGAATGACATCCCAGACTTTGGCGACGGGATGAGGCTCGGTCTTGGACCAGTAAATGCTGCATTGCACTGCATCTTGCAAATGTCCAATGGGATTCAAATCAGGGGACTTGGGTGGCCAGGGCAACACGCGAAATGCTTGGGCATGATCCTTGAACCATTCCTGCATGATGAATGCCTTGTAACATGGAACATTGTCTTTCTGAAGGAGGGCAGTACCATCCTGATACATGGTCACTGTGTAGGGCAACTCGTGATTTGAAACATTGGTTATGTAGGACCTAGCAAGAAGTGGGTGTTCAGTAAGAATGAGAAGACCCAGTGTGGTGCATTAAGACAATCCCCATGCCATGACACAACTGCCTGTCAGTCTATTTCATTCCAACTGTGCAGTGTGGTTGCAACTGTTCACCTGTGCAATGTCAAATACAGATCCACTTACTGACACATTTGAGCTTGGACCCATGAGCCAGATGACTTTTCCATTGGAATCAATAGAAAGCAAATCTCCTGAAGAATTAATTCTTCATAATTACATGAACAGCACAGAGGTGCTGTATTATACAGGCTGATTGTAAACTCCTTCAACAAAACAAAAAGGGTGATAGTACACATCAAGACGAACAATATTTGCAATGGAACCTAGGGCCGCATTTCACTCCTAGTGCCAGAAAAGAGTAAAGTTACATATCCACATTGAGCTTTCAACAGTGAAAACAAAGAGACATACCTAATTTATGAGTTGCACAATTCCAATCGCATCAGAGAAAGACTCAAAGGAGCTGCTCAAACTGGCGTCCAAGGTGGCCAACGAGAAAACGACCGACTGGCGTTCGAGGCGGCCACCGGTCGCCAACGAGCCCATTTCACGCAGTCTTCAATCAACTCTGGTGAAGGTCAAACGGTAAAGAATTCGACGATTCAGAAATCTCTCGCGGTACAGTTTTTGTGCTTCACATCTGTTACCACATGCTTGGCTGTACATCAGATGCATAAATTCCAATTCCTCATATGTGTAGTCCTCCATGCCCTTCACAAATACGTCAATTCTCATGTGATGTTCGCACGGTAATATCGCTGAACGAGTTCGGCTGCGTTTTTAAATGTTTGCTCCTGATGTGTACTATCACCCCTCTTGTTTTGTTGAAGGAGTTTACAATCACCCTGTATGCTGTTTCCCATTTAGCCATCTTTTGACTAGCACATATCTGAAATGTTGTTGAGATTCCTAAGCTACATCTGCTGTTCAGTTGCTTGGTACTGTGTTGGCTTGAGGAATGTAATGGTAGCATGATCAACCTAAATTAGGAGATGCAAGTTTTATTCCCATTCCAGGGCAATGAAATTTTCAATATTTCTGAAGGATGGCTTCATGGGAATCAATAGATAATACACATTTTTTTGGGCATCCAATATCCATTCATGGTGTTTTTGTACCCATTGGAGATGGAGCTCTTTACGACAGCCGGTCAACATGAGCACATAATCAGGCCACCAACTGCTTAGGACTTCTGCAAGAGCATCTGCTGGATTGGTCTGATTTTCCATAACATTGCATGGATGGATATCCCTCAACACACCATTTTTACCACACCTTTGTACAGTTGCCCTTGAATAGCCAACAATGCTTGAAGTTGCTAAGATGCTAGTTCCAGCCTTCATACCAATAATCATTTCCCCTTTCAAACATCAAGAAGTTCTTCCCTTTCAGCATTGCATGGTCTTTGCACTGGTGAACTGACATTCCCTGCTAATGCTGTTCATATATATTTCATGTCACTGCTAGATGCTGTGGGATGCATCCATTCATGGAGATGGGTGGTCATAATGATCTGACGCATGAGTATGTATATGCAATTTCAGTAATGAGTGCATCTTTGTTCAGGTTCTTTTTTCTTACAATTCATTGTACTCTTTTACAGAAGTTTGTAGCCCATTAATCATGTACAAATTTCTGTGATTTTTTTTTTAAATATATGGTAATAATAGTTGTAATTAAACAGGGCTTGAAAAATATTTTTAAAATGACATGCCCGGTTGAGCATATGGAGAAATTATTTACCTGCCAAGGTAGTAAAAGCTCGATGCCCAGAAGAGAATTTTTTTAAAAGATAACTAATCAGAACCCTCATTTTTTTTAATAGTTAAATATATGATTAACTGTTGTTTTTATATATTTTCCATTTCCGTTTTAAGGGTGTGTATTCAAAAGGTTCAGTGCACAAAAGCTTGTATCTCAAATTTTAAGATAATGGTGCTGAAATTGGAATAAAATGGTATGATGATTAAATTGGTATTTAAGAAATTTAGTGATTCTGACAAAAGCCGAAGACTTCGTTGGAGTCTTCTCCGTTTGTCATTTAACACCAGAGGCTAGTTCCATCAGAGGCATGCATCCCGTTGCTGACTGTAAACAATATTCGTCCAGAGCAAAACTACATATGATCCCAATTTCTGGACCTAGAGTTTCATCGCCTTCAGGACGTCGGCAAGGTCTACAGGAGCTGCCGCATTGTCCCTCACAAACTGATGCCAGCTGAAGCAAACCGCCGAGTGGAAGTGTACACGAAACTCCTAGAAAACCCGCGCGATGTACGTTTCATCAAGAGAGTTGTTACCTGCGATGAAAATTGGATCTATTTCCGTTATCCTAACACACAATGGCAACGATTCAGTAGCTTCTTAAACCTGTTGCCAAACGTGGGCGCTTCGAACAGAAGGTGATGCCCTGCATCTGGTGAAATTTCGAGGGAATAATCCATTACAAACTTGTTCCAGACGGTTGGACCATCAACGCCAACCTCTACTCTGAAGAGCTGGAGCGAATTTATGCCACTTTGGAGGAGAAGTACCCAGCACTGGTGAACAGAAAATGCGCTTTCCTGCAGCAGACAACTCTCGGCCTCATATCACACGAACGACGCGAGCAAAACTCCACGAATTTGAGGGCATCAAATTGATACCACACCCAGCATATAGTCCTGACCTTACCCCATCGGATTATTACTTGTTCCTGTCCATGGCCCACTTCCTTCGCGGGCGGAACTTCAACAACTAGGAAGAGGTAGCAGTTGGATGAATAATTTTTTCGCCTCGAAGGACAAGAACTGGTATCGCCACGAAATCGAAGAACTCGCAGACAGATGGCTAAAGACGGTGCAACATGATGGCCTGTACTTTGAATGCTAGTCTAGTCAGCTTTCATCATAAAGGTACGTATGAAGACATTAAGTGATCCAAATATTGCAAAACTTTCGATTCATCCTCTGTAGCAAAACTTTCAATAACCCAGTTATTCGTGGAAAAATAGAAATAAACTTTTTGAATAAAGCTCATGTTGAGAACTGGCTTCCTAGTTTCTTAATTCAATTAGTAATCAAAAAACTACTATTATGGGCATTTTTACTAGGAATTTTTTTTTTTTTTATTTTAATTGCAAATTTTCGTATAAAACTCTTCTCCTTCTTCAAGCTGTCTTTTTGTTGTCACTTATTCCCATCACTACCGCGGTTACGGTTATTTTTCATTAAATCCTGCCAGATGTTAGGCAGGGAAAATCCTCTGCAATCATTGATGATGGAATTTTGATTTTTCTCAATTTCTATTCCTTCTTTTAGCTTTTTCTTTTTTTTTTTTTAATTGCTTTGGAAACTGATGACTTTTAAGGAAATTCCAATCCATGCTGTGACTATTTTTGTAACATGCCTATCTAAACCAGTCTTGTCAGAGCAATTTTTTATAGCAGCTTACATACATACATATCACTAAGCTGTTCTCTGAGATTCAGAGGTTAGCTCCAAAAAGAAATACAAACTTCCAGATATTTTTACTTATTGTTTTCGTATCAAACTTCGCCATTTACAGCGATCTTGACATACAACTCGTGCTTCACTGATATCCATTACACTCCGTACACAAGATCTTTTATACTTCATACTCATAATCTTTTTCTCATGCAGACACTCCTGAATCTGATCCACCCATGTCTTCCTTGGCCTTCCTCTGCCTTTCCTTCCTGCCACTTGGGTTGAAAATATTTTCTTAGTAAGCATTTCATCACTCATTCTTTCAACATGGCCAAACCACCGAAGCATATTGGTCTCCACCTTGCTAACAACATTTTGCTTCACATCACACAACTGCAATACATCTTCATTCCTCACACAATCAGATCGTGTCTTGCCACAAACCCCACGTAAGTAACGCATTTCTTCAGCACACAAACGACTCCTATGTTTCTTCTGCAGTACCCAGGTTTCACTGCCATACATCACAGTAGGAACAATGACAGTTTCATACACGGCCATGCGGGACTCTCTAGAGAACATATCATTCCTTTGAAAACCTCCCAGAGCAGCTATGACTTTCAAAGAAGAATTCACTCGCCTACTGATTTCACCATCCAACTTGTTCTCTCTGTCAAACATGCTTCCTAAATACACAAACTCACTCACCTGGTCAATCACAGTGCCATTTATACTTACATTACATTCAGTGCTACCCGTTCCTCTCTCAAACACCATAACTTTGGTTTTTCCCTTATTTATACTCAGTTTGAATTTCATGCAAACTTCGTGCATCCGAGTCAACCTACTCTGCAACTCACTTTTGCTCTCTGCCAACAGGACAGTGTCATCAGCATACAGCAATCTGCACACACGGATATCACCAAGACATAAACCACTATTATCTATTTTGGCATCACGCATGCATGCATCCATAAATATATTAAACAGCCATGGTGACATTACACAACCTTGTCTAACTCCTGCACCAATGGAAAACCATTTTGATAAAACACCATTCCCTCGTACACAAGCTCTACTACTAGCATACATGGCTTTTACACTATTAAGTAGATTCCCAGTAACACCATATTCATTCAATACCTTCCACAAAAGTGTTCTATTCACTCGGTCATAAGCTTTCTCTAAATCTATGAAGGCAGTAAAAACTTTCTTCCCAACAGCCAGATACTTTTCAATCATCATGCGTAATGCAAAAATCTGGTTAGTGCAGCCTTTTCCAGGCATAAAACCACTCTGAACATCCCACACTTTCAATGATGTAAGACTCCGTACTTTTTCAATAACAACCTTACCAAACACTTTCCCTGGCACACTCAGTAGGCTAATACCACGATAGTTCTTGCATTCAGTCTGATCACCTTTTCCCTTATACAAAGGAACAATAATAGCATCCTTCCAATCCCGAGGGACCATTCCTAACTCCCAGCACAACTGGTAAATTTCAGTTAACCAGTCAATTATAGAGTCACCACCATACTTCAACATCTCTGCAGTTATGCCATCAACTCCTGGAGCCTTACCATTCTGAAGAGATTTTAGAGCTTTACACACTTCTTCTCTTGATATCCCTCCTGTGCTTTCATCCCTCATTGTGACATCATCTGCATCTAACTTGTACAGAAAACTAGCGGATAATGCTTACCTTGGCATTCCTTTCTAGCGACGGGAACATTTCACGCACGTGTTTTCCGGTCTTTGTTGAGGTTATTGTCCTAAAGTCCGTTGTATGCGATGACTGGCTTTACTTCTCACACTTTTTCGCTGAGTATACTCATTGGATCTTTGCCTTAGGACTCAAACATCAATTTTTACCGTTCTTTATACTTGAAATTTTCGCCCATACTCTGGGCATCTTCAGGAGCGTAGCGACTTTACCACCGATGTTCGTGGTTAACTTCGCGCTAATAGAGTCCGATACTCCTTGTTGCCATTCGTCAGAAAAACTTTCCTGGATATATTTCGTTATCAAGCTCGGCTGGCGCCATCTATGTTTCGTTAAGAACACTTTTTTTTTTTCCGGTTTTTTTTTTTTTAATTTTTTTAATTTTCTTCTCCTATCCTGGTTTTCTTGTCTTTTTTTGCCTGTTTTTCTTGTTGTTTTTCTTGTCTTATTAGTTCTTTCCACAGGCCCGATAATGTGCTAGGGTCGTTCTGGTTACATACCCTTGCTTTATTTTTGTAGATTAATATTGCTTCTTCCCTCCTCATTTGCCTTTCCGATTTTTTATTCTTTTTTAGCATTTTAATTTCATCGAACTTTGGGAATGTCCGGTTTTCCAAGCAGAATTGCACTAAAGCAGTTGGCTTCATCGGGCCTGTGGAAAAAACTAATAAGACAAGAAAAACAACAACAAAAGAAAAACAGGCAAAAAAAGACAAGAAAACCAGGATAGGAGAAGAAAATTAAAAAAATTAAAAAAAAAAAAACGGAAAAAAAAAAGTGTTCTTAACGAAACATAGATGGCGCCGGCCAGGCTTGATAACGAAATATATCCAGGAAAGTTTTTCCGACGAATGGCAACAAGGAGTATCGGACTCCATTAGTGCGAAGTTAACCACGAACATCGGTGGTAAAGTCGCCACGCTCCTGAAGATGCCCAGAGTATGGGCGAAAATTTCGAGTATAAAGAACGGTAAAAATTGATGTTTGTGATGTTTGAATCCTAAGGCAAAGATCCAATGAGTATACCCAGCGAAAAATGTGAGAAGTAAAGCCAGTCATCGCATACAACGGACTTTAGGACAATAACCTCAACAAAGACCGGAAAACATGTGCGTGAAATGTTCCCGTCGCTAGAAAGGAATGCCAAGGTAAGCATTATCCGCTAGTTTTCTGTACAAGTTACTTTGAAATATTGCACGTAAAAGAGAATAGTACAATAATTAGAGCTATGTAATAGTCAGAATTAGAACTACTAAGTAGAATTCATCTGCATCTGTCTCAGAATCATTTTTGCTCTCCTGATCAAATAACTCTCAGAAGTATTCACCCCATCTTTCACTTAACTCATTGGGCTCCCATATCATTTCCCCGATCTCATTCTTCACACAACTTACAACTTTGTTTCCCCTATTTTTCCTGAGTCTCGTGTACTTCCAGAAGGACTTCCTATCTTTCCAAAAAGCCAGTTCATGCCTTTCCACTTTCTCCTTCCTATCTTTTGCCTTACTGTGGCGAACCAGCTTAGCAGCTTCACGCTTCTTACAGTGATATTCATCCACAGAGACTCTACCTTGCAACATCCCCAAATAGGCTTCCTTCTTTCTCTTTACTGCCTCTTCAAACTCACTATTCCACCAAGCATCACCTCTATTGTTACCCACTATTGTGGTGCCACAGACCTCTTTAGCAGCAGTAACAACACAGTTCTTAAAACATTACCACTTCTTTTCTATATCCCTCTCACCAGACTTCAGGTCCTTCAGTCGTTCTCTGAGTACGTCAGAATACCGCTGATGATCTTCAAGGAGCCTATCAACCTTTATTCTTTCTATCCTGGGTCTCTTCCTATTCCTTTTCCTCCAACCAACATTAAGTTTCACTCGTGACACTACCAAGTAATGATCAGAACCAACATCTGCACCTCTCATCACATGTGTGTCAACAACTAAGTGTTTCAAACGCTGATCATAAACAACAAAATCTATCACACTCTTTTGACCAAGAGTACGATTTTCCCAAGTATATGTGTGTATATACTTTTGGTTGAAAAATGTATTAGATACACACAAACCATTCTCAATGCAGAGTTCAATTAATCTTTCACCATTATCATTCACACAAGGATCATTAAACTTACCCAGAACATTGTCAGAAATTGCATTCTGCACACCTACTCTAGCATTGAAATCCCCTGCTATTATAACTTTTTCTTTAGCACCAAACTGGCTCAAAACAGCTTTTAGCTCATTCCAGAAATCTTCTTTCTTATCAGAAGGTTCCAAGTCACAAGGAGCATACACTACAACAATTACAATTCTCTGAAGTTTCACTTTCAAACGAATCCAGAGAATTCTCTCACTTATGCAACTATAATGAATCAAGTTGTTCTTCATCTTTTCTCTTAAAATCACACCTACACCAGCCTGTCCTCTCATATTATCCAATACTCCAGACCACACACTCACCGTGCCATTCACTTCTTCTACCCCAATTTCCTTCTTTTTGGTTTCACTTACACACATCACATCCAGTCTATACTTATTCATCTCCTCAATCACCTCACTCATCTTGCCATTTATACCTCTAGTATTCCTTACACCAATCTTACATTCACTCAGCCGAGATCTCTTTCTCATACGCCGTTTAGAAAGTCCAGGTCGATTTCGTGGTGGACCGTCCTTCTCAAGTGTGGTAGGTCCACCATATTCCACACTTGAGTCATTCTTAATATTTCTTTTTGTCTTTTTAATCAGGTAAGTACATCAGTGTGGGGGATTAGCCCACAGCTGAGGGTTCCAGTTGGTCATTCAACCTAAGAATTCTGGCTTTATGCTCTGTTATACGAGTTTCTAGCCTGCAACCTGTTTCACCTATGTAAGATAGTCCACAATTACATTTTACTTCATAGACTACACCTTGCATTTTAAAAATATCTTTTTCTTTTTTAACTATACTTCTTACTAATTCTCTTTAAAGACTCAAATAAACCTTTGTGATAAGAATTTTTTTTAGTGAATTTTACTTGTTGCTTTTGTGGGTTCTTCATACCATTAAAATTCAGAAGCTTCTCAATTTCTCCTTTGGGATAGTTATTTTCTGCGAGTATGACTTTAAGTTCTTCTTTATGGGCTTCTTTCTTATCTGCTGTAGAAACTATTATATTAATTTTTTCTGAAAACTGACTTGCCACATTCTTCTTAATAGAAACTGGATGATAGGAATTGAAATCCAATAGTCTATTAATATTCACAGGGCTGCCAGTGGCCTAAATAGGCGACTATGGCTACTATTTCTTACAGAAAAAACAGCCAAAAGCAACTATTTTCAGAAAAACTTGAACTATTTTAATTGTAAGGCTACTATTTTTTTAAAAACGTAATTTGTGTTGCGTATATCGATGTGCTTGTATAACAACAGTTTTAATATTGATACACATGAATATCAACTTTGATATAGATATGTATATGTTAAATCCACCATGGTTCATACACATCCTGGAATTCCATTTTGTCCTGGAAATGTCCTAAAATCCTGTTACATGTGCTGGAATTTTATCCATTCCTGCCTTTTTGTCCTTGCACGATGTTTTGTAGTTGAGGATTTTTCTACTGACATAACTTATGTCTGACAAATTTCCCTCCCCACCCCCTGCAAGATGTTTGTGTGTTGGGGGGAGCGCTATCAGTTTTCTTGTTTAGGAGAACTGAAGCTGCATTATTGGCATTTTTTGTGTCATGCTTATGTTGTCACTTTGTCTGTCCCGCCGGGGAGACTATCTGCACAATTATTAGTTTGATTTGTAAAATTCTTTTTGTATTAGGAAGTTTAAAATGTGAGAATAGTGATCCGTTCATTCTGTTCAGGTTTTTTTTTTTTTTTTTCGATGCACGACTTCATTGCTAGAGGGCGCAAATGGAGATTGTATCAAATTTAAAATGCATTTCATTTCATATATTTGCTTCTAAATATCCAATTGAAAAAATTATTTTTCCTTTTGATGACATTTATAGCAAAGACTATTTTAGTTACAGTCCTTTTTCAAATAATGCATAAATTTTCCGCTAGAGGGCGTAAAGGTAAATCGCAATTTTCCTAATATCTTCGCTTCTTAAAGTCCGATTGGAAAAATTCTTCCAGAGTCAGATACAGCTCTTAAGGTGAAAATGTTTTGCATATGAATTCTCATTTCTGGTAAAGAATGGTTTGGCCACCAGGGGGCGAATGTGTTTATTTTGACTTCTGATGTATTGCAACAAAATCTGAGCTGGAAACTCGATTGAAAAAATTCTTCCGTGTACCGATACCGTTCAACTCAGAAAACCTTTTGGGAATACTTCCTGCTTAAAATAATTTTGCACAAGTTTTCCATTAGGGGGTGTACACGTATATCTTATTTTTGTCCATATCTCTGTTTCTAGGAGTCCGATTTGAAAAATTCTTTCTTTGTTGGAGAACATTTTCAGTGCAAAATGTTTCTCATAAAATTTCAAATATTTCTTAACACACAAGTGTGCCACTAGAGGGCGTACGCTCACATTTCCGTTTACAACAATATCTGCGGACTAAAAACCCGACCAAAAAATATTCTTTTTCGATCCAATACCTAACTATAAAAACTCCTTATTTGTATTTTCTTCACAAAATAATGTGCAATTTTGCCGCTAAGAGGAGCAAATATTTAATCTATTTTTCTCAATATCTGTACTCCTAAATGTGCGATTTAAAAAAATCTTTTAACACCAGATACCATTTACCTTATGGAACACTTTAGGTTTGTGTTTGAGGAGGTTTGTGGTTCACAATTCTGCCGCTAGGTGGTGTTTGTGTACTTCTGTTTGCAGGCTATCTCTGCCTCTAAAAACCCTATTGAGAAATTTCTTTTTTTATTGTATGCCATTTGCTATAATAAAGATAGAGAGTGAATAAGATTTTTGCTGCAATAAAAAGATCCTCTTCAAATAATGTACAACTTTCCCCTAAGGGTTGTAAAGGTCAAAAAAAATTTCTTGCTATCTCTGCTTCTAGCAGACGTATTTGAAAAGTTATTTTTCCTGAGCATAGCTTTTGCTATGAAGAATGAATGCTTTTTTCCTGTTTCCATTATGCAAAATTCTTTGACTGAAACGCATAGTAAATTATGTTTCCTTCTATATCTCTCCTTTTAACTGATCGATTTAAAAATCTTTTTGTCTCTAATACCTTCCTTCTGCTATGGGAAACTTTTTTTGCTCCATTTGTCAATTTTCGTAACAATTTTTAGCCACTGGTGGAAGTAAATAGCTGATTTTGTGTGTGTGTGTGGGGGGGGGGGGGTATTTTACCTTTACTGAAATTTTGTAATGAATACTTTATATAAAAATTTGCCATAAAATCAGATTGCTTTCTAATATCAGAAACTTAAATCTAGTTGTTTCTTAGTATTTTCTGAGCGTCTATAATTAGTTTTTTAATCATGCCCAGTTAAATTGCCATGATCACTAATGAATATAATTGCACACAGCCCTTGGACATAAGGTTTTCCCGTTATTCTCTTTCATTTCACGTTGGAAATTTTTGTGCATATTTTGCTTGCTGGCGAGTAAAAATTTAAGACATAGCTACAGCATCGATATTATGTTGAAAATTCCTTCCGTAAATAAAATGTAACACAAATACTTGCTACCATGATTATGTGTTTTAAGAAATAACAATCCCTTTGGTCCTTTGAAAAAGTTATAGATATTTCACCTTTCCTTACCCTTAAATTTCCAATGTAAGCATTATTTCAAAATAATTAAATACAAATAGTATTTTATGTATTGATTGCATGGTATATGAAAGCATTTCAAAAGAAATGCCACATACCTATGTATTTTTGAGTTTTTATGGGGTGTTTTTTATTCTGTAATTTGCTTCAATAATTGAACTAAAGCCAAAGTAGAAAAATAAAGTTTTTTCAAAATCAGTGTAGATACCATATATAAAAGTTTAGTAGATATTATGACAGTTTTTGGTATTTCTGTATTTATCTGTGATTCTAAGTTTCTGATTAGCTGCAGCAGACATCATTTTTAACATTCTGCATTAAGTTTGCCCAAGCGTGTAGGAAGTTGTTTGTTGAAGGTTACAAATTGAACATACATATGGTTTCACTATATTTTAAGTAAGAGCATTTGAATCATATGTCCTGGAAAAGTCCTGGAATTTTGTCATTGAAAAAGTGTATGAACCATGCGAATCGTTATCGATATGTCTTGTTCATTTTATTGCTTTCTGCTTTATTGCAAATATGATGGAGGAAAGTCAATGGCAAGTATAGACTAGGCCCATTATATGTGATTAAAGGAACGGCCTACTCAAATCAAGATATTCCGCCAAAAAAGTGTCCCATTTTTCTGTATGGAATATGGCAGAGATTGCCATACGGCAGTGCCAGGAGCGAGCACGTATCTTGCCTTTTATATATTAAAGATTTTCTGTGCTTACTGAAGTTTATTTGCAGTTAAATGTATCAATTTCAAGTCGAAAATTTTATACCTAGAATTTCATGAATGATACGTGATTGTTTTTACAGCTTTATTTTCTGAATGGCATGGAAAATCCATGTTTTCGCCAGCAGACATTTAAACTCACTTTACGTTATCTACAAACTGCTTAATATAAATTAGGAATTGTTCATAACGAAAAAATTAAGTGGTAATCGAAAAACACCTGGTGAGACATTTCTGCGTATCTGTTAAAAATAATGAGACGGTACTTTTTGTCATTTGAGTAGGCCGTTCCTCTAGTCACGTGGGTCTAGGTATAGATGTACTCGTATGCATAAGAATGTATTCCAAACAGCGAAATTAGGATTGATCATTTTTGGAGAGAGACATTGTATCAAAAGACATTTGGAGACTGGAAATATCCATCTTTGGCTAAAGTTCTGAAAGCATGCCTTGCTTTATCACATGGCAACGTCAATGTAGAGAGAGGCTCTTCTGTATCACGGAAGAGTTCTTTCAGATGAGAAGGCATCTATGTCTGAGAAGATGTTGAATGAGAGACTAACAATTTGAGATGCACTAAAAATGTATAACAACCAAGTTGCAAAGGTTCTAATAACCAAAGAACTAATAAAATTAGCACTTAATGCACATAGGTCATATAGCAACCATTTGGAAGAGGAGCAGAGATTAAAGGAACAGCAACTGAAAGCAGAGAAAGAAAGTGCTGAGAGATTGAAACAAGAATTGTTAAATAAAGGATTTGAAGAGCAGAAAGCAAACCATAGAAAACATGGAAAACAAGATAAAAACTCTTGTTCAAGAAAAAAGAGAAGTACAAGAATCATCAAACTCTGTGCTTAAAGAAGCCAGTGAGAGACTAAAGCAAGCATTAAAAAAAAAAACATACCTGCAATACGAGTTGCACATGGCATTCTAGATGGATCAGAGAAACTCCGACAAAAGGAAAGACAACATGTACTTGAAGCATTAAAAATGAATAGGGTAGTTCATAAAAGAAAATCCTCCCTAATTGGTGCATTTATGCAAATAACCTCAAAAAAGGAATAAATATAAGGTTAATGAGGAAGCTTTTTTGTTAAGCCTACCCTTATATGCACTGATGACAGTGGTATAAAGTCGCACTCAATTTTTTGAAATAATTTACTGCATATAACTCTTCTGAATTGCTACCATGGTATAAGAATAATGTAGCCGCCCCAGTGGCGCAGTGGTCTAAGCGATGGCCTCTGATCATTCGTCCGAACGGGGTCCGGGTTCGAATCCTGGTGAGGCATGGATGTTGTGTTTGTCTTACGGCACTGGCTCTCTCCCTTCCCTGGAACCAGTGACCCTAAATTAGGGACAGGCGACTGCTTATAGCCCATTGAGTTGCTCACAGTGGTCGTTAAACCTCCAAACAACAACAAAAAAGAATAATGTAAACCTTAAAGATTACTCCCTCCCCCAAATTGCTAAATGATAAACAACAGTTTGTTTATCCATATAAAATGTTCCATGACAATTTCCAGAAGAGTTATAATCATTTCAAAAAATTTGAGCTTTGGTTTTATTATTGTCATCAGTGGGTATAAGGATAATCTAGTTTTACTGTTGTTAGAGCTTTGAAAATCCATCATGGTTAACATCTAGGGATTTTAACTGTCTGCTGTTATAAAAGTAACCCAAATTAGAAGAAAGTCAAGTTTTTTGTTTTTTTATTTCTGTAATTATGAGTTGGAATAATTTTATAGGATGAAGTAATTTCTTTATATTTGTCTCAAAAGCATCAAGGACACTGTGAAGAATGACTGTAACATTATCAGGGCAGGTGTCTATCAGTGTAATGCTTCATATCAATTATACCTGACCTACGCAGACTTCAGCTTGAATCGTAAGACGGTTGTCCATGCCCTAATGAAATGAAGACGTTTCAGACAGGTTTTTCACGTTTACCTTTCAAATATGGGAATCAAAATAAAATGTACTCTTTTACAACATAATTCAAAATCATGTTAAGCACCACTATTATTATTACTTATGAGTTAGTTTCCTTTATTGAAGAGGGACATTGCACTATACCCATTCCATTCCTGATGATAATAAACTGCAAGTTTTCATTTTTTTAGTTCTGGGCTTTGTGTTTTTGTTCCATACTTAACACATTCACAGTGTTTGATATTTATTGTCTTAGCTATACAAAAGACAAGTTTGAAATATTTCCAAATGTCCATCTATTCGAATGAGATTCTTGATATACCTCATATCAGATAACTACAATTATTATGTGTACAGAACAAAACAAGTGATCATCATAACACTAAATGTCCACAACTATGGCCTTTGAAAGAAGAAATGCACAACAATTTTTTCAACACAGTATATGAAGCCCTCTTGGAAAATCTTATGTTTTTTTACCAACCACAACGCAGAAGAAAGCTCTCTGTACTGGCTTGATACAGATGAGAACATCTGACCTCCAGAACAATGACAAGGAAGGAAGTGTTTTGTAATTCCAAAGTTTGTATCAGGGTAGTTTATGTAAGTAGTTTTTGATATGTAATTGAATATTTGGGGGGAGGGGGTTGTGGTTTCCATAACCTTTATAGTTCTGAGTGTCTTGAGTAGCATTATATTGAAACTTGAGATGCCCTTTTTGCAGTGTATGGATGTGTGTGTATATATATCATCATCATTGTCAACCATTATCAATCCACTGCTGCACGAAGGTCTTCCCAAGTTTCCTCCACAACGGTCTGTCTTGTGCCAGTCTCCTCCATGTCACTCCCGCATACTTTCGAATTTCATCCACCCATCTTCCATGTGGTCTTCTTCTGGGTCTTTTCCTGTCCCTTGGAATCCAATCTAAAATTTCGGCTGTCCATCGATGGTCTGCTGTTCTGGCAGTATGTCCAGCCCATTGCCATTTCAGGGATTTAACTCTGATCATGATGTCTTCCACTCTTGTCATTTTTCGGATCCATGTGTTCCTCTTCTTATCTCTCCTGGTTACACCAAGCATGCACCTCTCCATGCTGCTTTGAGTTGTCTGCAGCCTTTGTATGTCTCTTTTAGCTAAGGTCCACGTATCTGCACCATACATAAGCACTGGAAGGATGCATTGATCAAACACTTTTCTTTTAAGACATAATGGCATATTGCTCTTGAAAATTATGCTGTTTCTTCCAAAAGCTCTCCAGGCAAGTTTTGTACGCCGATTAATTTCTTCATCAATGTGACCCTCACTTGATATCTGCTGTCCAAGATAAACGTACGTGTCTGTTATCTCCAGCTTTTCTCCATCAATCGATAAATCTTCATTTCTTGTAAAAGCATTGTACATCACTTTTGTCTTCTGAAAGTTCATTTTTAATCCCACTTCTTTACTCTTGTCAGCAAGTTCCTGGATCATACTCTGTAGCTCTGATGGGGTAGTTGCAAAAATGACTATGTCATCAGCAAAACAAAGGTGGGTTAGATAATCTCCATTAATCTTTATCCCTTTGTTTTCCCAGTTCAGTGATTGAAAGACATTTTCCAATGTGGCATTAAAGAGCTTCGGAGATATGGTGTCACCTTGCCTCACTCCTTTTCCAATTTTTATGTGTGTTGTATTTTCAAACAGCCGAATCTTTGCACTTGCATTTTCATAGATGTTATTAATAATATTAATGTATGCATCTTCAATACCGCTGGATTTCAGAGCCATTGCAACTGCTGATGGTTTCACCGAATCAAAGGCTTTTTCATAATCGATAAAAGCCATGCACAATGGAAGTTCATATTCTCTCGCTCTTTCAATTAGTTCTCTCAGTACGTGGATATGATCTATTGTGCTGTAGCCACTCCTGAATGCAGCTTGTTCTCTCGGTTGAGCCATGTCCAGTGTCACCTTCAAGCGGTGTGAAAGAACTTTAGTGAAGATTTTATAAACCACTGATAGGAGGCTGATAGGTCTGTAGTTCCTGAGATCCTCAATGTCACCTTTTTTATGTAGCAAGATCATTGTAGCGTTGTTCCAATCCTCAGGAATTTTCTCTTCATTAAGGCATCGAGTGAAAATTTGGGCGAGTACTGTTTCGATTTCTCCACTTGCTTCTTGTATGATGTCTACAGTAATTCCATCTTCTCCTGGAGCTTTTCCCCACTTCATGTTCTTGATTGCATGTGCAACTTCTGCTGGAAGGACTGGAAGAACTCTGGTATTGGTACCTTTCATGATGTCTGGAGTACATGTATCATCCCTTTCATATAATTTGGAGTAGAAATCTTTCACTCTTGTCAAAATTTTGCCTCTATTTCTTCTTACAGAACCATCTTCTTTTCTCAGTGCCATAATCTGTTTTTTTCCCTTACTGAGATGTTCCTTTGCTATCTTTAGGCTTTGGTTGTTTTCAATTGCTTTCCTTACTAGTTCACAGTTGAATTTCCTTACGTCTTCAGTGATACTTTTTCGTACTGTCTTGCATAGCTCTAGATATTCCACTTTGGAAGTCACATCTTCTTTAGTTGTCCTCATCACTCTTCTTTTTTGCATCAACATTTTGGTTTTTCCTGATAATTTGTTCACATGCAATTTGTTCTTAGACCCAGCTAATTTTGTTGCTGTTTCCATAAGAGCTTTGGTTACTTTTCTGTTAACTTCAGAAATATCCACTTCTTCCGATGTTAGGCCTTCTAAAGCAGAGAACCTGTTCTTCAGTTCCAATCTGAAGGTTTTATGGTGTTTTTTAAGGTTGGTTATGTCAATACATTTTGTTTGTCTTATGAGCTTGCTACGTTCGAGTTTAGTGTTGAGGTGCATCTTACATCTCACCAATCTATGGTCATTGCCTGTGTTGAACTTGTTTAGCACACTGCAGTCTTCCTTGACGAATTTTTTGTTACACATAATAAAATCAATTTCACTTGTCGTCCCATTTGGATGTCTCCATGTCCATTTCCTGTGTGGCTTTTTCTTGAAAAAGGAATTCAAGATGAAAAACCCTTCTGCCTCTGCAAACTCTACGAGAGTATTTCCACGCTGGTTTCTGTTGCCGTGACCGAATTTACCTACTGAAGTTTCATTCTGTTGCCATTGCCCTATTTTCGCATTGAAATCTCCCATAATTATCTTCAAGTGCTGCTTACCTTTATTATTTAGATCACGAATTTCCTCATAAAATTCTTCAATTTCTTCTTCAGCATGACTTGTGGTGGGTGCGTAAGTTCGAATAATCTGATCCTGGTATCTTCTCGAGAGTTGGATAACGAGTCATGCAGCTCTGTCAGAGGAACTTTCAACTTCTACGACTTTATCCTTCAGTTTCTTGTTTATTATAAATCCAACACCACTAGTTCTGCCAGTATCTGTTCCACGATAGTAGAAGAGATGTCCACTTTTCAGTTCAAAGAGATCTTCTCCTTTTCTCCTTACCTCACTTAGCCCGACGATGTCCCACTTGATCCTTTGTAGTTCCTCTTCCAATTCAAGAAGCCTTAAATCAGAAGATAGAGAGAGTCCGTTATATGTAGCCAAGGTCAGCATCAGATGGCAGCCTAGTCCGGTCCTCCGGGGATTCTTAGCACCCTCTGTCTTCATGTCGCACTGGCCGCTGCCTTGGCCAGGTACATTCCAGCTGCCGGAGACTGAGGGCCAAGATTTAAGTTGTGGAGTCATTTTGGAAGGGTTTGGCCATAACTCACCACGCTGGCCAAGCGGGTTGGTGAGTGTGGGATAGCATTTCCTCTAATCCTGATGGTATAGTTATACCGCTATTGGCGGTCGTCAGAGCCCCTTTAGTGGGAACAGGATGTACCACGAGAAGGCGGGGTTGACATTTGTCAAGGAGAGGCTGTGATGTTACGCATCACCTGACCTTACATCCCACACATATACATATGTGTATCATCATCATCATCATCATTGTCAACCATTATCGATCCACTGCTGGACGAAGGTCTCCCCAAGTTTCCCCCACAACGGTCTGTCTTGTGCCAGTCTCCTCCATGTCACCCCTGCATACTTTCGAATTTCATCCACCCATCTCCCATGTGGTCTTCTTCTGGGTCTTTTCCTGTCCCTTGGAATCCAATCTAAAATTTCGGCTGTCCATCGATGATCTGTCCTTCTGGCAGTATGTCCAGCCCATTGCCATTTCAGGGATTTAACTCTGATCATGATGTCTTCCACTCTTGTCATTTTTCGGATCCACGAGTTCCTCTTCTTATCTCTCCTGGTTACACGAAGCATGCGCCTCTCCATGCTTCTTTGAGTTGTCTGCAGTCTTTGTACATCTCTTTTAGTTAAGGTCCACGTCTCTGCACCATACGTAAGCACTGGAAGGATGCATTGATCAAACACTTTTCTTTTAAGACATAATGGCATATTGCTCTTGAAAATTATGCTGTTTCTTCCAAAAGCTCTCCAGGCAAGTTTTGTACGCCGATTAATTTCTTCATCAATGTGACCCTCACTTGATATCTGCTGTCCAAGATAAACGTACGTGTCTGTTATCTCCAGCTTTTCTCTATCAATCAATAAATCTTCATTTCTTGTAAAAGCATTGAACATCACTTTTGTCTTCTGAAAGTTCATTTTTAATCCCACTTCTTTACTCTTGTCAGCAAGTTCCTGGATCATACTCTGCAGCTCTGATGGGGTAGTTGCAAAAATGACTACGTCATCAGCAAAACGAAGGTGGGTTAGATAATCTCCATTAATCTTTATCCCTTTGTTTTCCCAGCTCAGCGACTGAAAAACACCCTCCAATGTGGCATTAAAGAGCTTCGGAGATATGGTGTCACCTTGTCTCACTCCCTTTCCAATTTTTATGTGTGTTGTATTTTCAAACAGCCGAATCTTTGCACTTGCATTTTCATAGATGTTATTTATAATATTAATGTATGCATCTTCAATACCGCAGGTTTTCAGAGCCATTGTAACTGCTGATGGTTTCACCGAATCAAAGGCTTTTTCATAATCGAGAAAAGCCATGCACAATGGAAGTTCATATTCCCTCGCTCTTTCAATTAGTTCTCTCAGTACGTGGATATGATCTATTGTGCTGTAGCCACTCCTGAATCCAGCTTGTTCTCTCGGTTGAGCCATGTCCAGTGTTACCTTCAAGCGGTGTGAAAGAACTTTAGTGAAGATTTTATAAACTACTGATAGGAGGCTGATAGGTCTGTAGTTTCCGAGATCCTCAATGTCACCTTTCTTATGTAGCAGGATCATTGTAGCGGTGTTCCAATCCTCAGGAATCTTTCCTTCATTAAGGCATCGAGTGAAAATTTGGGCGAGTACTGTTTCAATTTCTCCACTTGCTTCTTGTATGATGTCTACAGTAATTCCATCTTCTCCTGGAGCTTTTCCCCGCTTCATGTTCTTGATTGCATGTGCAACTTCTGCTGGAAGGACTGGAGGAACTCTGGTACTGGTATCTTTCATGATGTCTGGAGTACATGTATCATCCCTTTCATATAATTTGGAGTAGAAATCTTTCACTCTTGTCAAAATTTCGCCTCTGTTTCTTGTTACAGAACCATCTTCTTTTCTCAGTGCCATAATCTGTTTTCTTCCCTTACTGAGATGTCCCTTTGCTATCTTTAGGCTTTGGTTGTTTTCAATTGCTTTCCTCACTAGTTCACAGTTGAATTTTCTTACGTCTTCAGGGATACTTTTTCTTACTGTCTTGCATAGCTCTATATTTTCCACTTTGGAAGTCACATCTTCTTTAGTTGTCCTCATCTCTCTTCTTTTTTGCATCAACATTTTCGTTTTTCCTGATAATTTGTTTACATGCAACTTGTTCTTAGACCCAGCTAATTTTGTTGCTGTTTCCATAAGAGCTTTGGTTACTTTTCTGTTAACTTCAGAGATGTCCACTTCTTCCGATGTTAGGCCTTCTAAAGCAGAGAACCTGTTCTTCAGTTCCAACTTGAAGGTATTATGGTGTTTTTTAAGGTTGGTTATGTCAATAGATTTTGTTTGTCTTATGAGCTTGCCACGTTCAAGTTTGGTGTTGAGGTGCATCTTACATCTCACCAATCTATGGTCACTACCTGTGTTGAACTTGTTTAGCACACTGCAGTCTTCTATGACGAATTTTTTGTTACACATAATAAAATCAATTTCACTTGTCGTCCCATTTGGATGTCTCCATGTCCATTTCCTGTGTGGCTTTTTCTTGAAGAAGGAGTTCAAGATGAAAAACCCTTCTGCCTCTGCAAACTCAACGAGAGTATTTCCACGCTGGTTTCTGTTGCCATGACCGAATTTACCTACTGAAGTTTCATTCTGTTGCCGTTGCCCTATTTTTGCATTGAAATCTCCCATAATTATTTTCAAGTGCTGCTTACCTTTATTATTTAGATGACAAATTTCCTCATAAAATTCTTCAATTTCTTCTTCAGGATGACTTGTGGTGGGTGCATAAGTTTGAATAATCTGAGCCTGGTATCTTTTCGAGAGTTGGATAACAAGTCGTGCAGCTCTGTCAGAGGAACTTTCAACTTCTACAACTTTATCCTTCAGTTTCTTGTTTATTATAAATCCAACACCACTAGTTCTGCCAGTATCTGTCCCACGATAGTAGAAGAGATGTCCACTTTTCAGTTCGATGAGATCTTCTCCTTTTCTCCTTACCTCACTTAGCCCCACGATGTCCCACTTGATCCTTTGTAGTTCCTCTTCCAATTCAAGAAGCCTTGAATCAGAAGATAGGGAGCGTCCGTTGTACGTAGCCAAGGTCAGCATCAGATGGCAGCCTAGTCCGGTCCTCCGGGTATTCTTAGCACCCTCTGCCTTCATGTCGCACTGGCCGCTGCCTTGGCCAGGTACATTCCAGCTGCCGGAGACTGAGGGCCAAGATTTAAGTTGTGGAATCATTTTGGAGGGGTTTGGCCATAACTCACCACGCTGGCCAAGTGGGTTGGTGAGTGTGGGATAGAATTTCCTCTAATCCCGATGGTATAGTTATACCGCTATTGGCGGTCGTCAGAGCCCCTTTAGTGGGAACAGGATGTACCACGAGAAGGCGGGGTTGACATTTGTCAAGGAGAGGCTGTGATGTTACGCATCACCTGACCTTACATCCCATATATGTGTATATATATATATATATATTTTTTTTTTTCCCCACCAAAATGTGAACATGTGCTGATTTTGTCACCATGGTTTGATATAAATAAAAAAAAAATTAACAAAAAAATTTTTTTTGGTGTGGAGCACTTACATTTTAAAACTCATACACTTTTTTGGGCAAGTATTTTAGTCATTAACATAAGTTGTTAAGGCTACTATTTTTACCATTAGTGGCTACTATTTAGGCTACTATTTTTACCAATAGTGGCTACTAAAGCAACTATTTTCTTGGGTGTGATAGGCTGGCAGCCCTGTATTCATTGGTTTTCTATACCAACTAGTGAGAAATTCTCCATATTCATAATAGATGGGAATCATCTAATTCATTGAATGAGTCTAGAATTCTTTCTGGAACAATTTCTGAGCTATCTATTATAAATAAGATGTCATCAATGTATGTGCTATATAGGCTATCTTTTTCAAGCAAAGTAAAGAGTTTTCTGTTTACCTTCCTTGAAAAGCCATCTGGTTGATGTGCGAAAGCTTGGAAACGTTTATTTCTATTTTTATGTCAATGAATCAGATTACTATAATATAGTTTTACTATACTATGATAGATTTTTCCTGTTCTGCACTAGAAGTCCAACTACTTGGGACCAAGTTTATAGAACTATACTTGTTTGAAAATCTGTTGGACTCTTGGCTGAAGGTTTGATTTCTAGCTTATCATACCAAGTTTTTGTTTGAAACTTAAGTGTTGCTTCCACCCTCCCTTTTGCACTAGGTGCTGGTCTTCCCCCTTCTTGAAGCCAGTAATAAATTAGTCATAGACTATTCTCCTTAGCTTTCAATCTCACTAGAACTGCTGAACCTTGCGATTAAGAAAAAAACTCTTCTTAGCAATCAATATTGTGTCTAGATATTACAGTAATATTTGAAAACAGACGTTTGATGATGTGGGGAAATTGCAAGAATGTTCACAACAGCAAAGATCAATCTTTTGTTTATATCACGATCAAACTGCTTGACTTAGAAAACATATATGATACAAACATTTTCATATCTTTTCCACGATCGTTGTATTTAGACTTCCAGAAAATGTGACGACAACAAATCTAAAATGTTCTGTCAAATCAACAGAATGCCTAACAAATGCCTTAGCATACTTAACAGAGAAGCTTGCCATTAAACGAGTGCCAAAGCTGGAAGTCCCTCGCTTTACAGGTTAAGCAGACCCGTCTCTGGGGCCAGTGGCTCTAAATAAAGGACGAGCCACTGCTTATTACCCACAGAGCTGCTCATGGTAATAGTTAAACTCCAAAACAAGAACAAAAATTTTGCTTTGGTTTTCCGTTGTAATTATAAATATTTTATCTTATTGATTTATCTATTAAACTTTTCAAGCAATTCAAATGCAGGAGTGATGGGGTAACACACGAGAAACTTCTTAATGTGAATCTGTAGGAACGGTTGTACCAGTTATTGATTATATCTGACTTATGGCCGTTAAGGATTAGGGAAGTGATAAATGCGCTTCGCTGTTGCTGCTGTTTGTTTTGTTTTCTGTCGGGGAATCGCAAGGTTTTGGAAAACATAAGGCAAGCAAATGAAAAGTGGATGATACAAACAGTTGTACAGACAGCTAAAACTAGGTGCGCCTCAGTTAAGGATTACGAGATGTTAAACAGCTGGTATAAAATTTCTAGGAAGTTAACTGCCCACAAGGAGATGTTGGTCATAGGAATATTTTAACCAAGTGTATTCCTTTAGGCGTTGGAATATCGTGTTGAGTAGATCTTTGACCACTCAGCGATTATATAACAAAGCTAGGGAGGAAGAGAAAGAGCGTTCGCTTTTGTCTGTTTATTGTTTTGTGATCATTTCAGAAAAACCTGATTCTTGTGCGTACAATACGTAGATACATGAAAAAAGAGCCAAAATAGGACTAAAATAATAAATAGTTTTTCAATGTTAATTGTAAATTAGCTTGTTATTACCAATAAGGAGCATACAACTCAACCACCATCTTCTGATTCTTTCTTGAATGAAAGGGTACTTAAACTCATCGAGGGGAGAAAAATCTGAAGCCAGCAGATGTTTTACTTTCATGTGTGAGCAAAGATTCCCTGTATCGCATTTTGCTTACTAGCACTCGGAAGGAGTGATCCCAGTGGCATAACTAGCACAACGTCCCCCCCCCCCCAGCAACATTTACTTCAGCACCCCTAAGCACAGGAATTTTTCCAGGATTTCGAACACGAGGGAGGATACATTATTCGCGGTGTGTGTGGTTGGGGGGGGTATAGAAACTCGGAGAGCGTGTGCAAAAGTAATGGTGGTACCTAGAGCCCTGTAGTTTTAACTTTTTAAGTAATAGATTTGACAATACGTGTAATTGCTTTGTCCAAAACTAAAATAAATCACTTGACTAAACCACCTTCTTACACATGGCAGATCTGCAGCTGCTGTGAATAAATGTTGACGCCTGTCGTGCACGTAATCCTAGGTAACTGACTGTTTTCCCACATCCTCCACGGGGAATCCCAATGTGGCCTCGCGCTTTTTCTCAGCAGCGAAGAGAGAGAGAGCGATCGTATTATTTACAACCCATTGCAGAGCAATCGTATTACAACCCGAAGTCAAAGAGCCGAACACTTTCAATCTGTAAGACATTCAGTGTTTTAAAAGTGAAACTAGGCATTTATTTAGGCAAAGCTAAATGTGAATCTTTGGGTTAATTATTGTGCATGTTCGAATTTTTTCATAAAAATATAATTGGCAGCTGCAGTACGTTCCTTCGTTACCTGCCCCACCCCACCCGCAGCTGCGGGGGTGGTAATTACGCCACTGAGTTGTCCGAAATGCTCGCATATCGGCAGGCCGATGAGTTTTACTGAGAGATGCAAATGGTTGAAATACGGGACCAATTAAGCGAAATCTTCGACTGATGTAAACACAGACGTAGAGTTCAATCCAGCGCGTGTGCGAGGCAGTTAATAGGCTTCTGTTTCCAGGAAAAATACTTATCGAAAATGTCAAGACCTCACGTTCAACAGCTGCAGATATAGTCATTAAGGAAGTGGAATGATCTATTCGCCGTGTAGCAGAACACGTGGGCTGGTATAACAACTCAGTTCGCTGCTCCGGTAACGCAGTGATCTAAACGTTGGCTTCTGACCACTCGTCCGGGCGGGCCAGGGTTCGAGCAAGGCCGTGACTTTAGAGAGATGAGTTCCCTTTTTTAGTGTCATCACGCGGAAACCAGTGATTCCGATTGGTTTCGAACGCTGTCGTGTATGACGCATACATGAGATTCTTCCGCGAATTCGCGGAATTCCGCTTTTTTCGGCATCATTTTGGTCATTCTCGAGGTCATTGCAAAAATGAAGAGAATTTTTTCAGGATTTTTTTTTTTTGGGGGGGGGGGGTCGTCGTTCTATAGAAAAAAAAAAGCGGAATTCCGCGATTCCGGTTTTTTGTTTAGTAAAAGAACTAAGCGCTTTCTAGCTTAAAGCGTTGTTTTTGGAGCAGACGCGGGGGCAAGAAGAAATGTGGGAGGGTGGAGTCAGGAGCTCAATTCGTTTACTGCTGTCAATAATGGATGGGATGTCAGTCACTTGAGCATCGCAGCGCAAAGGGTGGAAGCTCCGCCTACTTCGTGCGTTAAGGAAACTACCGCAGCCCTTTCCGTGTCTTGCGGGAAATCGCCACTCTGCATTCTATCAGGGCCAAACTATCTGCTTAATTCTATCCGTGACGTCATCGCTAGAAACTCTCTCTTGTAATTTGCAAATGTACCCGAATGCGTTCCCGCTTTTCTGAGATCGTTCGAGAATCGAAGCACTCGTGAATCCTCTTCCTACGGAGTATGCCAAAAAATACGGAATCTCCGTAATTATTACGGATTTCCCCCGGGATTACGGGTGACTAACAAAAAAATTATGGATATTCAGATTTTCGCTGTTATTAAGAAAGTTTTACTGATTTTGTAAATAATCGACGTAAAAGCCTCTGAACAAAGTTCGTAACACAGCCCTTTGTCTTTTTTTTTTTTTTTCTCAGGTTATGGAATTTGTTTTGCTTGTTTCAAAGTGTGAAAGCCGCCCCGGTGGCGCAGTGGTCTAAGGCGTTGGCCTCTGATCATTCGTCCGTAAGGGGTCCGGGTTCGAATCCCGGTGAGGCATGGATGTTGTGTTTGTCTTACGGCACTGGCTCTCTCCCTTCCCTGGAACCAGTGACCCTAAATTAGGGACGGGCGACTGCTTATAGCCCATTGAGTTGCTCACGGTGGTCGTTAAACCTCCAATCAAAAAAAAAAAAAAAAAGTGTGAAAAAAAAATGCCCGTCGTGCTTCTTTCGCCGTGGCCCGGGATTACGTCGACCGGAAGCATCTGAATAAAGTTCGTGACGCAGCTTTCTTTTCTTAAATTCGTTCTACCCCCCCCCTCCCCTCCCCCCGAAGAGAAAGAATTTGTTTTGCTTGTTTGAAAGCTAAGTGGAAAGGAAGAATGGCGCGCACGCCGGAATTTTGTAGGCCTGGCGGGCTTCTTTTGCCGTGATCCGGAATTACGTTGGTTTGGACGTGCTTTCGCTGTTGCCCGGAATTGCGTCTGCCCGATGCCTCTGAACCATGTTCGTGACGAACCTTTTTGTTTTTTTTTCTAAGGAGGAGGAATGTGTTCTGCTTGTTTGAAAACTTAGTGGAAAGAAAGCACGGCGCTCGGCTAGGATAACGTCGGCCCGAAGCCGCTGAACAAAGTTCGTGACGCAACTCTGTTTCTTTCCTTTCTTTTTTTTTTTCTAAGGAAGAATGTGTTTTGCATGTTTGAAAGCTAAGTGGGGGGGGGGCACGGCTTCGGGCCGTTATTACGTCGGGTCGAAGCCTCTAAAAAGTTCGTGACGCAGCTTTCCGTTTTTTTTTTTTTTTTTTTTGCTTTTTATTTTATTCTTTCTTTCTAAGAAGGAATTTGTTTTGCTTGTTTGAAAGCTAAGTGGAAAGAATGTGTCATGAGAGGCTCAAAAACAGGGTGAAAAACAAGAATTTGGCAGAGAAAATCTCCCCACTTGCTTGACGTTGATGGAGATTCATGTCACCATATTCACAATGCAAGCAAAAAATTTTGCAAGCCATTTTATAAGGTTACATTGAGAAATACTTTATTGACTTCTTCAATGACTAAAAACTAAGCTGTGGATATATGTTTCTAATTCTTGCAAGTTTCTAATTGCTTGACTAAATTCACAAACTTTCTTAGACAAATACTTTTCACCTCAGGATTTTGCTAGTAAAGATTCACATGTAAGTTTTAAATCTGATTTTTTAAAATATTTCATTTTATTTTGTTCTTAAATCCCTACTTTTCTATTGTGAATATAATAATGTGCTTCACTTTAATATTTACTTACATAATTTACAGAAAATAATTCCATATGGCTAGCATACTCTTAAATATTGTATATATGCTGTATTTGAATTTGCTCACCACGCGTTCGCGTGTCCTAATTTTCCACCCAGTTAAAAAGTTCAGCTTTTTTGTCATCGGCCGGTCTCATGTATGATGACGTCAAACACACAGCATTCACCCTGAAAAATTGTCCTTTTTCCATTAACAACTTTAAGAATTTAGTTCTGAAATGTACACGGTCGTATCAGAATAATATGAACACCCCCAAAATCACAGGGTACCCGCTCTGGCTCGTCACAGTGCACGTGACAAGGTTGACCACACGGAGATGTAAGCGGCCGACCAGGACAGATCAGCCATAGTGCGTAACGTGAGCACAATGGGCAGAGGTAGTGATTTGACAGACGTTCAAAAAGGAGCCAAGGATGGAAGCATCTCAAAAACAGCTGACTTTGTGAGCGGTTCGAGAGGTGCTGTAAGTAAGGGTGTACCAAGAATGGGCCGCTATTCGCATTTTATTTCGACAAAATCTCTAGAAAGCGCCTTAATTGTTATTATTTATGAAATTCTAAAACGAACGTAATCATGACGGAGGTTGCATCTTAATATGTCCGAGCCTGAACTTGCATCTTTGCCCCCCCCCCCCTCATTCAACAGGAAAGATTTCTGACAGTGCTCCTGCTCTGCACAACCCCTCCACTCACAGTACTGGAATTTTGTTACCAATGGAAAGAAATGAACCACAGGTGTTCGACTGAGGTGACAAGCACAGCATTTCTCAAATAAAAAGCAAGAAATCTCAATCTGCATACCACAGGACTTCTCTCAATTTTTGGTTATAAATATAGTACTGCAAAATAATAATTATTTCATTTTTACCAAAAAAATTGCACAGATCAGTGGAAAAATTCGCTCCCTCAAAGATTCGCCGCCGCCCCGGTGGCGCAGTGGTCTCAGCGATGGCATCTGATCTTTCCTCCAAAATGGGCCCCCGGCGGCGCAGTGGTCTAAGGCGTTGGCCTGTGATCATTCGTCCGAAAGGGGTCCGGGTTCGAATCCCGGTGAGGCATGGATGTTGTGTTTGTCTTACGGCACTGGCTCTCTCCCTTCCCTGGAACCAGTGACCCTAAATTAGGGACGGGCGACTGCTTATAGCCCATTGAGTTGCTCACGGTGGTCGTTAAACCTCCAATCAAAAAAAATGGGCCCGGGTTCGAATCCCGTGAGGCATGGATGTTGTGTTTGTCTTACGACACTGGCTGTCTCCCTTCCCTGAACCAGTGACCCTAAATTAGGGACGGACGACTGCTTATAGCCCATTGAGGCGCTCACGGTGGTCGTTAAACCTCCAGCCAAAAAAAAAAACCCAGGTCCATCGGCAATGACGCCTGCAGTTTTGTTTTTTTTAATTGGAGGTTTAACGACCACCGCGCCGCCCCGGTGGCGCAGTGGTCTAAGCGATGGCTTCTGATCATTCGTCCGAGCGGGGTCGGGTTCGAATCCCGGTGAGGCATGGATGTTGTGTTTGTCTTACGGCACTGGTTCTCTCCCTTCCCTGGAACCAGTGACCCTAAATTAGGGACGGGCGACTGCTTATAGCCCATTGAGTTGCTCACGGTGGTCGTTAAACCTCCAGTCAAAAAAAAAAAACGACCACCGTGAGCGCCTCAATGGGCTATAAGCAGTCGTCCGTCCCTAATTTAGGGTCACTGGTTCAGGGAAGGGAGACAGCCAGTGTCGTAAGACAAACACAACATCCATGCCTGACGGGATTCGAACCCGGACCCCTTACGGACGAATGATGAGAGGCCTGCGCCACCGAGGCGGCCCTGCAATTTGCATTGGACAGTGGAAGAGTGGGGAAAGGTTGCCTTCGATGAATCTAGGTTTCTACTGCCCAGAAGTGGCGCATACGGCGTCAGACACTAGGAATAACACCTGGACACGCTTTTCGGACAAGTACTGGCCGTCAGTGGCATGGATTTATCCAGGAATTTTAAATTGGATTGGGGAGAGTGTTGCATGAAAGCAAATTTTTTGTAGTGAAATACGTAATTGTTTTTTGAATTAGGATAAAAACTGGGGAACACTTCAAAAGTGACTACTGTTGATATTTTAGAGTTAAGAATGGCTACAAATGAAAAATCGCCGCCTCGGTGGCGCAGTGGTCTAAGCGATGGCCTCTGATCATTCGTCTGAACGAGGTCCGGGTTCGAATCCCGGTGAGGCATGGATGTTGTGTTTGTCTTACGGCACTGTCTCTCTCCCTTCCCTGGACCCAGGTACCCTAAATTAGGGACGGGCGACTGCTTATAGCCCATTGAGTTGCTCACGGTGGTCGTTAAACCTCCAATCAAAAACAAAAAATACTGCCGCCCCGGTGGCGCAGTGGTCTAAGGCGCTGGCCTCTGATCATTCGTCCGTAAGGGGTCCGGGTTCGAATCCCGGTCAGGCATGGATGTTGTGTTTGTCTTACGGCACTGGCTCTCTCCCTTCCCTGGAACCAGTGACCCTAAATTAGGGACGGGCGACTGCTTATAGCCCATTGAGTTGCTCACGGTGGTCGTTAAACCTCAAAAAAGAAAATACACGGTGAGGGTTAACAGAAGCGAAGAAGTTTATAACTACGTATTTTATAAACTTCTTCGCCTCTCATTTTTTTTAATTGGATGTTTAACGACCACCGTGAGCAACTCAATGGGCTATAAGCAGTCGCCCGTCCCTAATTTAGGGTCACTGGTTCCAGGGAAGGGAGAGAGCCAGTGCCGTAAGACAAACACAACATCCATGCCTCACCGGGATTCGAACCCGGACCCCGTTCGGACGAATGATCAGAGTCCATCGCTTAGACCACTGCGCCACCGGGGCGGCCCTCACCGTGTATGACCGCCCTGATCGTTCCTCGCTCTTGCGGTTTTCTGAAGGGAACTGCTGGTAGACATAGACTTCGTATTAAAAAAAGTAAAATTATTGGATTATGGTAGAAAATACTGAATGTGAAACGGAAGATTCATGTAACTGCTACTGAACACTGCTTTATGGTAACAAAAAGGCGATAATACGTAAATATTAAAAAGGAAACTTTCGCATTTATGCAAAGTAGTAAAAACACTTACCCTTTAGTACTTTGTCAGTTTTTATGAGTAATACACTGCCTGACAGAGAAACTGCCACACCATGAAGGGATGCTCGAAAAAAGACTAAACTGCATACACAGATAGCCAAGTAGGTCCAGAACAAATGATTTAATTGTCAATGACCGAATATACAGGATGATCAATAAGGAGCGTGGCCCCCATTTTGGGCAATACAGCGTTCAATCCGACGTGGCAATGAGAGTCCGAATAGACTCCTGGCCGTATCATGGACCATGTGGTGCTGATCCGGGTCTACAGTTCATTTGGGGGGTATTAAACCGACGTCCAATCGTGTCCCACAGATGCTCGTTGGGAGAGAGGTCTGGGGAATCGAGCTAGCCACGAAAGCATCTGCACGCCATGTAAAGCATTCAGGCTAATCCGAGCGGTATGCTGCTGGGCCTTATCCTGTTGAGAAACGGCGTTTGGGATGCCCTGCAGATACAGTAGTGCCACAGGCCGCAGTACCGTCAATGTGCCCGTAATGCGTACAAGCGGTGAGCGACTGATAGCACCCCACACCATGATTCCCTGTCGATGGGCCGTGTGGTGCTCCACAATGGCAGAGGAATCCGCCCGTTAGTCACATCGCCTCCACACGGCGATCATCCGTGGCGAGACAGAACGGCGATTCGTCGCTGAACACCACACTTCCATTCGGCAGCTCTGGAGCGACACCACGCCAAGCGGTGATGATGATGGCTCGCTGTTAAGGGTAGCCTTCAAAATGGACGGCTGGACAGCAAACCAGACAGCCAATCAGGGCAAGACTGTCAGCGTCGATATCTGAGTATCCAAGCCTCCCCGTACACTCCGCAAAATGGCGCCTGTTGTGGCATGTGGTTCCGCTACGGCATGACGTCAGATGCGACGATCGGTTGTCAGTCTTCGTGCTCCCGTCCACCTACGACGTTGCACAGATCTTTCTCAGGACCCCTGTCTCCAAATGCAAACGTGATGGTTGTAGACTCACGTTGCGTTTCTTCCGCAATACGACGCAAGGACCATCCGGCGGTATGAGGGCCTACGATGACACCTCTCATGAACTCATCCGTTTGATGAAATCGCGTACGACTGCTTCTTAACGGAATTAGTACACCTTGTTCGTACTCCAGACACGGTTACAGCATAACCACTTCTCGAAGCCGTGACAACGTCTCGACGGATGGCCCATGGGCTGGTTGTCCGCTTATATCACACGCGTCGTTCGTGCGATTGACCTGCAAATGCAATCATTTGAATACCATGTACGTGTTCACCTACCCTGCAATTTGCATGGCGCTGCATTCACGTCATCGTGGTGTGGCATTTTCTCTGTCAGGCAGTGTGTTATTGACTATTGATCGGTTTTACAGTTGTTAGAAGGTTAAATTCGTAGCCTATGCCTAGTCATAGTTGATTGTCACGGCAAATGCCAAACTTAAAACAGCATTTTGTATTATAAATGTCATTTTTCCATTTTAAATGAGGGCCGCCCCGGTGGCGCAGTGGTCTAAGCGATGGCCTCTGATCATTCGTCCGAACGGGGTCCGGGTTCGAATCCCGGTGTGGCATGGATGTTGTGTTTGTCTTACGGCACTGGCTCTCTCCCTTCCCTGGAACCAGTGACCCTAAATTAGGGACGGGCGACTGCTTATAGCCCATTGAGTTGCCACGGTGGTCGTTAAACCTCCAATAAAAAAATGAGCTTCTGCTTAACAATTTTGCCGCGTACATTCATTTAATAATTTAAAAATAACAATTACAGCATTTCTTAAAAAGATAAACAAATTCTTTGGTTGTGTAACATTCTTAACATTTTTATCTTTTAAATATTTCGTGGTCCATTTGAAGCCATTTGTGATAAGCTTGTTAAATGCACTGATTCTACACTTTACCATCTTCATGGGTTGGACTCCTAAGATCGGAAATTGTCGGGCCTTCTATTGAAATTTTCATTAAGGCGTCTACATGTTCTTGAAGCATGCATTTCCTCTCAGATGACAGAATACGGTTCATTGTCGAAAACGTCCTTTCTACACACGCAGTTTCAATAGGAAGAAGTAAAAAGCGCATATAGCTCTAGCTGACAGCGAAGGTACGTGGATTTTCTTTCTGCACCACATGTAAGCATTAGAAAATTGCTTTGAGTTTCAATATTCCTAAGGTATCTCCTGCAAATGTTAAACTCGTTCTTTATGTCATTTTCATTGGTTCCACACATGTTCGTAATTTTTGCAAAGTCAGGGTTTTCCAATTTTTTTTCGGTGAATCTCATGGAACTTTCCCAATTCCTCAAATTGTTCAGAGAATCTCTGGCTCATTTTTGTATAGTTTTATTTTGGTAGCTGTATGCCAACTTCAACAAATCCTTATCAGTCATGTCGTTATCTTCCATTTTTATGTCATGTTCCTGAGCCTTTTTGTAAACTTCCATTGCTTCTAACATCAAATCATTGATTTCAATATCCTCGATGTGTTTTTGCACTGAATTTATCAGTACCATTGCCTCTGCTAAGTTTTCTTGGGATAACTGCAAGTATTTACTGGCCGCCCCGGTGGCACAATGGTCTAAGGCGCTGGCCTATGATCATTCGTCCGTAACCGCCCCGGTGGCGCAGTGGTCTAAGCGATGGCCTCTGATCATTCGTCCGAAAGGGGTCCGGGTTCGAATCCCGGTGGGGCATGGATGTTGTGTTTGTCTTACGGCACTGGCTCTCTCCCTTCCCTGGAACCAGTGACCCTAAATTAGGGACGGGCGACTGCTTATAGCCCATTGAGTTGCTCACGGTGGTCGTTAAAACCTCCAATCAAAAAAAAAAAAATCATTCGTCCGTAAGGGGTCCGGGTTCGAATCCCGGTCAGGCATGGATGTTGTGTTTGTCTTACGGCACTGGCTCTCTCCCTTCCCTGGAACCAGTGACCCTAAATTAGGGACGGGCGACTGCTTATAGCCCATTGAGTTGCTCACGGTGGTCGTTAAACCTCCAATCAAAAAAAAAAAGTATTTACTGAGACGAACTAGTGATGCTAAAGGAGTAGAAAGTAGCACGAGGATGAAAATCGTCGATTTCTTTCGAAACAGAAGCAAAAGTCCCCCTGCGTCAGACGAATAGTCACCAGCCTAAATGTAGATATTTTCTAAGGCTATACATATACGTAGAAGCCTAATGCTGTACGACTACTTTAACACTGCCTCCATGTGACAACCATTTCGTTTCCCGTGGTTTAACAAGTTTATTAGACATGTTATTGACCACCATTTCTGTCATGTGCAAAATTGGCAACCTTTATGTGTCTTACTCTGAATGTGCTGTACAGCTTATTAAGTGCGCTCAGTACTCTTTTGATAAGAGGACTATGTATGCAGTTGTGAGCAAGAGCGAGTTGCGAAAGATGGCTTTGGCAGTGTACAAATAATAAATTTGGTGCATGCCCTTTCAGCCTTGCCTAGACGCCACTCACATTTCCGCTAAGCCGCCCCGGTGGCTCAGTGGTCTAAGGCGCTGGCCTCTAATCATTCGTCCGTAAAGGGTCCGGGTTCGAATCCCGGTGAGGCATGGATGTTGTCTTACGGCACTGGTTATCTCCCTTCCCTACCAGTGACCCTAAATTAGGGACGGGCGACTGCTTATAGCCCGTTGAGTTGCTCACGGCAGTCGTTAAACCTCCAATCAAAAAAAAAAAAGTTCGCTAAAATTGGCACCGTCATCAAATGATATTGCAGAGATGTTCGCTGGATTCAAACCTTATGTTCTTAGCTCAGTAATCAACACATCTGTAATATGCCCTGCTTTTGTTGACTGTAGGTTAACTGCAGATAAAAAGGTTTCTTCAAACTTGAATTTTTTATCTTCACCATCATCAGCGATATGACGAACACAAATGCTAAGCACTTCACGACCACTGATGTTTGTGCATTCATCAGCCATGAATGAATATGATGGAACACCTTTCAGACGTTCAGCAATTGCTTCTGTAACAGCTTCACCAAATGCTTCTAAGAAATCTGTTGTGGCAGTGGATGACAAGTGTGAGTACTCTGTGGATCAATTTTAATTCAATTAGCCAGATTACTAGATCTATCCACAAAAGCAGCCATCGCAACTAAATTAGGCCAGTTCGATATCGTGTGCGAAATTTCCGATCAAAAAAAGTAGCACGCAAGTTTTAGGAGATCCTTAGGTGAGTTACTTTCTTTTTCCATCTGTTTATTGGACTGCATTGCAGGGATGAAAATGGTCAGTATTTTTCAGATTGGTCAGTTTTAATCTGTATTTTTCAATTTTGGTCTGTAAAGACAGTTTCATACCTTGGCTTTTTAAAAAGATTTACGTGATATGAAAAAAGGTTTGTGGTCGGTAAAGTAATGTTTTATGTGGCAGATGGATTGAAAAATTAGAAAATGCCGTTGAGAAGGCTCTGAGTTATAACTTTGTTAACAACCTTGTGCACTAGAGAGTGATTTTTTATCTCTATATTGGGAATGTTATCTAAGTGCAAAAAAAGTAAATTTCGGTTAACTTTCCTCTCCAGATGTATTATTTTGGTTTCGGGAAGAGTTGTGTGTGCGCATATACGCAGACAATGTTCCAACCCATCTTATATTTTCTATATTTTGAGCCTTGGTACTGTATTTCCTATAATTTTTCTTATTACTTTCTCATACATTAGTATGAGGAAGTATTGTAATCGTGCAAAAATTCGAATTCGAGATTTCAACGGAAATACATGTTTTGGGGTCCCCCGAATACGATTTCACTATTTTCGAAGTGGTTTCTGTGTGTCTGTCTGTAGTTTGTGTCCACCATAACTACTAATTATCTGGTTAATTGTGAAGTTTTTTTAACTAATCAGTGCTGATTTTTTTTTAATTTCTCTGAAAATAATAATACGGAGATGAAATTTGGACATTTTAGTGTCCTGGTAGTTCATCACTGTGTAGGGCAGGGTGGGGCCTTATGCCGGCACGAAAATCTTAACCTGGGAATACTCAGTAAATTTTACTGTAGGAATTTAATAGACACTGCTTAAAATTTCTCTGGATCTCTCTATATATAGGGGAATAGTTGTGTGTGCATATGTGTTTTTTCTTCACTTCATACTGTAATGAATAGTAATCCTAATTTTTTTTATTTGTTGTTTCAGGTAATGCAGCTGTCTTTATAAAATCGTACGTTTTTTTGATTAACTAGATTACTTAGACAAAAGTACAGTAAAATGTACTGTAAAATCAGAATGGTTCCAAAAAAAGGACAGCCATTGTTTCATGGTTTCTGAATGGGGACAGAAAAAAAGTGACAGTGAAGTTTTTTGTATGTTGTGCGCACAAACATTTTCAGTTTCTTGGGGCTTTAGTGCTATAGAGAAGCATGCTTCTACTCGGAAGCACAGAGAACAATGTAAAGTGAAACTGAGTTCTTCACAACTACATTTGTCTTCAGCCCGTCCTGGATGTAGCAGTGATTATGTAATTTCATCTCCCGGAGCTACACCATCAAATCAGCTTTATTCTGCTAGACAAGCTGCTTCAAGGGCAGAGTTAATCTGGTGTTTGAAAATGATTGGAGGGAACTTTGCTGTTCAGCCAGCTTGTGAAGATGTCAAAGAAACCTTTGAGACAATGTTTCCTGGAAGTGTTCCTTCTGAGTTCACCCTTTCAAGGACAAAGGCAAGATATTTAGTATGTGACGCTTTAGCTCCATATTTTAAAAAGCAGTTGGTGGATGATATTGGAGGAGCACATTTCTCTCTTTGTTTTGATGAAACTGTGAATGCAGCTTCAAACGAAGTGCTTCAAACTGTAGTTAAATACTGGTCTGATTCCAAACAAATGATTATGACACGATATCTACAGATTTTCTTCATTAGTAAAGCCACTGCTAGTGATATTTACTCCAAGTTAAATGAAGCCTTGGATAATGCCCAGCTTTCTCGTTCAAAGCTATTGATGCTAGGTTGTGATGGACCCAATGTTAACAAAACTGTGAATCGTCTTATGAATGATTCTCTGATCCTGTTAGGAAGAAAACAGTTGATTGATGTTGGCACATGTAGCATACACATCATCCATAATGCATTCCAAAAAGGATTACAAGACTTTGGTGAAAATGCTTCGAACATGATCTTGTTTCTCTATAATTTTTTTGATGGCCAAACATCTCGTTGGGAAGATTTTGAAAAAATACAATCAGATATGAAACTTCCGGGTCATTGGTTTATGAAACATGTTTCCTCTAGATAGCTGACATTAGAACCAGCTGGAGAGAGACTTTTAGAACAATGGTCCGCTGTTGAAAAATACTTTCTTCAGTTCATACCCAGCACAAAAGCAAGTTGATGAGTTCTTTGAAATACAAGAATGTTGTTAAACTATTAAAAGACAAAACTACCAAAGCAGAAATTATGTTTGCTTGTGCAAGTGCTCATACATGTTCAAGATTCACTGGTTTCCTTCAGAAGATAGATCCTTTAATGCATCTAATCTATAATGAGCTCACAAACCTCGTCAGAACACTCATGAATCGATTTTGTATTAGTGCAGCTCCATTGAGTCTGGAAGCATTTTGTGATAAGTATTACTTGCCATTGAAAAACATAGTGTTCGACACTAGAGAAAGTGAATATGTTTGCATCCTGCAAAGAGGGTGAAAGAAGGATAATACAAAAACATAGTGAAATTAGCTGCAGTTCTTCCAATTGAGTACAGTGAACATGCACTAGTTGATGAATGGAAACTATTGACGTTAGAAGCAGAAAAATCAGGTAGTGACAAGAACCCAGTGGACGTTTACTGGAGCCAGTTTTTTTGAGGAGACATATACCTCTGGAGAAAAGAAATACCCTACTGTTACGAAAATTGTGAAGGCTGCACTTGCCTTTCGTATGGCAATGCGGATGTAGAAAGGGGATTCTCATTGTCGGGGAACATCTTGAATGAAGACACCGCAAATATGTGTGAAAGAACATTGGATGCTTATTTGACTGTAAGAGATGCTGTGGTAAATGTGTTTGAGGGGAAGGCTCACTTTGTAAATATCACTCAGGAACTTCTTCAATTGGCACGCACAGCTCATGTCAGATACAAGCAGTACTGTGAAGATGAGAAGAGAGTGGCTGAGGAAAAACTGAGGAAACAAGAAGAACAGGAAAAAGAAAAATTGTTGCAAGCAAGTATGAAGAGTAAGTTTGAAAAAGAAAAGTAAATATTGAACACGGTGAACATGCACTGAAGAAAATGAAAGAGGAAGAAAAGGAGAAAAGACTGACTGTTGACAGATTACTGGATGCTGCAAACAAGTGCTTAAAAGAAGCAATAAATAAAAAGGACTTGGTGGGAATTAGTGTGGCCCAAGCAATGTTGGAGAGTGCTACGAAAGTTAGGGAACAAGAAGTGAAGAAAATTAAAGACATAGAAAAGGTACAGAAAGCAGTTGATAAGCGAAAAAGCAGTGTTATACCAACATTTTTTTCAAAGAAGCAAAAACAAAGTGAGACTTAATGACCTAATTTTGCAAAGAAAGCTAGATGATTTTTTTTTCATTGAAGGTTTAACGACCACCGTGAGCAACTCAATGGGCTATAAGCAGTCGCATGTCCCTAATTTAGGGTCACTGGTTCCAGGGAAGGAAGAGAGCCAGTGCTGTAAGACAAACACAACATCCATGCCTGACCGGGATTCGAACCCGGACACCTTACGGACGAATGATCAGAGGCCAACGCCTTAGACCACTGCGCCACCGGGGCGGCAGATGATTTTCCACATTACATTTAAAAAATCAAAGTTGTAAACATTTTGTTTGTATTATTCTGAAAATGGTACTGTACAGCTGCACTTTAAAGCTTTTTCTAGTTTTAGGTATATTTGTGCTGAATAGGAGCATGTCAGTATTATTACAATAAAGTGCAATGATTTTCCTGATTATTTATTATTATTATTATATGTAATTTTGTAATAGTTTTATATGTTGATTACAATTAAAACAATAAATAGGTGTGAGTTGGCTGGCTATGGGGATGGTGGAGGCCAGATTAAAAAAAATGCTTTTGACCCTTCTTTCCTAATGAGAAATTTCAGTCAGTATTTAGTCTGTTTTTTTTTTTTTTTTTATGTCCAAATCAGTAAAGTCAGTTTTTGTAATCAAAATGGTCAGTAAGTCAGTAATTTTAGTCTTAGATTTGGTTTCCATTGCTGCTGCATAGATACCATTGTTTTAACATCCACACCCTCCCGTTTTGTGTTAGATGCAGCCAAGGCCATTATATATGAACGGCTTTGTTCACGTTTTAAAGCCTTTCCTCCTAATTTCTTCGAAGCAGATAGTTGAACTAACTCGGTCACCCATGGACCAGTTTTCATTTTACCAAATCTGCAACAAATGCTGCATTTGTATCCTTCAGATTAACGTTGAATCCAATAATATTTCAAGTACTAAGATGCTTTCTTTCGTTTGTCAGCGAGACTCGTCATTATTACACAGTATCTGGTCCCATACATTTTGATGGATTATCTGCCATCAAAATGTATGGGACCAGATACCATTTTGATGGATTATTTTTGATGGATTATCCTGTTGTGGCAGATCCGAGAGCACAAGAAAATGAAGAACTGCTGTATTACGTTCTGTTGCACCCTGGTAGAATGTCTTAAATACAAAGTTTTGATTTCATAACTCCAGCTGTTTGAGATTTACAAAATTTATGTTTGATTGATTTATCTTTATATCCAACGCTGTTTTACCGATTTCGTTTAAATTTGACGGAGTTATTATTTCAGAAGGTGATACCAACTTACTAGTTGAAACTTTTCATCTTGTATCTTCCCTAGATATTGTATCAGAAAATTTCTTGGCTGATTTCTTTTCAAAACGAACCCGATTTTCTCCTTTCTTTCAAACTTTGTAAAACAATTTTCCTTTGCCAATAAGTGCCGAATTTCGAGTTTGTAACTGAAGCCATTGCAAAAATATTGCATTTTAGTTCTTGACTGATTTCTATTTAAATCGAACACTCTTGGCCGATTTCATTCAAATTCAATGGGGTGCTTATAGAAGGTTCTAAATTCTGGATTTGACGCTAAAGCCATTTCCGAGAGAGCAGATTGGAAAATTTTCTTGGGAGCTTTCTTCTTAAATCGAACGTCATTTACCGGATATTTTTTTAACCGACAAAATTATTATTTTTTGCTACTATGTCCAAAATACCGAATTTGAAATTTGTAACCCAAGTCATTGAAGAGATATTGTGTTACAAAGGTATGGGAACACAGACAGACTCCGTGAGAGAAAAAATCACCCTGTTTAATTTCATATAAACAAAGTATATGAGTGGAAAGTAAAAATTCAGGACATTTCATAAAAATATGTGTGAATGATTACTTTAATAACAGTGTAAAGCATTTCATAGTTTCATTTGTTTGTGAAAGTAGACAAGTGTCGATACTCTAATATCTCAGCTAAAAAATGTCTTCGACCTGTTGGATCCATTCCTGACTGCGCTAGTGCACACATCAACGAATGGAACGTCAAATAAAAAGCAAAAAATAGGCCTTGCCTGGGCTTTGGAATAACCTCCAAATGTTGGCTTCCCACAGAAATTTCGTTTTCCAACCTATTTCGTTAAGGATTTTATGATACTACTCACACTCAACCAAATGATGCGAGGGCAATTGCGACCTATTCTAAAAGCTGATTTGTCTTCGCAATTCAGACTGCGCTTTTTGTCCGGCATTATACTGAATGACAGTCAAAAGTAAATAATGTTTAAGAAATTCACACTATGTCTGTGTCTTCCCCTTGTGATCGTTTCCTTCGGTGTATGAACTTGTCGGTCCTGTAGCTTCGATTTCTTTCGGATGGGATGTGACAAAACATCATCATCATATGTGTACGTGGGTGGGTGTGTATCTTTGTTTGTTACACCCTCCCAAATGGGAGGGTGTTGATATTTTTTATAGGGGGTGTTAAAGAACTTTGGGGGGGGGGTATAAATCCCTGGGCGGTGGCAGTGTGCATATCTGGGGTATGTTTTCCTGGTATGACCTGGAACCTCTGGTACCACAGGATGGGTCCCTGAACGCCAATGGCTAACTTTCCATCTTCGCTGACCATGTGCATCCCTTCACGCTTGATGTTTATCCTGTTGGTGATGGTGTCTACTAACAGGACAATGAGCCCTGCCATGTCGCTAAGGGGGTGCGTGACTGGTTCTAGGAACACGACAGCTATATCTCCCTTGGCCGGCGAAATCGCCCGACCTCAATCCTGTGGAGCACTTGTGGGACTATTTGGATCAACAGGTTTGATGTGCCGACCCACAACCACGTCATTTCCGGGACCTCTGTGTTTTGTTGCAGTCCGAATAGGCACTTGTGCCTCGGGCAACCTTCCAGGGCCTCATTGCATCCATGCCACGTCGTCTCGCCGCTGTCATCCGGGCCCACGTTGGTTATTCCTATTATTGGGTAGATGGTCATATTTTTCTGATGCGACCATGTATATCGTTAATGTAGCAATGCATAATGGAAAAGGAATGCCATCGGCGCATGAGGATGACGCGTGCGTATGGCAGTCCAAAAGTGATGCATGAAGTGGCGCGGATTCCGAGGGCCTAATAGGGAGTGTGACTAACGCGAACAGCGATACAGGTCCCACAACAAGCCCTCATGCTGTTTACAAGGCTGTGAATGAGAGTTTGGGACAATAAGTGCCACTCCTTCAGGGCGCATCGGAGTCCTGAGATGTTTCTGAAGGGGGGCGCTTCCGACTTGCAATTGCTCTTCCCAGGGCATTTCGAAAATGTTCTTTTGGGTTCTAGTCCGGAGAACTTTCAGATCACTTCACCATGTGAATATCCTCACTCTTCAGTTGTTCGTTGACTAGCCGAGTGCTAGGGCGTTATCTTCCATAAAAAAGGAACTGAGGGCCAATAGCTCACCAGAAAAGCCTACATAGGACTACATGAAATCCTCTCTGTAGCGTGTAGCAGTCAGGGTGCCTCATGGAAACACGTGCAGTGGCGTGCGTATTCACAGAATGGAATGGCCATCCATTATGATGCCAGCCCAAACTAGGAGTCCACCACCATGGTGGTCATTTCCCCCAATGTTGGAAGGAAGATTTTAGCTTCCTGCCTCTCTCCAAATGCACATACGTCGAGAATCCGAGTTTGTGCTGTACCGTGAAGAGAGCACAGACCCATTGATCAGGAGTCCAGGGGTGATATCGGGCTTCATAGGAACCCTTGCGGAGAGTGAGATTGGCCTTCTTACATACAGACCTCTCTCATGGAGTCTTCTGTAAACTGTTTGTCTCAATAACGCTGTTCCCATTGCAGCGAAGACCTCCTGCGAGAGTTGCCTGGCTATTGACTGCCTATGGCGACGAGCTGTTAGAGATAAATACCGGTCGTCTTGATTTATTGTGTCTCGTGGAAGTCTTTCTCTTGGCCTTCTGGTTATTGTTCCAGTTTCCTGGAACTGTCTCCAGAGATTGGAGAATACTTGCCTATACACATTCAGCCATCTTGCTACCTCAGCTTGCGATTGCCGTGCTTCTACTCTACCAATCGCTCTACACAGTATGGACTCTTCTAATCGATGTGCTGAGATATTTTTCCACTTACAGTTCAACTCCAGCTTCAGTTGCCACACCCTACACAGAACAACGTTTATCAAGGTTGCGTGCCTACCAGCTTGATGACGCACGGTCGTCATTTACATATTTCTATAGGAGCTACCACAATGTTGCTTGGGTATACGTCGACTCAGCGTTTCCCCTTGCACATATCTCTGAAATATCTTTACAATCGGTCGTGCTCGTTTTGAACATATTCTCGAATTTGTATTTGTCATGTTAATTTCTGACACCAGTGTAATTTGTGCCCACAGTCGCGCATTGTTTTGCCCACAGTTCCGTATTGATGGTGGCTGAGACGACGACTCTGAATACAGCACCTCATCACCTTTGCTGCTCTGGTTGTTGGGGCCTGTAACTCCTTCTGCTGATGTTGAGCATGCTTAAGCATACACCTGTTCCTTCTCTCTAAGAGCTTTATCAGTTTTGAAATATTTCGTCAATGAACTACGGAGTTGCTGCTCTACTTCTTTTCTTCTATCGCTTTTTTTTTCGTGCTGCCTGATTCATATTTTCAGCCAGTATCATGATTACGGGAAGCCATTTTACTCACGAACACATCACACCCCTCGGCAGGAAATTAACTGCCTGACAGAGAAAATGCAACACCACGAAGACGTGACCTCAGCGCCATGCAGATTGCAGGGTGGGTGCACACCAAGGAGGTTAGAATAATGCTTCTGGAGATGCACTGAGTCCCTTAACCATGAAGCCACCAGGTGTGGGAATTTGACATTGTTTACATAACACCTATGTATTTTCAATGGGTGTATTTTGGAATTGCGTGGATTTTGGTTGCAGAAACTATGTTAATATCAAACCGGAATGAATTATGCTTCGTATACGAGTAAAGTTTACAATTTCAATGTTATATTTGTTCTGAATTCGCACCAATGTTCGTGTATTCCAATTTAAAATAAAAATGGGAAGCGGCTTCAAAGTAATTAAGAATTTTATAAATTTAGCATTTTCTCACATGTCGGAAGTAAGTTATGATACGAAATTTGAAACATTTGCGACGAAAGAAGGCAGTTCGGTCAACACACAATGCATTGCAATAGCATTGGAAAATATGAGCTTTCCCACACTTTGACGGCTGTTGCTCGCGGTGGTACGCTTCACGCAAAGTGGTACTGCTCCATTAACAAGGGCATCTCCAGATATCTTATTCTGACCTCCTTAATGCATACGTACAAAGTATATAAATGATTGCATTTGCAGGCTAATCGCAGGAACGGTGCGCTGGATATAAGTGGACAACCAGCCCGTAAGGCTATCAGTCGAGACGTCGGCACGGCCGCGAGAAGTGAGTGGTTCTGCTGTAAGCGTGTCTGGAGAACGAACAAGGGGTGCCAATGCCGTCAAGATGCCGTCATACGCGATTTTGCCAAACGGATGAGTTCACAAAAGGCGTCATCGTAGGCCTTCATACCGCAGGATGTCCTTGCGTCGTATTGCGAAAGAAACGCAACGTGATGCCACGAACGTTGGTCGCATTTGGAGACAATGGTTCCAGGAAGGATATGTGCAAACGTCGTAGGAAGACCGGAGCACGGAGACGGAAGCCTGAGCGCACCGATCGCCGCATCCGACGTCATACCGTAGCAAGGCCACAACGGGCGACATTTTGCGGTGTGTACGGCGAGGCTTGGATGCTCCGATATTGACGCGGACAGTGTCGCGCCGATTGGCACATCTGGTTTGCTGTCCAGCCGTCCGTTGCAAAGGCTGCCCTTAACAGCGAGCCATCGTCGTCACCGCTTGGCGTGGTGTTGCTCCAGAGCTGCATGGGGTGCCGAATGGAACACTGTGGTGTCCAGCGACGAATCACGATTCTGTCTCACCGTGGATGATCGCCGTGTGAGCGTCTGGAGGCGACATGGCCAACGGGCGGATTCCTCCGCCATTGTGGAGCGCCACACGGCCCGGCAACGCGGAATCATGGTGTGGGGTGCTATCAGCGCCAACAGCCGCTCACCGCTGGTACGCATTACGGGAGCGTTGACCGCACGCCACTATGTTGACGAGGTGCTGCGGCCCGTGGCACTACCGTATTTGCAGGGCATCCCTAACGCCGATTTTCAACAGGATAACGCCCGACCGCATAGCCCTCGGATCAGTCAAAATGCTTTACACGGTGTGCGGATGCTTCCGTGGCCAGCACGATCCCCCGACCTTTCGCCAATCGAGCATCTGTGGGACACGATTGGACGTTGGTTGGGTACCCCTCCACCTCCGGAAAATGAAGATGAACTGTGAACTCGGATCAACACCACATGGTCCACGATACCCCAGGAATCTATTTGGACTCCCATTGCCTCGATGCCACTTCGGATTCAACGCTATATCGCCCAAAATTGGGGCCGCACTCCTTGTTGATTATCCTGTACATATATTCGGCCACTGGAGCCTAGTCTGTATGTGACAATTAAATAATTTCTTCAGAACCTATTTGGCTATCTGTGCGTGCCGTTTGGTCTGTTTTCAAGCAATCCTTCATGGTGTGACGTTTTCTCTGTCAGGCAGTGTATATACTCGACTACGGCTATAATGAATATGCTTTCTTCTAAGCTTCTTCTAATGCTTGTTGTGTTAATTATATCATGAATAAACTTTCCTGCTAGTAATGTAGTAATAATAATGAACAAGCTTATAACTGGTAGTAATGTTGTAGTAGTAATTAAGATGAATAAAGTCTTATGCTGGTTGTTACTAATAACACTTAATGAAATAAACCTAACAGCCAGACAGAGGTCTGACAAAACTATGAACTGAGAAAAACGTACTTACTAAAACAACTTTTTATTAGGGAAACTCTTGTTGTGATCCAACATACACTTCACCGGACACACAGCTACTCAATAAAACGTAGCTCCTTGCACATGAACGAAGCTCTATTCACATAAACGAAGCTCTCCTTACGCATATAACGAAGATCTCTTTACACATGAAACAAAAGCTCTCCCTACGCACATCAACAAAAAGCTCTCTCACGTAACACAAAACCTCTCTGGTATCGTTGAACGCGCCTATTTATACTGGCTACCACCACGTCATGACTTACACTCATTGCCAGATCTCATTCAGCGGGAGAAATAACATCTCGTTCAGTAAGAAGATAATTTATATAGTAAAATGAAATAACCAGAGATAGTAAAAATCAAAAAGAAAGTGAATCTAGAGTATACGTTACACGGCTAAGTACGGTACTTAAAATCACTATCTTGGGAACAAAACTGAAACGACAACTCAGTTATCCATCGTGTAAAGCGGGAATAGCTTTTGTCCTTCAGTCAGAGCGGATGCGTGAGCGTCATGAGCAGAAGGTCGGCGGCCAAGAAAATGTCTCTACACCTCAATAATCGTAGCTCCGGAGCAGGGGGGGCAGCTTCGGCAAACGCATGCATCAACTAAACTACCTAGAACTGTATCTGGCTTCCGTGCGTACATTCCAATTCACTACTTGTACCCAAAATTGCGGCAAAATTCTTACGAACGATACCTTGAAAAAAAAATTTAGACATTTCTCCACAACTTTCCCGCTGCAAAAAATGACTCTCACCAATAAATAAAAAAAAAAACAGAGTAACTTTTTGATGTCACTAATTAAAAGCAGTGAACAAATATTAAAATTGGTCAGTTACTTGTATATGATCGTGAACTACAACTACAATATTTTAGGTGACGCCGCAGGCAAAAATTACTAAATAACTGGTGGTGGTGCGGGGCCCTGGGAAGTGGCCCGGTATGTCAGTACCTGGGCCAGCCACTGGGTGTGAGAATCTGATTCCAGCACGATTTTTTTTCGGTCTTTCCATTATCGCTTTATCCGGAGGAAAAATATGTCTAAATTATTTCCTGTATCCTTTAACATGGATGAAGGATGAATCTTCTGGTGCTGCAGGGAGGGTTTTCGCTTCTCCGGCAACTTTGCCGATAGCAGGCGAAACTTGGATTAGGAAATTATTAGAAATAAAAGCTTCCGCACGCACTGGCCAGGCACGTATACAAGGAGTCCAGAGGGTCCGGACCCCTCCCAAAGTCCAATAATAATTGTCCACAAATTTATTTTAGAAGAAGCCATAAACAAATCTGCAACTGGGCAGGGGCCTGAACCCATGCCTAGGCCTACGGCTGCCTATATATTAAATAAAGGCAGTAGAGAACTTCTTAAGCTTCTTTGTGTAGTCTATTAAAATGAATGAATGAATATACACTGCTGGCCACCCAAAATGCAACACCAAGAAGTACACGAGATAGCAAAGCCAGATTTACTGGACACATAACAACAGATACAAAGATGAAACGATTGAGCTTACAGGCCCGTGCGACTTGCGGAACATGCAGACATCAATAGTTTGTGTGGCCCCCATGGCTGACAATAACGGCCGCTACACGCCGCGGCATCGAACGAAAGAGGCTTTGGATGTGGGCTTGAGGTATGTCGGTCCAGGTTGCTTCCACACGTTGCCACAGTTCATCAGGCGTAGCGGCGGGTGGTGCTTGCCGGGCCACTCGGTTGCCGTTCAGCGACCAGACGTGTTCGATGGGCGACATATCGGGAGAATAGGCGGCCCACGTCAGCAATGACACCTGGTGGGCCGTAAAGAATTGTTGCACAATGCGTGCCACGTGCGGGCGCGCATTGTCATGTTGAAACGTGGCCGCTGGCAGGTCCTGCGGGTAAGGGAGGACTACAGGCTACAAAACGTCGGAGATGTAGCGGTGGTTGTTGAGTGTACCGTCGATGCGTACCAGAGGGGTGCGGGTGTCATATCCAATTGCGCCCCAAACCATAACGCCAGGCAACGTACCTGTATGGCGATGCATGATGCAGGCGTCATACAGTCTCGCCGCGGTGCCGCCACACGCGGATCCGACCGACCATCGTGGTGTTGCAGGCAGAAGCGGGATTCGTCGAAGACAATGTCGTGCAATTCCGTAGTCCAGGTGCGGCGTTCAACGGCCCACTGCCATCGCACTCGCCGGTGGTGTAACGTTAATGGTAGTCGGAGCAATGGGCGCCGTGCGACAAGTCCCCGCTCCTGCAGACGACGTCGAACGGTACGTGCTGACACAGGTTGTTGCGCAACACCCCCAATTCCTGCGCTAACGTTCGTGATGTGGCGGTGCGAGCCGTCAATGCCCGCCACACAACATGCCGGTCCTCTCGTTTGGTGGTGTGCCGCGGCTACGGCAATCGCTCACGTCGGTCCGTCCGTCCCTCCTGCACCCACCGAATCCATACTCGCCTCACTGTGGCTGGATGTCGTCCCACACGGGCGCCGGTGACCGGTGACTCGGTACGATAAACCGCTGTCACGATAAGCCACTATTCGTCCTCTGTCGAACTCCGAAACGTGCTGGAATGACTGCGTATTCTGCGACGAGGCATCAGGAAGCTTCCTGCGCACAGGTCCGGCAGCACAACACACTTCCACTACTTACACCGCGCCTTCTGTGCACCCTTCTTATAGTGCTTCCCGGTGGCGTGCCGGGCGCACATGATTTGCATATGCCCTGCAATGCTAATCGTTTGCATGTCCTCTCGCGGGCGAACGCATGCTGCGAATTTCAGGCCAATCGGATGCTTCCTTCTTGGTGTTGCATTTTGGGTGGCCAGCAGTGTAGAATGGTTTGTTTGTGAATGATCTTCAATAAAAGTTTTTGTATAATTTAAACTGGCAGTTTAATATATTTCTATAAATTTTGCATTTGGTCTTTTCATTTATTTCTAGTAGCAACTCTCATTTATTATTTTATTTCTAATTTTCTATTATATCAGATAAATTTGTCTGTAATCTCAGGGTTCTCCCTCCCTCCCCTAAGAGACGTGGCATAGTAAAATGTACATTTTGCATGCTGCAGGTTAGTAAAGCATATGGTCAATACAACGTGCCGCCTACATCTGCTATATATAAATTCTTCTTAGTTTTTGCTCTGATTCGGACCCCTCCCCCCAAATTCCCGGATACGTGCTTGGATCCGGCGACACAGTAACAGATCACCTGGCGTTGAGACTTGGGGGTAGGAAGTAAGTGAGTATGATGCGCATCTATGCCTCGAGACAGAACAATGCTGACAAATTGCTCCGAGGCAAAAGTAACAACTCCTCCCGAGCTCTAAAAATATGAGTAAAACGCATTTGACGGAAGAAATGATTTTAAGGCATCCATATCCATATACAGTGAAATGGAAGAGTTATTCGGGGGGGGGGCACAAGTTTAGTTTTAAGAGTTGTGTCAATTCCAATTCAGCAGGTGAGTCGGCCAAAATTTATGGTGAAGGATATCATCAACTCTATAGATATTGAGATGAAGAAACACTGTAGGCATTGAAGTAGATATTGAAGTGGAAGTAGTTGTATCACCTGCAAGGGCAGTGGCATAATTCGCAGAGACATCAATGCGGTGCTAGAAGCTGGCTCATTTATGTGAGAGTGAGACAGAAAGTAAGTTTCCAATAATTGCTCTAGCATAAGACGTTTAGTGCTTAGCAGTGGCGGCTCGTGCTTAGCTGATAAAGGGGGGGGGGCTGCATCCGAATTTTATGGATATCTTTTTCAAAGATAAATTTTTGTGCGTCTGTTCGTGCTTTGGTAAGGGTTATTTATTGCTGTGTTGTGTAGACATACAGCCAAAGTTTTTGTGCGATTCAGTAGAAATGAATAAAAAATATTATATGCTTAGAGTTTAGTTTCACAGGTACACTTCAGCTTTTTTTTCTCCCTTATTTTCCAAATGCAAGTAAGTCACTTTGATGTCTTCTTTCACTGAGTTTTCCCGGTTGCCTGCTGGTTTATTTTCCAATTTATATATAAAATATTACAGTATTAGCTGAACCCCACCGGGCAATATTTATGCTACACTGAGGGCTAAACGGCCCGGGCCAAACATCGAAGGATGGGAGTTAGGTTTATTTATAACGAGGAGTCATTACCTCTGGACCGCCGGCACAACGGGTCTTCAGCGGCAACGAGTGTCGAACCCTTCAAGTCGGGAGGCGAGCATGCTGCCACTGGGCTACCTCGGCCCAGCGCACTCCGTATTGGAAGATTGGCAGTTATGTAACCTTTTTTTTTTTTGATTGGAGGTTTAACGACCACCGTGAGCAACTCAATAGGCTATAAGCAGTCGCCCGTCCCTAATTTAGGGTCACTGGTTCCAGGGAAGCAAGAGAGCCAGTGCCGCAAGGCAAACACAACATCCATGCCTCACCGGGATTCGAACCCGGACCCCGTTCGGACGAATGATCAGAGGCCATCGCTTAGACCACTGCGTCACGGCTATGTAACTTTCCACTGCTTAAGGAAAATCAAGGATACATTTCGTAACAAAAACACATGGTTTGCGTAATTTACTGATATTTAGCGGAAGCCGCGGAAAATTTGCAGTACAAGCGAGAAACGTCAATAATGTCAAATTGAACAGTTTCTGAATTCCATCAAGTGCTTTAAGAATTTTTAAACGGTTCTTAATTTTAATTAAAGCAATAAAAACGTATTTCCTAGCGTTAAAATTGAGAAATGACTTGCAGTGATAGTGAGATCAAAATAGATTTTTTTAATTGATTAATAAATATGATACAAAGGAATTTCAGCACCCTTAGAGGGAGAATTTCATCGTAATTAAAACTTCAGACTGCTTAAATTAGTAAATTTATGTTTTACGAAGTGCATGTTAGATGTTAACGAACTTTTAAAGCAGCAAAGAGTGTTTAGAAACGTAAGTTTATAGATACGAGTATGCAGGACTTTCATCACTCCTAGGAGGAGCTTAAGAACTACTTGAAATGTTACCGTATCAAGCAAACTGTTGTTGTGCTAATTTGTGTTATTTCCGATACATCTGTGGTTTCATCTGCCATAATGGACAAAAACTGTGCAAAATAAATTTCCTGTTTTATTTGTTGGCGTGAAATTTCCAACTTACAATCCAAAACCTCATTTTGGATTGTTTTTGATGTGCCCTTGAAGGCTGTTGAATTCTCCAAATGTTCCCTGATAGTTGGGTCCAACTGACTAGGCCGCCCCGGTGGCGCAGTGGTCTAAGGCGTTGGCCTCTGATCATTCGTCCGTAAGGGTTCCGGGTTCGAATCCCGGTGAGGCATGGATGTTGTGTTTGTCTTACGGCACTGGCTCTCTCCCTTCCCTGGAGCCAGTGACCCTAAATTAGGAACGGGCGACTGCTCATAGCCCATTAAGTTGCTCACGGTGGTCGTTAAACCTTCAATCAAAAAAAATAAAATCTCAAGAGAGATTCAGTTTCCTTCAATTCTATTCCCGTTTTTCATATTTTTTTGAATTTATTTATTAATTTTTATTTTTCAGCAATGATAAATTGTTCACTAGTGAAGTAAATTAACAAAAGACACCAAAACGCAAAGCAAAACTGAATATAGTTTTTCGTTGAACGCAGAGCCACTCGCAGATGATTCTTCATCCCCCTGGTTCTGAGACCAAGCTACAGCTTGGGATCCAGGTTCGAATCCTGGTGAGTGAGGCATGGATGTTGTGTTTGACTTACGGCAGTGGCTCACTCCCTTCCCTGGAACCAGTGACCTTAAATTAGAAACGGCGACTGCTTATACCCCATTGAGTTGCTCACGGCGGTCGTTATTAACTCCAAATAATAGTAATAAAAACACCGTTAGCAACTCAATATGATATAAGCAGTCGCCCGTCTCTAATTTAGAACCACTGGTTCCAGGGAAGGAGAGAGCCAGTGTCGTAAGTCAAACACAACATCCATGCCTCACCGGTATCGAACCCGGAGCCATCGCGGACGAATTATCAGAGGCCATCGCTTAGAACACTGCGCCAACCTGTGAAGTTTGGTAAATCTGTTGAGCAAGATAAGATTTCGAACAGTTAGCATATTTCAAAAATGAAAATCAATAATAAATCTGAGTCAGCCTTAAATTAAATTAGGAAAGTGGCCTTTGTTGAATCTTGCTGTCATAGTATGGTGCAGGACATACTCCTGCTTTGATTTCAGCCGTGGTTTTCCGCCCTCGCGATTTCATCTGTTCGACGTTTTACATATTTGGAACGAAAATATGATTGCATATGCTGAATGTTCCTTCAATCTTGTTTCATTACCTTGAATTTCTGAAATTTTACCGTTATGATTGATAGCTGTAATTATTAAAGCAGCTGAGAGTGGACAAAATCTTCAACAGACAGCCTCACATGAAATACAAGATGCCGCAGTGGTCTAAGTGATGGCCTCTGATCATTCGTCCGAAAGGGGTCCGGGTTCGAATCCTGGTGAGGCATGGATGTTGTGTTTGTCTTACGGCACTGGCTCTCTCCCTTCCCTGGAGCAAGTGACCCTAAATTAGGAATGGGCGACTGCTTATAGCCCACTGAGTTGCTCACAGTGGTCGTTAAAATTCTAATTAAGAAAAAAAAATCATCTGACTTATAAAATGTAGGCGAAACAATTACTTCTTTTGATTCGTTCCTTCAATTAAAGTTAAATCTCTTACACAAACTTTTATGAGGGCGGAATGATCATCTTAAAAATAACAATTAATTATACTGGTATGATCGTTTCACGACTTCATGGCGAAGGGAAATCTTAATATTATTATTATTATTATTATTATTATTATTATTGTCATGGTGTAGACTGTAGATTCTGTTGTTTCTAGAAACTCATTCGTGCTGCAAGCCGATAATAAAATATCTTCTTGACTGGAACTTTTTTTTTACGTAGAAAGAAGAAGTGTACTGTACAATACTTGTACTAACTGCGTTTCCCCCGTAGCTTCGATTACGGTGGTAGAAGGCTTTGAGTGCGGTGTGCAGGTGAATTGGTCTGGCAAGGTAGTCTTTGTGATTTGTGGAAGACGGTGCAAATTTTGTTGAGTAAAAGTTAATAAGATGGCTGGAAAGAAAGGTCGTGGTAAGAAAGAAGCTGAAAAAAGGAACCTGTGGAAAATGTAGAAGATATTGAAACAAAAGAAGAAGAACCTAAAGTGGAAGATTCCAATGGTCCCGCAGCAGAAGTTGATGGAAAGCAAGAAGAAAAGAAGAAAGGACGATCTCGACGTGGGGCACCAGAGAAGAAAGAAAGTGAGGAAGATATAGCTGATGATATTGAGAAAGATGAGACTGAAGTAATGCCAAAGAAAGCTGGGAGACCCAAACGTGCTGCTGCAAAAGCTGCTGAAAAGGAACCAGCTAAGGAGAAGAAAGTTCCAGCGAAATCTTCCAAGAGGAAGGCTGTTGGAAAGCGGGAAACTGCCGTTGAAGCAGCCAAGAAATTGAAACAAGAAGCTCGCATTGTAATTGAGCACTGGTAAGAAAAATTCCATTTGATAGTTTTACATTATAATTTATTTGTTTTTAGTATTCGTAATCAATACAATGAAAAGTTCGTATTTGCGAAATATGTTAGTGTTAAAAAACGAATTGATTTGGAAGCACGTGGTGAACTTAAGAAACACTTGTAATGGAACTGAATTGTTGAACTTGTAAGGCGCGGAAATTTTACTGCTGAAAGCACACGTAATGAAATATTTTACTCTTAAATTTGTAATATTTATTATTAGCGTGAATTTTGTTTTTGCATATATTGTTGGACCACTATTCTGCTGCTTAGAGAAGACAAAATTTACGTGGAACGTTTTGCGTAATTGGGCAATTTTTGCTAATGTGAAAGATTTACTTCTAGGCTAGTATTTTGGATTTAAATGTTGCATGATTTGCAGTTCTTGTGTAAAATAGATTTACATGTTCACAATGTTATTTTTTCTTTTGTTTGGCCTTTTTAAAAGCATGATCTAGACGATATGAACGAAAGGCAATCAAATCAAGTTTTATGCTACCTAGTTATTCGAAGTATTTGCGTAGTTTATGACCTAAGGTTTATCAATGGAAAAAATAGCTTTAAATGTTAAGACATCCCCCAAACGTGCTGCTGAAAAAGGACTAAAAATATAAAGGTGTCTTCAGCAATGGATTTATGCTTACAGGTCAAATGGACTTCATGTTTTGGCACTTGGTTGCTTAAATTAATTGTGTGCATTAAATAAAACCAGTTTATCCCTGGTACAGGCTAAGTGGATTTCCATAGTTCTGTGCTTATTTTCCAAGTTCATGTGTACCATTCTGTGTCTACAGCTAAGCTGCACACTTTTACCTTTAAGTTGCCAAGAAAGTAGCTCTGCACAATTTTTTTATATATATTAGTTATACTAAAAAGGTGGCTTAAATTCATTTTTAAGATTGTAGTTATGCTGAAAAGGGGGCATAATATATTTTTTTTAAGATTGTGTAATTACTATTATATGAACCAACTATTCTATACTGTGCAAGACTTGTCAGCTTATGTTGTGAATTTTTTGGTTGACTGTTTTTTTTTAATATCTTATTTCCAGAAAGAAAACTTGGATCTTTTCCATGAATTAATACAAATCATAAAATCAGTGACATGGATAAATGATTGAACATGTGATTTTAAATTGCTCAGTTACCCCAGTATCTGGGGCGCAGTGGTCTAAGCGATGGCCTCTGATCATTCGTCTGTAAGGGGTCCGGGTTCGAATCCCGGTGAGGCATGGATGTTGTTTGTCTTACGGCACTGGGTCTCTCCCTTCCCTGGAACCAGTGACCCTAAATTAAAGACGGGTGACTGCTTATAGCCCATTGAGTTGCTCACGGTGGTCGTTAAACTTTCAAAAAACCCAGTATCTGGTTGTCTGCGCAGTGTGAACCCAGTTCAGATGCATAGGTTAGTGTGCTTGTCTTAATGCAATTCCCTTCCCTTGAGCCAATGGCACTATATGGTTTGTAGTTATAGCCCTTATAGTTGCTGAGAAATGTGTAGATTAGTGTCCTAAATTATTTTGTCGGAAAAAAGAAACCTGGAAAAAGTGACATACAGATTTTGGAAATTATGGCAAATGGTGCAGAAATGTCATGTTTTAAATGTCTTAGATTTTTTATTGTAGTATTTACCTGTAAGTGCAATGGTGTGAAGAGATGCTGCGGTAGGCCTAACACATTGCTACCGTGATGTCAAGCTTTGCCCAGTTGAAAAGATTTGCTGCGGTGTGTAATTCGTGCGTGGATGACACCGTGTAAGTTCTTGCCAGGGGAGCAAAGCATCGTGTACTCGTACGTTACAGAATATAGTTTGTTCATGTTTTGTCATTGTTTTTAAAGCAGATGTCCGAGAACTGTTTCTTTAGTTTACACGATTCCCTAATTCCAAATAGGAAGTACATATGGCTTTCTATGTTGTACCGGAAACTGGGGAAGTATAACTTTCGGTTCTGCTTTGAACAGCTTCCATTCATAGCTGATTTGCTGTGGCACTGTATTTTTGGTTCTCCTGTTAATACTTTGTTCACAGGTCAGTTTCTATCTCACCGATACATAACTTTTACAAATCTAAGAGGTTTTTCTTGCCAACAATGTACAGGATACAACAAAATGAAAGGTGGATAATCTGGACCTATTTTCTGTAGCGTATCGCAACTCCTGCCAACAATGTAACCGCTTTCTATTGTACTCTTCCTCCCGTTATTTCGGCACAGCAACGAACCTTTCTTTTAACAGAGCAAAGCTTGACGTCATGTAGCGACGCGTTAGGCCTACCACAGCATCACAATTGCAGGTAAATATTATGATAGAAATCTTTAAAACATGAAATTTCTGCAGCATTTTCCATTATTTTACATACTCTAAAATCTGTATGTTGCACTTTTTCCGATAAAATAATTTAGGACACAAATCTGATACACATTTACAGAGTTGCTCATAGTGGTTATTAAAACCCTTTAAAAAAATTGCTCTTCAGGAATTTTCCGTCTGCATTTTGCAGTAAGAAAGAAGAGTGCGTAGGTAAACGTGTAGTTTAGCGTCCTAAATTGTTTCGTCGGAAATGTTCAAGGATTTCAAAAAAGTGAGACTTGCAGATTTTAAAGTATACAATTTCATGGCAAATGGTGAATTATAAAATGTCATCTGTGAAATGCATTTGAAAAATTTTTACCGTAAAACTGACCTACAAATACGACGACGTGAGCTCCACGGGAGACTTGGATCCAGTGAAATGGTCTCATTCCAACGGCCATTTTGCTGGCGGAAAAGTTCTAGAAAAGCGGGTAACGTTCTTGCAAGCAAAGCGTTCCAATTTGTAGTGCTATGCTAAAAAAAAGAGTTGTTCATTTCTGTTGCAGTATTTCAAAATACATGGTGACAGTTGCTTTGTTACGCATATCATTCCCTGGTGTGAAATATAAAGTATGCAGATGCCTTCCTTTCTTCTACAAAACCATTAACAGCGTTTGAATTACCCAGTGGTCCACTGGCCCATTGGCCAGTAGAACTTCCATTGGACCACTGAACTATTGATTTTACTGGCCCGGATGGCCAGTAATTTTGTCAAGTTAAAAAATGTATTTCTATTTCTTTTACCTTGTATGATTTTCTTTTTAGGCTACAAACTAATAGGTTTAAAAACAAATATTGAAGATAATGCCATTGAAATGTTATATTCTACATATATTGTAATTGTCTTTAAAAAATTTTACGGACCAGTGGGCATTTTGATGGACCAGTGGTTTGCAAATTCTAGTGGTCTGCTGGGCCAGTAAATTTAGTTCTAATTCTAACACTGATTAAAGTAGAGGCACGTTCTGTTTAGCGGAACTTACGTGGCGTCGGAAAATCAAAGTTTTGTTCCTCTGCACAGCGTTCAGATTTCATTCAAATTGGATTACAAAAAAAATAAAATCTAAAGTGAAGAAAAAAGAAATTATGAAATTGTGATGTCAAAAAATGGGACAGAAACGATCTATTTTCTGTAGCGCAGCACTGCGAATCGGAAAGCTTTCTTGGCAAGACCGCTCGCCGTTATTCTTGTACTCTTCCGCCAGCAAAAAATTTCCACCAGAACAAGACCATCGTTTCAGCAAAGCAAAACTTCATGTTGTCACCGCGGCGTTGTGTTACACCTGCTGCAGCTTCTGTTCACAGCGTCGTACTTGCACGTAAATGTTCCTGTAAAAATCTATAAAATGCACCATAATGATGCAATTTTTTCGTCATTTTCCGTTAAATTGCATACTTCAAAATCTGCAAGTCTCAGTTTTTTGAAATCCTTGCACTTTTCTGACGAAATAATTTAGGACGCTAAATTACACATTTGCCAGTGTGTATTACAGTGGAGTTATAATGTAAAAACTTCAGTAAATGTGTACTTTAGCGTCCTAAATTTTGTCGGAAAAATTGAACTGCGTTGGAAAAGTGCGACATAGTATTTTTTTAAGCATGCCAAATAAAATAGGGAGAGGTGCAAAAATATAGTGTTTTTAGATAAAAGAATTTTTTCAGAAGCCTTAACCTGCGAGCACAGAACCAGAATGTAGACGTACGCTGTAGGCGGATAGTCTCCAAATTATTAGCAGATATTACAGATAGTTTTTGCTTGTAGAGTAAAAATATAAAATGTCATTTACAGCAATTAAAACGTCGGGATTTACTCCGATTGATATACTTAATTCTATTTTAACTTGAATTTTCAATTATTTTTCACATCTTCTGAGTTCTTTAGTTTTTACAGACATTTCTGGCCTAGATTTTATCAAAGCCTGTTCTGAATGTGTATAGGAACTGTATCAAAAGTTTCGTTTACACAAAGAATTTAAAATTTTTTTCCCAGGTTCCTTTGCAGTTGCCAGTTATTAAATTAAAATCTCTTCCTTATGTACTTTGTAAGATTACTATTTTTAATTAAATTGTCAAAAATGTTATTTATAATGTTTGAAGTTTATTAATGGAACTTTTTCTGTAGTCTTTTTTTTTTTTTATGAGGTTCATGCTCCAATATTTTACCATAAATTTCCATTTTACGCTCATTGCTGCACATTCAATTGTAATGTACTTATTTTGTCCTAATGGGAATCTAATGTTCTAATATTTATTGTTTTATTAATTTTTCTTTAAATTATCTTGTAATGTTATTAATGATTCGCGAGTTTGCAGCAAGTTTTCTGTTTCAATGGTTGTGTGCGCAGATACATTTTATTTTTATACAACTCTGCCTGCGAGTACAATGGTTTGCAGCAGTTGGTGCGGAAGGATGAAGCGATGCTAACTGCCACGACGTGAAGGTTCCGTGCATCAGAAGGGTGTAACAGTTAGTAGTGAATGCACGGAAGAATACAACAAGAGTGGGGTGTATTTTTCGGAGGAGTGTACTGCATCGTGTGCAAGTAGTATTTCCTAGATTACTTTTTGAGGAAGAAATGTGCAGAATAGCGTTATTATTAGTTTCACAAAGTCTCCGAATGGAAAGAAATGAAGGAATGTAAATGTTTTCATGGACGACAGGAGTGTTGAGTAAGAAGTTTTGATTATGGTTTCGAAGATGTACAGGGGTAGTAGATTTCTTCAACCAATTCATTTTGTAATTGTGCAGTTATTCCGTACATTGTAGCTGATATTTTTTCATCCTGAAACAGATTTTTTTAAACGAGTTTCTTCAATTCAAAAATCGTAGTATGGCAGGGAGCCCAACAGCTTCTTGTTGTCATATTGTGCTGGATAATGAAATTTTAAGCCCTGACGAAATATGGAGACTCAAAACTTTGGCAAGTGCCACTAACGCTGTTGGAAAAGCTACTAACACTACTTCCAATGCTGCACAAAGTGGACCTCTTTCCTTCAGTGTATTCTTACAAAACGCTTCGTCGACTGCGCACTGCTCAACTGAACACTTCCTGTTGTATTCTTCCGCCCGTAACTTGCCCTTCTCAACGAAGCGTCCATTCACGGGACTATACCTTGACGCTGTCGCCCTAGGCCTACCGCACATACTCTTTCAAATCATCGTACTCCCAGGTAAATACTTCGGTAAAATTCTTTTCTGTTCTCTACAAACACTATATTTTTGCGCCTTTCCCCATTATTTTGCATGCTTAAAAATTTGTACATCGCACTTTTCCCACACAGTTCAATTTTCCAACGAAATAATTTAGAACACTAAAGTCCAAACTTCTACATGCGTAGAATTTTGGTAAATGTGTAGTTTAGTGTCCTAAATTATTTTGTTGGAAATTTTGAACGATTTCGAAAAAGTGAGACATAAAAATTGTAAAGTTTGTAATTTCATGGCAAATGGTGAAAAAGTTCAATCTGTGAAATGGAATCTCATCGTTTAGGACAATTCATGTGTCGGAAGAAGTATGCTTCAGGGAATGATGAGTACTCTTCCCGCACACTTGGTACGTGTTTTTTTGTGTGCTGAGATTCCTACTGATAGTGATGATTCTCGCATATTTTTTCGCCAAAGGATTGTCTTACGATGAGGCGATTGAAGAAACCTCACATGGCCACATCCGCTGAGACAGTCAGTGACTAATATTCATAATGCAGACAACTAGTCTCACAGTTTATGGTAGTCTCGCAATGTAAATGTACTTGGCAGACCATATTCTGGAATATTTATTCTGACTGAATTGCTGTCTTTCCTCTGAACATTGCTTTGTTGAAGTCCTGATTCTTGCGATCAGACAATTCTTCCCTGGCAGAACTTGCTTTTATTCTGCTAGCTAAACATTTTCATATTCTTCCGTTAAAATAAATATTTCACACATATGCCACAATCAACATTCAAAAAAGCCCTTTTAAGCACCACCTTTCATCCATATTATTCACTTCCTTTACCACTTTCACAACGTAACGAAACGCTTCACGATGTAGAGATAACGTGTCGTCACTTCATAAAACTATTTTTGTGCTGAATGTGGAAGGTTTTATCAAAAGTTCAGTGCGCATCAAAGAATCATATGCGAAGAAACCAAGTAATTGTCAGAATGTGATGTGAAAAACTGAGACATAATAAGCTATTTCCGGTAGCATAGCACTACAAAATGGAACGCTTTCCTGGCAAGAACGTTCCTAGTGTACTCTTCTGCCAGCAAAATGACAGCCGGAAAAAGACAGTCGTTTCAGCGGAGCCAAGCATCACTTCGTCATATTTAGAAGTCAAGTCAGTTTTACGGTAAAAATCTTTGAAAACATTTCAAATATGATAACTTTTAGTAAATGTGTAGATTAGCGTCCTAAATTATTTCGCCGGGAAAATATTAGTATGTGGAAAAATTGCGACTAATTTTTCCACGTAATTTTAAAATTGCATACTCGACAATCTTCGGTACAGATTTTAGAGTAGAAATTAATGGCAAATGGTGCAGAAATTTCAAGTTTTAAATGTCTTTTAAAGATTTTTATCTTAATATTTACCTGTAAGTGCGATGCAGTGAAGAGACATTGCGGTAGGCCTAGTGCATCGGTGCTGCGACGATGTCAAGCTTGGCTCCGTTAAAAGATTTGCTGCAGCATGTAACTCACTCGCAGATTACTACAAGTGCAGCCACATATGTTGTTACCAGGAGAGAGAAGAATCGTGTACTCATACACTACAGAATATAGTTCGTTCATGTTTTGTCATTGTTTTTAAAGCACATGTTCAGAAATGTTTCGTTCTGTCGCACGCGATTCCCTGATCCCAAATAGAAAGTACGAATATGCCTTTGTGCTTTACAGTAAAGTGGTGGAAGTATAACTTTCGGTTTTGCTTTGAACGGCTTCCATTCGTAGCTGATTTGCTGTGCCACTACTTTTGGTTCTCCTGTTAATACTTTGTCGCCGGTCAGTTTCTATCTCGCTCGTACGAATCTTTTGCAAACGAAAGGTTTTTCTGGTTTTTCTTGCCCACGACATTACAGGATACAACAAAATAAAGTGCATAATGTGGACCTATTTTCTGTAGCGTATCACTACAAGATTTATTGCTCTTGCCAACAACGTAACCGCTTTCTCTTGTACTGTTCCGCCCGTCAGTTTGGTTCAGCAACAAACTTTCCTTTTAACCAAGCAAAGCTTGACGTCGTCGTAGGGTCAGTCCATATCAAGTGGTCCAAAAAACATTATTGGTTGTTTGACCATTTTAAAAAATTTTTATGTTTTGCATGCTGTTGACTTTATGTTGACAATTCAAAACCACTCTTTTATTTTTATTCACATTGCTTTCAACATGGTGGCCATTTTTGTGTCGTGGTGTATGACAGTTTTGGCATATGTAAGGGTCGGCGGTAACTGCATTATCTCAGCTGTGGTAAGTTCTAGGACAAAATTTCAAATATTGTTATGCTAAGCACATTGTAAGGTACTATTATGTCAATTATACAATGCTTCTAAAAATATTCCTTCACCATAAATTTTTTATTCAAAGTTTTGTATCAAAATCGCTAAAAATGTCATTTTCGAGGTGGTTAACAACCACCAGGGGGAAGGCAATTTATTTAAGATTAAGAATTTTTTTTTGGAAGTACATATTCTCAGTTAGAAATTATTTGAAGTTTGAGAGTTGCGTACTTTTTTTCTACATGACAGTAAAAATGTACTTTAAAAAAAAATCCCAATTTTAGAGTTTAATATCTCTGGTGGGCAGTTATTTAAAAATCTAAAATTTACACACATTAAAGGTACTCTATTACAAGTAACTTTAAGTAAAATTTTGAGTTTGAGATACAGCCTTGCAAAAGTCGTAAAATTTATTGAATAAATCATTTATTACCGTTCTTATATTTGCCTTCATACATATTTGTGTCTTTATGTGTGTAAATTAAGCTTTGGAATGTAAACAGGCATGATCACAATTGATAAAAAAATACAATGGTGAATTTTAATTAAATTGTTTAACAGACTTAATTAAAATAAAAAAAAAAGCATAGGTGTTAAAGTGCCCTTAACAAAGTTGAGTTTTCAAATAGTTCAGATGGAATCACAATACTTATATAGTGAGCAATTTAGAACAAGCAAAGCCATACAATACTCTTCTCATTTTATTTTGTATGGGTTTAACAACAATGAAATTTCTTCACAGAGCAATGCTGATATACGTATTATATAAACGTCCAGTTTCTGTGTATAGTTCTAAGGGGCTGAGCTTTTTTAGTACATTAGTCAGTGGTACCCATACTTAGTCCTCACGTGACATTATGAATGAAGTTCTCTGTCCAGCTCGGTGATAGAACTTCAAAAATATATCTTTGTTCTCTAAATTGATGTCCACAATTACTTCCAGCCACCTGTTCATCGTACACAGGCAATTATGTCGTTGTTCCCAAGAGTTAGTGGGACAGCTTTCATTATAGGAAGATTCTCATATTCTTATGAATTAGATGCTAAGTAGCATATCAATACTACCTTACAAATTTGGAACAAAGCGAACACATTTCTGCGCATTGTTCTCTGAAATCTGCAATGTTCTAATAATTATTTGTTATATTAATTTATCTTTATATTATCTTATTCTATTATCGTGATTCGCGGCTTTGCAGCAAGTTTTCTGTTTCAATGGTTGTGTACGCAGATACATTTTATTTTTATACAACTCTGACAATAGTTGATGACTGGTTGAATGCCAGAACCCAACTTCCTTCCTAGCTCCAGTAGAATACTTTGATCTTTAACTAGATCTCTTGTCAGTTTTACTAGATCGGATACGCTGAACTCAGTAGTTATTCTTTTTTAAGTCCAAGAACTAGGTAGTAAGCTAATTATGTTTACCTTCTCTCCTTTGTCTGCTACAGCACACTTCAGTTTTGTTATGAATTCCTCAAACTTGTCTACTACATCCACATTTTCTTAGGGCTGGGTCATTCCATTTCAAACAAGATATATATATTTTTTTGTGCAAAATGTAACCCACCGACTTGGATTTTAATGAAACTTGGCAGGTAGAATTCAATTCCCGATAAAGATAGTTTTTTAAACCTTGAACACCCACTTTTGCACCTGTGCAGTAGCATGCCACTTTTTACATAACATGCTATAGTTTGTGTGCTACTGAATTTAGAATGAAGCTTTGGAATCACATGGAAAAGGGTCTACATATTGAAAAAAAGTTTCATTTTACCTGAAACACCAGTGAGTGAGTGCCACCTAGTGGTGAAGTGAAAAAATACAGCAAAATTTAGACATTTTATGGGAGGCTCTGTAGAATATTGCTCTGGCATAAGGGAGATAATTTTTTTATATTGATGTTTAGCACATCCTATAACATATTTGAAAAAACAAATGGTAGTTATCGGCATATTTTCTCAGATGGTAAAAATTATCTGAATTTCATATAGGCTCTCTCCTCCGACAGTTCAGCCAGCCATTTTGTTCTACAAACGTGACCCACTGTTTTGAATTTTGCTGAAAAATAGCATGTACCTAACAAAGCTGCAAAACACTGCAAATTTTTTATCTTCCACATTTTATAGCTTCCGAGATACAGCACTCGAAATTTAGGCCCAACCACTCGTTCAACAGCAAACTGATCCTGTTTCAACTTGTGGAGTCTATTATATGGTACCTTTTTAAGTTGAAAACATGAGTACATGTACAGTTACTGAGTGCAGTGCTGGCTCATAAATCCAAACATTTAAATACTTTTTAATTAAGCGTAAGATCTATGAGGAGCTCAGTCTTGTAACCACAGCGCTCAGTATGAATAAATGCTGTTATTAACAGTTAATTTAACTGAAGTGATGAGTAAGAAATAAAATCATATGTTTAAAATAAGTGCTATTTTTTAAGTAGCTGTAAAAAAAAACCTGGAAAAAAATCAGTTTTTAAAAATTAACTGCAATTTGCATTATCCTGAATTAACGGTGGAATAAGTTATAATTACCTGCATATTAATATTAAGTTGCTATTCATTCCTTGCTTGAATGTTATAATATTCAGTTACACGTATGACATGTTTTACAGTTTATTCCGATGCATGCCTCAGTGGGAGTTTTTCTAACTGTAGGAAACTTTTCTGTGCTGTACACCACTTAATCTGAACAGCTTTCGTGTCTTTACGAAAATAATATGCTCGGGCCGTGCCTGTAGTCATTGGGGGTTGCACCGTACACAATATATGCTGCATAGGCACATAGCATATATCATCATGAAGCGGCTAATAAAATGACTTTGCAGGACCATGTGAATTTATGCATAAACTTAATTTTCATGTCTTCATCCTTTTCAATATCACTGATCATACCAAAAAAAAAAAAAGTTATCATATATGCGTGGTACCATAGCATTGAGTGTGCAGCTGTGGCCAATTTATAAGTTCAGTGCTAATTTTGAAGTTAAATATCAAACAATATTTGTCATCTCTACTTATCCTCATCATTCCTGTGGTATTTGAAAGTGGACAAAAATAGTGAAAACTCCTGGTGCCTGGAATAACGGAGGTTTCTAAGAAAATGTTCCTGTAGGTTGTTTCATACAATTTAAATTTCAGGCTTTGATATAAAGTGGAACTAAACGTTTTTTATGTTTGCAACACAAATTAAAGGCATCCGTCGGTTTTATGATCTGGTTTTTGATAGGTCGTTGCAGGCTTGCTCTGCTTACAATTCGCTTCACTGTACCACCAATACCATTGCAAGTTGATTTCCTGTGGCTAGTGGCAAAAAATGACCATGATGCAGATATTGCAAAAATCAGTCTCTTGCTTGCACAAATTCAAAAAATTCTTGCGTTTTTTATATTGTGCTGCACACCCATCTGTAAAATAGTGAACCTTCACAACTTCTGGATGTTTATTCTTGATGTACTGCATTGTTGTTTGTTGAATTCTGCACACCATACAAGCATTGTGGTCCAGATCGTCAGAAAAGAAGCAGTGATTGGAGATTTCAAGCAACTGTGTCTCATCTCTTGTGCTCACGGTGTGGTCGTTAAACCTCCAATAAAAAGAATCAAGTCACGAACCATGTAACCCATTAGTGTTTCATACGATTCCTTGAACTGGGGGAACTGTGCATGCCTCTGATGTCCAGTGATAGCCTTGTGCCTCATCTTGTATGACAAATGAGTAGTTCTCACTTAAGTCCATAAGAACAATTGTCATGTCTAGTGTAAGCATTTCTTTGAGTTCCTTTAAAAACCGGGATTGTTCCTTCGCAATGTTTGCATGTGGGATAAGTTTTTCCATCTTCAACAATAGCATTTGCATAAAATCTTCCATTGTTAAAGTTTGTTTAATTCTGTTCTTCCACTTGATACCCACTGACTGAATTCTGTGTATCATTTTCATCAGTCTTCAAATTTTGTTCTCAAAAAAAAAAAAAAATTGCTAAGTTATCTGTAGATGGGCAGATTTTGTAGTGTCTGAGCATGCAGTTACGATCTTTCAAGTCACAAACCCTGCCACCCGGTGGCGCAGTGGTCTAAGCGATAGCCTCTAATCATTCGTCCGAAAGGGGTCCGGGTTCGAATCCTGGTGAGGCATGGATGTTGTCTTACGGCACTGGCTCTCTCCCTTCCCTGAAACCAGTTACCCTAAATTAGGGATGGGCAACTACTTATAGCCCATTGAGTTGCTCACGGTGGTTGTTAAACCTCCAATAAAAAAAAATCGAGTCGTGAACCATGTAACCCATTAGTGTTTCATACGATTCCTTGAACTGAGCAACATTCAGAAGTAATATGACATTTTGATGTATGTGTACACACATACAGAATGAGTACCAGCAGTGCCAGCTAAAACACACCATTTTGGTCTTACACTGCAAAATTTTGAAAATCCAACCTTTCTGTCTGGATATTGCTGTTTAAAAGAGCTATAGAGTTCTTTAAAATTGCACAAAATTAGCCTCTTCTGCACATGCTGATTTCTTCTGATGCTTACAAAATCCTTCTTTCCTGACATCTGCCGAGAATAAGTGTAATCTTCATAAATCCCTGAATTAATTGCAATGTTTCATTGGTCAGTTTTTTCCCCATCCTTGGTTCTGGTAGTGACATAATTCGTATTTTCTTAATCAGTTTTTTAGATTGTACTAGATATTCTGACACCTGAAATGTTTCAATAATAATCTTTTGGGTTCGGACGGAGGTGCCATTGTTAGCATTTGGATTTTTTTTTTTTTTTGCCTGTTCAATGTGGGAAGTTTCTTTCATCAGAGCCACAAGCTTATCTAAAATCGTTGGCCTTTTGTTTTGTTGCACTGGTCTCAGGGGTATCGTCATTTTCGGCAACTTTATGTTTAACACTTGATTGTATTTGTTTTATTTTCCTTTTTCCATATGACAATCTTCTGTGCTGTGGTACAGAATGCAGAGTCTTCAAAGGAGAACAGCCAATATTACTCGTGCCAATATTGATTTCGTCCAGTGTTCTTTTTGTTTCTTGTATCTTTAATTCGTTGTCACTTGTGCTTTCACTTTCATACTGAGCAGCTGTGATGTCTAAACCAGATTCAGTGCTCGCTTCCTCTAGTCTCATAGCCCTATTTCTACAGTTACAACAGATCTTTTGCCCAGGTTTGACATTAACATGTTTTTGCATAAATTCCTTTGCTAATTGTAGACTGACCATCCTTAGAGCTTATAACAGATTTTTTATGAACTTGAAATGGATTGCAGCATGATTTTTGTTGTTCCTCAAATTTTGTGATACAGTAGTATTCATGATGAAAACATAATGTCACAATACTTCCACAGTCTATTTCAGCTCTTAAACACAGTTATTTCCTTATCAACTTCACTTATCTCCAACTCTTTTCAGTCCCCTTTGTGACACGTGTTTTGTGACCTGGTGTTTGGGTCAACTGCCCAACACTGAAGAGGTTTTGTTGATCCATTACTAAGGAAGTAAGCAGTAAAAAAATATGTACAAACTAAGAAAACTTTCTCTTAGCAAAAGAACAGTAACAGTTAACTTTAAATCTTACTCTCTCAGCAAGCTAAAACTCTTAACTGAAAGGCAAACCAAAGGGGGTTGGTCATGACCAGAGTCGCAGAATATAGACGTACACGCGTATGCCATACGCGGATAATTTCCAAAGTATTAGCAGATTTTGCAGATAGTTTTGGCTTGTAGATTAAAAAAATAAAAATGTTATTTACAGCAATTAAAACACTCAAGGCCTACTCAGATTAATATATTTAATTCTATCTTAACGTGAGAATGTTCAACTATTTTTCACATCTTCCGATAGTGAGTTCTTTTGTTTTTACAGACGTTTCTGGCTTGATTTTATCAAGGCCTGTTCTCAATATATAGGAACTGTAACAAAAGTTGCGTTTACACAGAAAGAATTGAAATTTTATTGTCAGGTTTCTCTTGCAACTGCCAGTTATAAAATTAAAATCTTTTCCATTTGTATTTCAGAAGTCTATTATTTTTGAGTTAAGTTGTTGAAAATGCTATTTATAATTTTTGAAGGTTCATTAATGGAACTGTTTTTCTAGATATAAAAACTTTAATTAGTATCTTGTTTTTATGAGGTTCATAGTTCAATATTTTAAACTTTTGGCCTTAAGTTCCATTTTGCACACATTTCTATGCATTCAGTCGTAATGTACCTTTTGTCCTCTCTGGAATCTAATGTTCTAATAATTATTTGTTATATTAATTTTTCTTTAAATTATCATATTCCATTGTTATCGTGATTCGCGGGGTTGCAGCAAGTTTTTTGTTTTAATGGTTGTGTACTCGGATACATTTTATTTTTATACAACTCTGGTCATGACCAGGGTACTAGTGAAACAAACTCAAACCTCATTGGCTTGTTATCTGAAACCAAAACTAAACTTTGGTAGGGCAAAAAACCTAACCAAAACTGAAAACTAAACATTTATTAGCAGATTGTAAACCAAACCAAACCAAAACTGAACATGATTGGCAGTTGAAAACCAAACCAAAAATAAAAATTGCCTGTCAGTTGAAAACCAAACCAAAAATAAACATTGCCTGTCAGTTTAAAACCCTACTGTCTCTGACTGGAAGTTTAAAACCTAAAATAAAACTTCATTCCCTGAAACATATTTCAGAAAGTTCTTATCTTATCTTTCAACATTTTCTCTACCCACATCCCCTTGTGATGATTAAATCAGCAGATAAAGCAAACTTGTGATATGTTGAAATGTGTTCTATGCAATGCTAAAAATGGTTACTTCTGTTTATGCTTTGTGCACTGATACTCTGAAAAAATTATTTCACATAATGTTTCAAAGTAGTTAAAAATTAGTCAGTGCTTAAAAACTTCTATTTGATTTTGTTTCACTTTGTCAATTGTAAAAAATAGAGCAAAAAAACAGCAGATTGAGTCCAAATTATTAGTCAGTGCTTAAAAAATAACAACAAACAATTAGTCAGTGCTTAAAAAATTCTATTTGATTTTGTTTCACTTTGTCAATTGTAAAAAATAGAGCAAAAAAACAGCAGATTGAGTCCAAATTATTAGTTATTAAAAATATAGGAATTTACATTTTTTCAACTATAAGGAATACATTTAAAAATAAGTTAGCTTCTAAATTTGATTTGGAAATTTACCAAAACTAGAAAAAATCTTTGTAATACCCAGGGTATAAAGAAATAACTTTTTTTTGGATCTTAATAGCTACCTAGCTAGCAATTTATTAACAAAATTACATATTTGATTATTCTTAAAGTATGCTACAGGGTAGCAAATTGGAAAGTTCAAAATTTTATGTAAAAAATGAACAAACTATTTCTTTTTATTTTTGCGGATGTTCTTACCCCTCTGCATGTGAGAGTAACTGTATCTTGTGAACACACATGCATGCAGGCGTGCACAACACACGCACAAAGATTTAAGTTTAAAAGCTGCCACATAATATTATGCTTCATCATTTGCAACAGGAACAGTTTGCTGTTGAACGAGTGGTTAGGCCTAACTTTCGAGTGCTGTATCTCGGAAACTATGGAATGTTAAAGATTAAAATTTGCAGTGTTTTGCAGCTTTGTTAGGTAAACCTACATGCTAATCTTCAGCAAAATCCAAAACAGTGGGTCAGGTTTGTAGAACAAAATGGCTGAACTGCCGAAGGAGAGCCCTCTATGAAATTCAGATAATTTTAACCATCTGAGAAAATATGCTGATGACAACCATTTTTTTTTTCTAATGTGTTATAGGGATGTGTTAAACATTAATATAAAAAACAAAAAAATATTGCCCTCATGCCAGAGCAATATTCTACAAGCCTCTCATAAAATGTCTAAATTTTGCTGTAATTTTTCACTTCACCACTAGGTGGCGCTCACTTAACTGGTGTTTTAGGTAAAATGAAGTTTTCAATATGTAGGGACCCTTTTCCATGCGATTCCAAAGTTTCATTCTCCTAAATTCAGTAGCACACAACTTAACTACAGCATGTTATGTAAAAAGTGGCATGCTACTGCACAGCTGCAAAAGTGGGTGTTTGGCTAAATTTTGAAGCACTGTATTTTAAAAACTATGAGGTTTAAAAACTGAAGCTTAGGATTTTCCCATATCTTTATTGGGGGTATCTACCTGCCAAGTTTCATTAAAATCCGAGTCGGTGGGTGACTTACGTGGCCTCAGTTATCTGACATGGAATGACCCGGCTCTTCTATTACCGTATCAAAGGAAATCTCAAATTTCTTTTCAATGAATTTGAAACTTTCTCTGTATTTGCTTTTAAGGCCAGCAATCTTCTTTCTGAGGTTAATTTTCTTATTTTAGATGGTGGTGAAATCCCCAATACAGCACAAGCAGAGTCTACATTTGGTAAGTGCTCAGTAGAAGCAATAAATTCTTCCTCTTTTTCAACATTTTCTGATTGAAAAATATTTTTTGTAACAGTTTTGTCAATGGTTTACCAGGGACAAGCTCTAGGTTGCAGTTCATTTTGTTTGAAATATGCTTTTCACATAATTTGCTTGAATTTTTGAGAAAATTTTAGCAAATTATGCAAATTTTTTTTAAGACTATGATTGGCTAAGAAAACATCCCCCAAATTTTGCCCAAACCACCAATATCTTTTAAAGTTATACCTAGTTTTTTACTAAGAAATCTGTATCCATTCTACTTTAAGAAAAAAAAATGAATTTGACTTAATTTTAAAAGTTAACACATTTTGGCAAAAATTTGGGGCACCTGCTTTTCTTAGCAAATCACAATATCTACAAAAAAAAATTGCACAAGTTGTTGAACTTTTCAGAAAAATAAGTTTTTGCATTTTAATTTCCAACAGAGGTCCACCACAGAATGTCTACTGGTCATGAAATTCATGAAAAAGTCATGAAATTGAGCAGGTGGTCATGAAGTAATGAAAAAGTAATGAAATTGAGTGTGTGGTCATGATTTTTTTTGTATCAGCACCTGAGTGAAGCCAAGCTTGCACTGCACACCTAGAAGAAAACACGAACCGGCACCCTTATAAACTGCCATGTAGTTAATGCCCCATGACATATATATATAAAAAAAACCGTCTTCATCAAAAGCTGATGTTGTGAAGAGGGAATATTTATAATTTTGTGGAATCTTCTAAAAAAAACTGAAACAGTTCAATCCTAAGGAGGACAAACTTGATCAATCACTTCCTGATGAATTTACAACAAAGTGCAAACCATGACTTCATCAAGTTCTTACAGAAGCTGCTATGCATGTTTTATGGCAAGGCTGCAGTTGAAAAAGGCTTTTCTTTGACAAAAGAACTTTTAATTGAGGAGAAAATGCAGTTGTTGCAGAAAGAAGTGTTGAACAGTGCAATACAATTGTTAGGTGGTTTAGCTAATTGTGAGAAAGAACTGAATGTGGACATCACAAAATCAATATTAGCTGTCAAAAATGCTTCATCAAAAACAGTAGAAGCCTTAAAGAAAAAAAAATCTTACAAAGATGAAGTGGCCTATCGTATAAGGAGAGCTGTCCAAGAACTCAAAGATAAGAAAAGAAAGCTTTATAGAAAAGGCAAAAGAAGCTGAAGTTCTAGATTTGTAGACAACAAGTTTAGTAACATCAGTTTTGCCTAAACTATTGTTGCAAGAAATTAATTTGTTTGTAAAAATTAAATAACCTGGGATCTCAAGCCAAGGGTACTAGATTAGGAGTCTAGAAGGGTTGTCATTGTGCAATGCATTGTTGAGAAGTCGTGAATTTAACTGAAGATGCCATGAAAAAGTCATTAATTTGTTTAATTGGAAATCAGTGCACCACAAGCTTCCGAACCAGGAGTTATCGATCACCTGGAATGAACAAGCCTAAGTTGTCTGAATAAGGCAAAAAGTTTGTGGGAGTGTGATGCGAACAATTGCCACGCACTAGTAAATGTTTTCTTCTTTTAAACTGGAATATCTCCAATTTTGATGCATTAAAAAAAATGAAGGAAAACTTTCACTTATGCTGTAACTGTACAATCATACCACAGTACTCTCAAAACTTCCTGGAAATAATATATTTCTTTCATTTTTATGCTGCTGTGTCTCATGTCAAGCCCTAGAAATAGTTTTAAAATGAAAACCTTATAATCATCACGGATGCTTTTACGACTTTTGCAAGGCTGTATCTCTTAAACTACTTGAAACTCAAAATTTTACTTAAAGTTACTTGTAATAGAGTACCTTTAATGTGTGTAAATTTCAGATTTTTAAATAACTGCCCACCAGATATATTAAACTTTAAAATTGGCAATTTTTTGAAAAAGTACATTTTTACTGCCATGTAGAAAAAAAGTATGCAACTCTCAAACTTCAAATAATTTTTAACTGAGACTATTTGTATATACGTACTTCCAAAAAAATCTCAAATCTTAAATTGCCTTCCCCCTGGTGATTATTAACCACCCCGAAAATGACATTTTTAGCGATTTTGATACAAAACTTTGAAGTAATATTTTTAGAAGCGTAGTATTAATTGACAAAATAGTACCTTACAATGTGCTTAGCATAGCAATATTTAAAATTTTGTCCTAGGACTTACCTTAGCTGAGATAATGAAGACCACTAACCCTTACATATGCCAAAAATGTCATACACCATGATACAAAAATAGTCACCATGTTGAAAGCAATGTGAATAAAAATAAAACAATAGTGATTTTGAACTGTCAACATATAAGGCCAACAAACAGCATGCAAAATATAAATTTTTTTAAAAATTGTCAAGCAACAAGCATTGGACCACTTCATATGAATTGACCCGGTAGCGATGCGTTAGGCCGCAGCGTCCCTTCCCCCCATCGCACTTACACGTAAATATTACGATACAAATCTTTAAAAGACATTTAAAATATGAAATTTCTGCACCATTTGCTATTATTTTCCCTACTCTAAAATCTGTATGTTGCACTTTTTTCAAGTACTAACATTTTTCTGACGAAATAATTAAAAACGCTAATCTACACATTTACCAAGCTTTTTCACCATTTGCCACGAAACTATATATTTTAAATGTCTCATTTTTTAGAAATCGAACATTTCCGTCTAAATAATTTAGGACGCTAAATTACACATTTACCACAATTTCATCTGAATCATTGTCTTGTTAGATAAGAACTATTTCCTATGCTGCTTGATGGTGGAAATAGTTAGGCTATCTGTTAAAATGTAGGGTGGTGAAACACGCCAACTTTGAACCTACTTAAAATAGCATTATGGAAGTCTTTTCCTCAACTTTTTTTTTTTTTACTTACTGTAATTTCACCAGTTTTCATTATTGCAATAAGTTTATTGCTTCATTGTACAGGTCACACACAGATGTTCACATAGTTTGAAAATTAGTCTACTGTAAAGTGTTTGCAAATTCTCAGTTATTTGGTGGTATTTCTAAATGTCTTGTTTTCACAAAGGAAACTTTGAGCTCTTCCATGTATGAAATATTCAGAAATATCTTACTATATAAGTTGAGTGCTTATGGAACTGATTAGCAACATGCATATATTTTGCATGATTTGGAGCTGCAATGTTTTTCCAGTAAAAATCTGAATGAGACTAAAATTTTCTGTGGACTGCCCAAACTAAAAATATTAGGTGCAAGGGCTAGTCTTCTGATTAGCAGCACATCAAGCAGTTCCATATATTTTGTGTGCATTTGGATTTGATTGAAATGCTGACAAGTAGCAAATTTGTAAAGGCTAACTTTCGATTATGAGCTTATTGAGTAGTACTGTGTTATAACAGGACAAAGAAAAAAATGCTGGATTTTATTCAACATTTCTTTTCTTTAAAATGCTTATTCTTTAATTTTTTACTTATTAACATTCAAATTGAAACAATTGCATGAAATGTACAGAACTACTTAATGTGCTGACAATTTGCTAGCCTTAGAAAAAAGTAAGATTTTATGAAAATGAAATGTTAATATTTCTTGCATGGTTCTTTGCTTCATTAATGTGCTGTTAATTTTTGTATCTTTTGAGTACATTTTTTAAAATTAAGATGCTAATTAGTACTGATTCTGTAAAGAAAAAACATTTGTTTTATAGCAATGAAATGTTGAATAATATAATTATTTAATCGGCAACAAAGTTTTCTTGCCCAGTTGAACCACTTGATGCATTGATGATTGGAATGCTAGCTGGTGTAAGAAACTTAATTTGCAGGAGCAATTATTGCATCCCATAACCTGGAGTGGTTAAGAGTGGGGGTAGGGAGTTATTTTCTGTAACACAGTAGTATAAGGCAAAGCATGCATACCTGGTGATGGGTTCTGATGTACACTGGATTTGCCAATGCACCCATAGTTTTTAATAAGGGCTGCTGCCACCCTGGTGACACAGTGGTCTTAATGAATGTGTTTGCCTTACGGCACTGGCTTTCTCCCTTTCCTGGAACGAGTTACCCTAAATTAGGTATGGGTGACTGCTTATAACCCATTACAGTGATCATTAAACCTAAAAAAACAAAAACAAAAATGGTTGTGCAGGTATAAGGACTAGATGGTTAACTTATAGGTTATGATGCAAAATTCAGGGATGAAAAGTTTCAATAAAACTGGGACGTACACAAGAAAGTTAGAAGTAGGAGATGGCAACAGCCCCTCTCCCTGTGCTTCTGGCGTGATGCCACTTTTTATCAGCTGACTACGCCAATGCGCCCAACCTAAGAATCTCCTGTAAATCTCTAAGGGAAAATCGCGATTTTGAACGGGTGTTTCGGACCCTTACTCTACCCATACAGGCATGAAAAAAATTGAGGCTGAAATATTCATTCCCATAATAAAAAATTTCCAGAAAAAACAGGAAAGTATGTATTGGTGTTTCTTTAAAAAATTGAACAAAATAGTGATTTTTTTGAGCGGAAGCGCATAGTGCGCATGGTTGCTTACTGCCTATGTGCAAGTAACCATGTTTAAAATATAACCAAAAGCCTAACGTTAAGAAATAAGAAGTCCGAAATATTCCTTCTTTCCGTCCTTAGTTTGCATGCGCTAAGCAAAACTGCTTAAGCCACAGGAAGTGACGTCACGTTTCCGAACTCCCGCAGCGCAGACTTCCACCACCTCAGAGAGAGGACAAACAGCTGATCTGTTTTGGCTTCACTCAAAACGGGTCCCTTCACTTCCTCTTCTAACCTCCTTGGACGTACATCCTTTTTGTTGTAAAAGATGTAAAATAATTGATTCACTCATTTTCGAAAAAAATGTTGACCTGAAATTTACCTGTATGCGAAAATCCAGTCAGCTGCGACGATCGCGCTGTGACTACTGGCAGAGCTTCTGCCATGGCTGCCTGTGGTCTCAGCGGAAGCATCTCCACAAAACAGATTAGACCTAGCTGTGCCACACGTGCAGCGGGACCACAAGCTTGGTTAACTGTGGTGAACGCGGAAGGATACTTAGCCGTTGCACACGTGCAGCATTACAGGGTGGCTTCACTTTCCCAAGCAGTGAAAGGGCCTCAGTCTTTTACTTTATAATATTTCTGATTTTTCAGTGGTTTATTTTAGGAATTGTTAAATCAGTGGAAACATTGAGGCGCACCCCCAACCAAACAGGGGCCCCAAATTGGTGGCAGTTGTTTTTTTTAAATTGGAAGTTTGGAGGTGAACAGACCTTGTGTTGCCTTTTGCTCTTAACACTAGGGACTATTTTTGGTAGCGGAGGTAGCTGTTTCAATCAGAGACAACAGCGAGGAGCAATGGCTTCTGGCTCAGGCGAGGCCGTGGCTGCACGGAAATAATCTCTTGCGGTGTCCTACTGCATCGATCACCAGGACGAGGAAGTTCCACCCTCGTCCTTGCCAGAGGGTGGAACTTCCAGGAATTGCTTGTGCTTCATGCATATGAACCCTTTAGTCTCCTGACTGCATCAAAAATAAAAGGCTAAAGCAAACAAAAGTATTATTCCAGCAAATAAATACGAAAACAGTGTACCCTTTCAAAATATTCTGCAAGATAAAATGATTATTTTAATTAGAAAAGCCTTTTCAACAAGATAAGGTATTTATTAATACTGTCTACTTAAAATACATTTTTAAGGCACAGCAATTACAAGATCTTTCAAAACACCAAGTGCTCCATCGTCGGGTATTTCAATATACATAAGCAAAACAGATAAAAGCAAGAAGCATTTTCAAATTATGCGAGCACGTGATAACAATAACGAGGTTTACAATAAATATAGTGGAAGTTTGGTCATGTGCTAAAATGATTCAACAAATACTACTATGAATTGCTATTACATATGCGAAGAAATGTATACACAAAGGATAATTAATAAGTTGACATTAATTGTCAAACTAAGTGAGTTATTAGGAGTTTAGTGTTGCTGGAGAGGAGCATGCTTTTCTGGCTGCATTAACATGGCACTGGAACAAAACGTGGAGTTTTTTCATTACAGCAGTCGGAGCTGTGCGATAAAATACATAAACTTTCAGCGAATCCAAAGGATTGCTTTGTACCATTTGAGCTCAGCACACTGGCTTTGGTCAAGTCTGGCCGGTAGGTATTTCTATTTACTAATCATGCAAGAGAGGTAGCACCAGAGTTATTAGTAATTGAGTACTTGTGCTCATATAGTCTTCTGCGCAATGGGCGTGCCGTGGGAAAAAAACCCCATGTCTGTTGAGTGAGGAAACTTGGTCACGGTTGTTTTGCACGACGGCTCGAATACTTTTCGTACTTTCTCCAAACGCAATGTGGTGTTTTTTGCATGTGTTCTTTAGTTCTGTAGTGACTTCAGGTATATAGTCCACAGTGCCAACATATTTTGTAATTCTGGTTTCCCTTTGTAAGGTACTTTTGATTAGACATTTCACTGATCGAGCAATTTTTTCAACTATTGCTTTATGGTAGCCATGCGCCATCGTAATGTGATTTAACTCATTTCTTCTAGCCTGAATATTGGAGGAGTGGGTGAAAGCTCTTCGGATCATGTACTCTATAGCTGCTGGTTTTTGTTTTCTTGGGTGCGATGAATTATGTGGAATAATAGCAGATTGCGTTGTGGGCTTTCTGTACACTGTATAGGAATAACAATTGGTATCAGGGTGCCTTTTTACTAAGATGTCCAAGAATGGAAGCATATTATCATTTTCATGCTCAATGGTAAAATTTATGGAACTGTAATGTTTTGAGAGCTCTTAGCAAACTCTTCAATTTTATCTTTAATGATGCTGCCAGAAAACAAGTATGTCTTCTACATATCTAATGTAGAGATCAGGCTTGAGTTGGAAATATTGTAAAACCTTGTTTTCTAAGTCTTGCATTAACAATTCAGCGAGTACCCCTTGAAAGTGGGTAACCCATCGGCGCACCTCTAGTCTGGTGGTAAATGGTTCCTTCATACCGGAAGAATGTGTGCTTCTGTACAAAATGTAGAGCATTGATAATGGCTTGGATTTCATTAATCCAATCAGCTCACTGAGTAATAAAGAGACATCGAGTGATGCCATACAAACTGCTTTCCCTTTCGTAAGAATGGCTTAATGTTGTCAATAGTCTTAACAGAGCTATTAACTGAGCAAGAGGAATCTGTAGTTAATGGTTTGAGAAATTTTGCTAGAGCACTTTCGAGCTGGCGGGTTGGGCTTGCATATCCTGATTTAAGCAGGCATACAGGAAAACCCTCCTTATGAGTCTTTACTTGGCCAAATAATTCAGGTATTTGAGGGCCTATAGTAGGGTATATATCCATAGCAACATTTGCAGGTAAGCCTCCATGTTTTCTGAATTTTGCCACTGCTGCTACAGTAGATAAGGTTGGATCCGAAGACAGGATCTTGTGCGGTATACTAGCAATGGCTCATTCATCTTAAAATAGACATTTTCTGTGCCTTAAAAATGTCTATTTTAAGTACAGACAGTATTAATAAATACCTTATTGTGCTGAAAAGGCTTTTCTAATTAAAATGTTTAGCACACGAAGGATCCTTATTTAAAGAAAAATGATTTTGAAAAAAACCAAAACAGACGGGCAATTCAAAATTAATAAAATGAATTGTGGGCAAGGAGTAAGCTAAGATGAATGGTCTAAACTTACTAAAATACCTACCTACTGACAATACACATGATAATTCGGATATAAAAAGTCCTTGAAAAGTGCTTGAATTTATTTTGCTTGAAAGAGTACACGAACCTTGATAGAGCGAACAACACTATTGAAGTGGTCTTAGAAATGCTCATTTAGGTTTAAGTCTGGATATTAGGGGGCCAGGGAAGTATTTTGAAGTCTTCGTCGTGCTCTTTCAACCACTCGCAGAAATATCTAGCTGTGTGACACGTCGCACCGTCGTGCTTGAAGATCCCATTTGCCCCATACCTACCAACTACTATGGAATGTCCGTAGTTTTTCCGGATTTAATTGTTTGACTACGAAACAAGTCAAAACTACGGATTCTGCAAGGTTTCATTTTGTTTATTATTTTTATTTCGCTATTACGAAATAACAGAAAATTCCGTCTGGGGACGGTATTTCCTGTTTCAAAACTTTTGAAAATGGTAGTTAAACGGAGTAAAAAAAATGTCATAATTTTAGTTTTTCTTTTTCCTCAATGAATGTTGCTTTTGTGTCCAGTAGTCTTGTTAAATATAATTTCATAGCTGCCAATCCTTCAGATTTTGGGAGTCTTTCCGATATTCCGATCGGAAAGTGATTTCTTCAGATTTTTTTCATTCTCATACCCAAAATCCCTATTTCTTCCCCCTTTTTTCTCCCCATTCAAGAGCAAAAAATAAATAAATCTTTATTCCACTTCAAAAAATCCTTAACGAAAGATGATTAAAAAGAAAAAAATCTCCTTGTTTCCGCTGTGAAAGAGAAGGTGCGAGCGGCACGATTTTCTGCTTCCATGTGTACTTTTGGATGGATCCGATTACCTTCCCCTGTGCAAGCGGCATAACGCTGGTGACAATTCCCATAAGGCTATGCAGCTGCGTAATGTAAGTTACAATCGCGTTCTTTCTCTCTGTTCCCCCTCCCCGTTCTCCTTTTCAGATAACGCATTGTTAGTCCCCCAAGTCTCAGCTTCTCAGAGGCCGGCGTGGGTGTGTCTTGCATTCTAGCACTCCCAGTTCGAACTGCTATTTCAAAACGTAGTTATCGTAAAAAAGAATTCAAACTGTTTTTAAATCTGGAATTTTTTAAGCCCAGATCGATAACCAGCATGACGAAATTAAGCTAAAGCTGCCAGTTTTGTGAAATTAAAAATGCATTAGGCATGGTTTCGTAACTTTTTCTGTGGCAATAAATTTGACCTAACAAAATAATGCTACTATAAAAGAAAGTTAAAAAAAAAAAAAAAAAAAGTCCAATGTTCATTCGAGCCCAGGGCTATTGTTGATACAAGGGCTGGTTCTTAGCGAGGCGCACCTTGCTTCCCGACGAGGGAGACTGTGACGTAGCTGCGGTGCCATCGCTCTTCGTGACAGAGAAATCCCCTGCAATATCTAAGCGTGCGAAGCAAGAGTGGGATGGAATTAAAAAAAAAAAAAAAAAATCCATGTTTATACCCCAGTGAACACAACGAATATCACTGAAACATTAAAACCTAGGGGTCATTCTATGTCAGATCACAGAGGCCATGTCACCCCCATACTCGGATTTTAATGAAACTTGGCAGGCAGATATACCAGATAAAGATATAGGAAAATCCTAAGTTTCGGTTTTTTAAACCACCGTTATTAAAATACAGTGCTCCAAAATTTAGCCGAACACCCACTTTTGTAGCTGTGCCGTAGCATGCCACTTTTTACATAACATGCTGTAGTTTGTGTACTACTGAATTTAGGAGAATGGAACTTTGGAATCACATGGGAAAAAGGTCCCTACATATTGAAAACACTTCATTTTACCTGAAACACCAGTTAAGTGAGTGCCACTTAGTGGTGAAGTAAAAAATTACAGCAAAATTTAGACATTTTATGGGAGGCTCTGTAGAATATTGCTCTGGCATGAGGAAGATAGTTCTTTTTATATTGATGTTTAACACATCCTATAACAGTTTGAAAAAAATGGTGGTCATCAGCATATTTTCTCAGATGGTTAAAATTTCATAAAGGGCTCTCCTCCGACAGTTCAGCCATTTTGTTCTACAAACCTGACCCACCGTTTTGGATTTTGCTGAAAAGTAGCATGTAGGTTTACCTAACAAAGCTGCAAAATACTGCAAATTTTTATCTTCCACATTCCATAGTTTCAGAGATACAGCACTTGAAAGTTAGGCTTGTTCAACAGCAAACTGATCCTGTTGCAATCATGTGGCAGCTTTTCAACTTAAATCTTTGTGTGTGTGTTCACAAGATATAGTTACTCTCACATGCTGAGGGGTAAGAACCTTGGCAAAAATGAAAAGAAATAATTTGTTCATTTTTTATCAATGTATGTTCTCTGATGAACAGCAGACTCAACTAGTTTTAAAATACTGCCAGTTTAGCTTGAATTTTTGAACATATTGTAAAAAGTTATTGTACACTTTAACTACACTCATTTATGTCATGACTAATAAGAAATGTTTTAATCACAAGGCAGCAAAAGCATGTGCTAAGTTTGGTGTTGGGAGAGTGATAATGCATTCATTGTCACCGCAGTCACTGCTGTTTTCACCATCTCATTTCAATGTCCATCAACTGTCCAAAGTGATTACTTTGCAAGTTCATAATACCACTGGCATAGTCCTTAAAAGTTCCCAGGCTTAAAATTTGACCAATTTCGGCTGGTATGTTTACTAACTCTTTGTTCAAGGTGTTCTATAGCAAATTGAACAGAATTTTTGCAGTAATCGTTCACATTTTTGATCTACTTAAATCAAGAGAGTGCAATTTGCTTGAGAAAATTTCACTCCAGCAATTTGCACAAGGTATTTCGTGGATGACCTGGCAATGATTGACCAATAGTCTTCTTCCTGGATTTTTTTACAGCTGGGTGGCAATTTTTTTAGCTGGATGGTACTTTTAACATCCCCATACCTACAAACTACTATGGAATGTCCGTAGTTTCTACAGATTTAGTTGTCTGACTACAGACCTCGCTGTCAAAACTACGGATTCTAGGAATTTTCATTTTGTTTCTTTTTAAATTTTGGTATTGTTTTATGATATAGATAAGGTTCTTGAGCGGATTCACGGAATTCCGCATTTTTTTTACATTTAGATTGTTCTAAAGATCAAATGTAAAACTGAAGATAATTTGCAGGGGGGTGCATTTTTGTCTGCAGATGGTATTTCGTGTTTCAAAAACAGTAGTTAAACAGAGTAAAACAATTACCGTAATCGTAATTTTTCTCCCAATGTTGCCTTTGTGTCCAGTTTATTCTTAAATATGATTTTATTGCATAAACGTACACTCACAGACAATGAAGTTTGCGCACCTGGAAAAAAACATGTTAACAACTGCAAAACTTTGCAAATAGCTAGAGTGTGCGGGTATGTAAATTATCTACGTCTGGTGCGATAACGCATGACTGCAGACACTGGTGGCGCTGAAAGCACTGGCCAACAGAAGCAAGAGATCAGTGACAAGAATGCAGGTTAGATGCCAAAGACATTGATTTATGCAACTTATGGACTTTAAGAGAGGCCTGATCATCTGGCTGAAAACCGCAGGGTGGTTGTTGGCCCACCGTAGAGCCCGCCATGTGGATCATTCTGACCATACTGTCAGACTGTGTTGGGAGCAGTAGACATGTAACGACTGCCACACGGCGGAGCGGCTCCAGCAGACCAAGAGGACTACCGGTAGAGAGGATAGACTGATTGTGTGCCAGGCACAAACAGGATCACACGGGGAACCGGTCCACTATACAGGCAGATGTAACTGCTCCTGTGTACCCACGAACCATTTCCTGACTCCTTGCGGAAGCGAATTTGCGATCCCAGTGCCCCTTATGTGTGCTGCCATTAACACCGGAACATTGCCGGCTCTGTTTTCAGTGGTTGATGTTAGGCCAGAGCGACGTGAAACACCACAGACTGGCGACATGTGATGTTTAGCGATGAGTGTCCAGGGTATGGGGGTCCTCGGGTCAGTGACACAATCCCAACCTCGCTACCAAGCACCACACCTCCCCCACGGCAGGCATTATGGTCTGGGGAGCCATTGCCTACAATAGCCGATCAGATCTAGTAGTGGTACATGGATCCATTGACAGGCCAGTGGTATGTAAATGAGATCCTACAACCTCGTGTGCTCCCATTCCCGGCCGGGATTCCAGGTGTGCTATACCAGCCGGATAATGCCCACCCACACACTGCTCAGGTTACCCAGGATGGCCCCTACATAGTGTCCAGACACTTCCATGGCTTGCCCGCTCCCTAGACATGCCCCTTATTGAGCATGTGTGGGACCAGTTGAAATGCCCGCTGCCTCCATGCCACACCATCCGGGATTTGGAGCACACCGTCCAACACGTGTGGGCCAGTCTGCCGCAGGAAATCAATAGTGTTCACCTCTGTGCTATATCATATTGCAGCATGCAGACTTGCCAATTCTCCGGATTTAGGCGGTGACTCCGAAATTTCAGTCCCGATTTTCACAGAGAATTGGCCGTCAGGATGGCTGAAATTACATCAACCACCACGATTTCGAACCGCCTGTGAAATCTTTAGCTTTCTGTGTCAATGCAAAGCGGCAATAATTAGTAGTCAGTTTCGTACTTTTCCTCTCCTCCTATATGCAAAAAGAAAGCCGCTCCAGTGGTGCAGTGGTCTGAGCGATGGCTTCTGACCTATTGCCCGAGATGGGTCAGAAAAAATTCTTCCAGTCCGATTGCTGTAAAACGCCTTCAGCAAAGAGCTTAACCCGCTCTGACACTAGAATGACAGGGAGGGTCAGTAATTGATTGACAGATGGGAGCTACCCTGCCTTCTCCTTGCAGTTCAGTGCTTCAACCCCTCGCCTCAGCAGAACCGTTCGCATTAGAAGAGTGAAGATAAACAGTTAAGTTACGACTAATTCGTTTAACGACTAAATGAGTAGTTACAGTTGGCCTCTCCTTGTAATGAAGGGCGATGTTAGTATGAAGCTTTTTGTAGTCTTTGCCTTCGCGCACAACCCAAAGAAGAGACAAACAGCTGGCTACTGTTTTATTCGTAAAAAAACATGAGGGCTATTTTAAGTTTCTATTATCTTGAGGAATCGACGTACCTGAAAATTAATTTCAGTAGGGAGAGGAGGGGGTGTTGATTTTGGTGCTGTTTTTCTCTCTCCAGAACTTTTAGTGGACCAATAATACTACTTCTGAAAAATTGTTCTTACGTCTAAAAAATGTCTATAAAAAAACCAAAAAAAACCGCTCATGTGATTTTATGAGCTGTAAAAATCTCCTGATTTTCAGATTTTGAAGGTTGGCGTGTCTGAGCATGTATCGCCGCAAGAGGCAGTGTGACATGTTATTGAAGATGATCGGACTGCGTGCAACAGATCCCTCTGTAATTGTCTTTCAGCTCTACTTTTGCCATCTTGTGCATCATTCATTTGTATCATTACATCCATAAAATTTCCGTTCAATTCGATGCTTCCTTTGTGCACAAATTTCATTGTCCGTTGGTATAGTTACCGATGTGATACGTGATGGAATGAGTCACTTAAAAGCAACTACCGTATATACTCGCATATAAGTTGACCTCCCCCCACTTTCAGAGGAATAAATCGTAAGAAATCGGAAACTCGCGAATAAATCGATCCCGGAATGAGAAAAAAAAATTTCAATGAATTTATTCTAAACCATTTGAAAACGAAATATATATATATATATATATAATACTAAATTTAATTTGCATACCCAAAAACTTCATCGGAACCCTTCAAAATCCGATTCAGAGTCAGACTCTCCAAGCAGTTCAAAAAGTCTTTCTCCGTCATCGGCGCGTCATCATAAACATCAGTATTCCCATCTATGCCTGTGTCATCAGAATCGCTGTCATCATCACTCATTAAAATCTCATCATCCCTGTGCCATCAAGTTTGTTACTAATGCAACATTTCTTGAATGATTTCACGACCATTTCCGAAGGTATCGCATCCCAAGCATCCTTGACCCATCGTGCAATCAAAACGATATCCGGCTTCTTTAGCTTTCCGCCCTTGGTTTCGGTCGGCAAATCGGAACTTATCCAATCTGCCCAATACCTCCGCACATTGTCCTTGAAGGGCTTATTAAAGCAGACATCTAGTGGTTGAAGAACAGATGTCAACCCACCTGGGATGACAGCAAGAGTTGTTTTTTAATTTTCTGCAGTTTTTTTCACTTCTGCACAACGGTGTGCAACAAACATATCCCACACCAAAAGAGAAGGTTTCCTCAAAAGTGCATCTGGCCTTTTGTTCCACACATTCTTTAACCAGTCAATTGTTCCAGATTCGTTCATCCATCCTTTTTCGTGGGCACGAACGAGCACACCAGATGGAAAGAAAACGCTTTTCGGCAGAGTTTTGCGTTTGAAAATAATTACCGGAGGTAGCTTACTGCCGTCGGCCAAACAGGAAAGAACAACCGCGAAACTGGATTTTTCGTGGCCAGTCGTTTTAATCAAGATATTTTTTTCGCCCTTTTGGTTAAGTCTTATTTCCAGGAAGGTCGAAACACATGGCGGTTTCATCCATGTTCCCTATTTGGTAAAGTTCAAAAGCAGTCTCTTTTCACTTTTGAATTGCATGCTTTTGAAATTCCATTATCTTTGCTTCGAGGTCACGAGGTAACTTTTGTGCAATTATTTTGGTGCGCTGGCGTAGACACAACCCATAGCTGTTCATGAACCTTGTGCACCAACCTGGTGAGGCACGAAAAGTGTTATTTGCGGCTGCAAACTTTTCGTCTTTTGCGAGCTTCATTGCTCGCAAACGTATACCAGTTCGCGTTACAATGTAACCATTTTGTCTGCAGCCCACAATCCAATCATTCAAGACACTTTCCAGCTCTGGGAAAGATGTCGTTCCACGGCCCAGCGCCTTTTGCGATTTTGGAATTTTCACCAAGTCCGTTTTTTACGCCAATCTTGAATCAGTTTTTCGTTAATACCAAATTGACGTGAAGCAGCACAGTTGTTCGTATTTTCTACAAAAGAAACCACTTTCAACTTGAATCCTGCGTTATAGGACATCCGTTTCTTTACACAATCCGTGTCGCCCATAATAGGAGAAGCGAGACACGTGCGATTAAGAACAAGCAACACCTAATACTGGCTGTCGCATGGCTCCGTTACGTCGAAGGTCAGCGCAATCAACTGGTAGTCGGAAGGGCGGAGCTTTTTATGCGCGGCTGTGGATGTGCAAAGCCAAGAGAGGAGACTTCAAAGCGCGGAGAAATTCGGAGTGTCACGATTTCGTAATTCTACCACATCAGTGTTTTTTCTTTCGGAGGGTTGAGATTTCGTAATTAATACAGCATCTATCTGCACGGGAAGAACTTTTGGACACTATTTTTTTAGACCCCGCGTATAAGTCGGCCCCGTTACTTTGAAGCTCTCATTTTGTCCCAAATTTCTCGACTTGTACGCGAGTATTATACGGTATTTAACACTTTTCTGAACTTTTGCTGGGTAAATTCCTAGCTTCTCCCCCACCCATAAGGGGGATGTTCTTGCACAATAGCCATTAAAGTGTGAAAAAAAGGCTGTTTTCCCACTGAACATCTGCTACATTTTTTTTTGTTACATAAAAACAAACATTAATTTGGTCTTACCAAAGATTTTATTGGTAACCAGAAAATTCAACACTAGTAGTTAAATCCTAGAATGAGTAAATCATAATGTAAATAATGCAGTAGTTGTTCAGTCTGAAAAAAATGTCTCAATATCTAGTAGCCAATAGTAAGGCAAGTTAATATAAAAGGTGTTAAACTGCATTATTTTTTGCATGTAAGTTTTATAAATATGAAGTGTAAGCTGTAATGCTATTTTTGCAAAAGCTGTTAGTTTCAAAATTGGCAGTTATTGTCTCCAAACTTGGAATATATATTGCTGGAAGAGTTATCCTACAACTTTTCACTACTTATGTGGGTTTTACTCTTTTTCTTGCAGCAAGTCATGACAAGTTTACAGGCGTAATGCTGTTGCTTTGAAGGAATCACTTCAAGCTTCATTTCCAGGAATTGAAGTTGAGTTGAACCCAAAGCAACCTCGTAGGAATAGTTTTGAGTGCCTTCTTGTAAAAGAAAATGGAACTGAAGTCTTAATGTGGTCGGGTATTTCCAAGGGACCTCCAAGAAAATTGAAGTTTCCCGATTCATCTCAGGTTCTTGATACTCTTCGAAGTTCATTGTGAATTAACCATTAATCATACCATAGTGTCATCTTGGCGTGTAAAGTATTAGCCATTTTCTTTGTTGAGTATTGTCATATTGTGTAAATCTGTTAGTTTTTCTGATGTTCCTATGTTGAAGTACCAAAGTTAGTATTGGGAAAAGTGTTAAACGACTGTGGTCTGCATTTTATGTTTGTCATTGTTGATTTGAAACGTTATTTCCTGTTCATTCACTTTTAGGATTATTGACCACATAAAAAACAAACCCATGCTAAATTTTTTTAGTGACGTTTTAGAGTTTCAATATGTAAATTTATTGCTTGTGCACAAACTATTTTCTATAGCAAACTATGATAGGAAGGAAGTTAAAGAAATGGCTTCTTCTTGGATGCAAGCTATGAAAAGCTTAAGTTTGTTAACATGCTGTAAATTATTAACATTTTATTAGTGAGAATACGAATACTACGTCATTTATGTTAAAATTTGTATGTAATAAATGTAAGACTTTGCTGATTTGTTTCTTTCATGAATGTTGCCTAGTTTTTATTAATACATGACATAATTACACTTTAAAGCTTAAAAATTACATCAAAATATAAGGGAAGGGAGAGCACACACACACACCTTGTTTTACCAGTAGTCTGTCGATTAGAAAATTGATTTTATCCCTAATGAGATTTAACATGCCAATATGCTCTTACTGTTTCATCTGTTCACACAGCACACTGATACAGGTCATTCCATGCCAAATCAACACAGTGCTCACCCTTGACATCTAAGATTTTAACGAAAATTAGTAAGAAAGTACTTACATTGTAAAGTAAAAAAAAATTCCGTTTGATTGTTTTGAAAAAAGGTCAAAATTTTGAATTTCTGCGCATTTATCAAGATTTGTAACCATTCAACTTTTTAAATCTTGAGATAAAAATGTGTTATCCAGTTTATTTTGGTGTCAGAAATCCATGGACCTGGAAAGGCCATGTTTTGCCCATTCATGGAGTTAAAAAGGTGTGATCGAATTTTACAACGGCGTTTGTAGACTCAATCTTGCTGCCTCTTTAACTGTTCCTCCCACCCCATCACTGGCCTTTACTGTGAGCTGTAGCTAAAAAATGCCATTCTGCTTCGATTCCAGAATCATTTTTGTGATTGCAAAGATTTAAAAATGTTATTTTTAGGTTGGGCAGCTGAAACTGTCCAGAAAAATAAAAAAAATATTCTTCAGATCATCTTTCAATTTTGACCTTTAAAAATTGAATAAGTGTTTTCTGAAATAAATAAAACAGCCATGGTTTTGTGACCAAGACACTCTGAAATGATAAAGCTACAGTGTTCACTTCCTTGAAATAAACCACAAAGGGGTGAACAGTAGCTCGAGCACTGTTCCAATGATAAAATTGGGCTTTATCTTGTAAAACAAAATGGTAGTTTTCAGAAAAGTCACAAACTACTGCCACCTTGAAATTGGACAAATTTTCTTTGGTATGGACTCTGAAGTTCTCTGTTGCTTGGCAGTGAAATCATGAACTTCTAAATTGTTGCAATTTGTGAACAGGTTTTTGTAGAATTTCCCAGTTGTAGTGGTCAATTGAGATCCATTGGCAAAAAGTTACTGTTTCAGAAACAGTTTTTTTTTTTTCAAATCAGTCGTCCAAGATTTTTCTTATATTATCACCAGGACAAGAATCACAATTTGAAAAGTAACCATCAGTGGACACTGGACTACACACCATTTTCAAAAGACAATCTTTGTTTTGAATCTGCCCATCCGTGATAAAACTCATTTTGGAGTTTTCCATCAGTTTTGTTTTGATGGATGATAAACACCCAAACTGAGTGTGTGTACTACTACTCTGGCTGGCTAGTATGTAGTTTTTGGCCATAGCTCAGCACATTTTGAAAATCCAACTTTAGTATTGTTTTCTTGGTAGAGCTTGTATGCCTCTTTCAAATTATGTAAAGCAGTAGTCTGCCCAGGTGGTGCAGTGGTCTAAGTGCTGGCTTATGACCATTTGTCAGAGAAGGGTCCAAGTTCAAATCCTTGTGAGGCATGGATGTCGTGTTTGTCTTACGGCGTAAGTTTTCTTCCTTCCCTGCAAACCAGTAACCCTAAATTAAGGAAGGGCAACTGTTTATAGCCCACTGAGTTGCTCACAGAAACTTTCAATCAAGAAATTAAAAAAAAAAACTGGAAGCTTTCACTTTCTTGCCTTCTCACTGTCCTTCATTGAAACAATCCTTGCCGCCCCGGTGGCGCAGTGGTCTAAGCGATGGCCTCTGATCATTCGTCCGAACGGGGTCCGGGTTCGAATCCCGGTGAGGCATGGATGTTGTGTTTGTCTTACGGCACTGGCTCTCTCCCTTCCCTGGAACCAGTGACCCTAAATTAGGGACGGGCGACTGCTTATAGCCCATTGAGTTGCTCACGGTGGTCGTTACACCTCCAACCAAAAAAAGAAACAATCCTTGATGCCTGGCATTGGTCTACTGACTTCATCATTCCCGTAAAACTGCTTTATAACATTGGCAGTCTGTGTGGGTAGGATTTTCTGTGGCCTATGATCTGGTGTTGACAAAATCACTCTCTGTTGTAAGAGTTTTTTGGCTTGCCTAACCTGATAATTGGAACTTAGAATTCTTTAACAACCTTCCTTGCACTCCAATTCTGCCACCTCGGTGGTGCAGTGGTCTAAGTGATGGTTTCTGATCATTCATCCGAGATGGGTCCGGGTTCGAATTCCGATGATGCATGGATGTTGTGTTTGTCTTATGGCTCTGGCTCTCTCCCTTTCCTGAAACCAGAGGCCCTAAATTAGGGACGAGCGACTGCTTATAGCACATTGAGTTGCTCACGGTGGTTAAATCTCCAATAAACAAAACAAAAAAAAAAAAAAACGCTCCAGGTCAGTATCATAATCTTTATCCTGCTTTCACAATTTTGGTAATATTTGTGAAGTGGTTCACAATCTCATCTAGAAACACTGAAAAGGAAATAAAATATCTGCTTATTGGCATATATATATTATTAATAAAGCGTAAGCTTTCAGCACCAACGGGTGCCTTCTTCAGACTTGTTCGTGGTTATGCAAGACGAGAAATAAACATGAACAGAATTTGAGAACATATGTTGCGTCGGGTGCATGCTAGAACAAGAGATGTGAACAGAAGCATGCCAAGCGTGATGAAATATGCAGCATATTTGGGGAAGCTCAAGTGAGAAGTCATCATTGCAAACTACAAGGTTAGTCAAAATCTCCATGGTTTCCCTGGTGGTATTTCGAATTCCGTTCATGTTTATTTTAAAATTTTCTTTTGTTTATTCCTCTTGTCTTGCCTAACCATAAACAAGTCTAAAGAAGGCACCCGTTAGTGTTGAAAGCTTATGCTTCATTACGTCAATAAATGTCTCATTCCAGGCTCTACATCGGGGGATTGCTCATCGAAAATTCGCTTGTCAGGCGAGTAATCGTAGCTTTGCGAGCGATCCCATCACGATGCAGACACTTGTGTTTAAACAGCTTTCTTGTCGGTTTCTGTGCGTCGACGATGCTATTAAGAGGCCGCATTTTCCACGCGTTGGATCTCTGAAATTCACCACAGCTTGGGAACAATAGGAAGTATGTAGCAGGGTTTTTATGACGTGAATACGTCTTTAAAATCAGACCAGTACTAGGTAGCCAGTACGAAAAAATGGGCATTCAGTTCAGTCTAATAATTTCTATATTATCAAAGCAAACCAACCTAGTGTCATTCGGTAGCTTGGGGAACAAAGACTTGTTAGTGACCTTGAGTTACTGCGCCGCGATGGGGGTGGGGGCGTTGCGCAGCGCAAACTTTTAATCATAACTTGGCACTGCAAAGCGCTACGATGTCGAAATTGGTCTCAAACGAAAGCTAACTTCGAGATCTTTCTTAAGTCATTACAATTAAATATAGATCACAATTAAAAAAAAATTTAATTTCAATGTCTGCATGTACTTGTTTGAAAGCCAAGCAGAAATACATCAAACGTAGTCTACGCAAAAGAGCAATTCGTCAGCTTTCGATAAACTCGCAATGTCTGCAGCAGAACATATGAGAAAGTATTGGGAGCAAAAGAAAACTGCTGCAGCGTGCGAGCACATTGACGTGGATCATCAGCAATGAACCTCATAAAAGACCAGTAATTGGACATGTCTAAATAGTGACACTCTAAACGACTTAATGATAGATGCAATGGCACTTAAATTGAAGATTTTGAACCCCAAAATGCTATTCAATTGTGGTGGGCAGATACCTTTGATGAGAAGATCAGACACGGTACATATCAGTGGTAAACTGTATCAACATTATTAGTGCCACTTTAGGTGTATATATATATATATCCTAGTTTTTGTCCTTTTAAATATTAAAAGAATTCAGATATCTAAATTCAATGGCCTCTCAAAAATAAATTATGTATGTGTAAATTAAGATAGTAAGATTAATATTACAGCACTGAAAATAAATTATCAAAAAATCAATTATTTTGGAACAAAAGCATGCAATATTTGCAGTCAATCTAATGATCCTGTGCAGTAACTGCTCTGCATCTGTTTTTATGAAGTTAATGGAAAAGGTGTCTGTCATTAGAAAAAAAAAAAACCGCTCCCATTTAATTTCATAGAAACTTAAGCAGAGAAGTTACTGAATTGTTATTTTTTATTTTGTATGGCCAGTAGATTTTGTCATTTGGCTAGTGAATTTTTTATTCCACTAGCCACATTTGCTAGTAGCAATTTCAGCAGTTTTGCGAGGGCTGCTGAAGCTAAGTAGAGGAGGGATGGCAGGGTGACAATAATATTTCTTCTCGCTTCTGCTCTCTACAATACAAAACATTTAAATTTAGATATTTTTTCAATTTACCATTGTAATTTAAAAATTAAATCTACATTTTCTCCACACATGTTAAACTCCCTGTATCATCTGATCCCAAAATGAAACTTTGGGAGGTGTAAGAGGACAGTACAAAATAATTTTGTGAATTTTTTTCAAAATTTTAGTTTTTAAGGATAATTTATTTAAACTGATGTTTAATATCAAATTAAAGCCCATCAAAAGAGCTTTAAAAGGATACATTTTCCAGGTTTGTATCTCATCTGGTTCCTGAGAAAATGGCAGTCAACTATTTCAGGATCCATCAATTTTTAATAAAATAATGAATACTTAACTTTTGAATGGACTTTTTACTTTCAAAATTTATACTCATAACTATGTAAGGACACTTGATACATCAAGTTTCATCTGAATCTGAGAGGTAAAGGGGGAATTTAAAGTCCAAATGTGTTGATCTGACATGGACCCATAAGCAATTGCAATCGTGTCTTGAGAAATTTAGTTTTTAAAGTAACTGATAACGAGTTGGTTGTTTTCCACACAGTATATATGTTTTCAAAAGAAATGGCTCAAAGAAAGTACAAGCCAATCATGCTGCTGCTGCAAAAAGCTTAATGGTGTACAAAACATAGACCCTGACGCTATCATCATGCAGTGCACCACACAAAAATCATGGCAATTGAAAATGTGTTGTATTCACAGAAAACATTGATAAAGATGTAATGAAAATTACATATGTGCAGGGTTGATCATTAAGTCGCAACCCAGAACATTTTTTGAGGTTAATTGCAATTGTTGAAAAAAATATTGTCAAATATAGGTTACAATCTTACCTTTAAAACAATAGAACCTCATAACATATCAGGGTTCCCACTCAACCTGGAATTCTCAGGGAATTTGAAAATGGTTCCAAAACTCTGGGGAACATTTTTTTTTTGTAAAAATCAATGGATACTTAGTCAAAAAAATTTTTTTTTTTTTTTTCAAGATTTCATACTTTGGCTTGCAATTACTCCCTGCCTAGAATTTGGTAGAACTATCTTACTTTCAGTTATATGAAGTATTTCCTTTATTCTCTAAAACAAGATGCAAAATTGAATTTCTAAAATTGCCAGTTATTAAGCTTTTGTTCAATTTCTGCAGGCAGTTGTTATAACATGAAACAATTAGGCACAATGGCTCCTGCTTGAAGAAACACTTCACAAGAGAACCAATCAAATGATGGATCAAAGTCTTGTTGGTTCTCTTGAAACATGTTTCTTTGAACAGAGCCATTCCATCATTAAGCTTAGCTGCACTGTGTTATAGAAAAGCTGAAACTATTCAACTGACAGATTTTTCCTTGCATATATGACCTGTTTCTATTGGAATGTATTTACAAATTCAGTGTGTGTAGTATTCACAAAAGTTAACGGAACTTTGGTACAGAAAATAATGTGCACAGTTAGTTGTTATTAATAAAAAGGTTATTTTATAAAGACAAATTACTTAAAGAATTTACAAGTGTGTGCTTTGGTAAGAAAAATGAGTGGAATGGAATGAAATGTAACAATTCTTTGCAACATGCCACTCTGGAAAACTTGAAAAACCACCTGGAAACGTCGGGGAATTTTTTTATTACTTTTGAGTGGGAACCCTGCATATGTTCAAAGTGGGCTCCATGTTCGCGAGTGCAAGCGCACGCTCTTTTTACCAAATTTCACACCTTGTGAAGCACCTCCACACTGTTGTTTTCAACTGCTGTTATGTTAATTTTAGGTTCATCCAGTGTGTGAGGGTTATCGTGATACACAACATCTTTGAGACCCCCTCCCCCCAAAGAAAAGTCGAGCGGCAATAAATCTGGGGATCTGGGAGGCCAGGTTTTTGGAAATGAGGCGTTCACTGAAAAAAAATCTCGCACACAATTTTTTTTTTTATTATTATTGTACTCACCGACGTGGTGCATTGTATTGCTGGGGCCTACAATGTCATTCACTGACAAGGAGTGCCACAAACTGTGTGATAATGTCTTGGTAGACGGAACTATCAAGTCGTTTAGAAAAAAAAATTGGTCCCACTATGCGACGACGGCGCGCCATTTACACACCAAACTCCCCAAGTTTTTTTTTTATGTGAACCTTTTTCAAAAAAAATTTGGATTTTCACATGACCAAATCCTATTCTGACTATTGACATAACCTCCAAGGTGAAACCAGGCCTCATCACTGAAGAAAACTGTATTCCACGTTGTTCAAGGAATGAGTGGAACCATTGAAAGAAGTGTATTCGTTTGCCTGCATCTGGGGCCTTGAGTTCATGCACTGCGCGAATACGATATGGACAAAGATGTAACGATCTCGCAGCTTTGAGCACTACTGTATGAGATTGATGATTGCACTGCGAGTTTCTGGAGGCTTTTCTGTGGTGACCGCTGCAGTGCTCGCTTTATCTCTTCCACTTTATGGTCAGTCAAAATGGGTCTCCCAGAGCGTTTTTTATTCATAACAGATAGTGACCCTAAAACACTGTTCTAATTGCGATATTGTGGACTTATTAGGGACTGCTGTACCTTGAAATTTCTTGCGAAAGTCCTCGGCAACACATTCCTATGAACGAGTTGCGAAATAACTTTCCAGAATGATAATTCGCTGTGTCTGGGAAAAAGACATCTCCACAACGAATGACCTGTACAAATCGGTGACCTCTGCTTCACTCGTACTTCCTAACAGTATGGTAGTGACATCTAGTTGCAGAAAGAATGATTATAACGATTTAGCAACAATTTATGAAAATTCAAACTTTGGGATGCACGAGTTTACGATCACCCTGTATCAGTCCTTATGGAGGAGTCAACAGATATCACTGTTACAAAAAAAAAACTTATTGTTTTTTGTAAAGTTGTTAGAAAACTTCGAGGTACAAGTTACCCTTTTTGGGGAACATTACAATGAAGAGCGATTGCACTGCTGAAACAATACTCCAGTTTTTAAAGTTACTATTTTCAAAAGCATTTGGTTTTGCTACCAACGGAGCTTCAGTGATGATGGTTATTTAAATAGTTGGGACAACTTTCAAAAGTCCATGTGATGCTTCACATTCACTGTGCATGGCCCATAAATTAGCACTAGCTGTCAGTCAAGCAGCTAATTTTTACCCCAAGATGTTATCTATTCAAGATACTATTAACAGCCTATGTACACATTTTAAATCTTCTGCCATCGGTCATAAACTACGAGGAATGCAAGAGGTTTTACAGCAACAACATGTAACTTTGAAGCATCATGTAATAAGCTGGCTTTCTCTTGGAAATGCTTTTGAATCTGTACGTAAAAGTTATGACAGTTTGATTGCTGTATTAAATGATGATGCAGCCAGCTCATGTAAAATAGGTGCTAAAAAATCACGTGCATACCTGCCAACTCTTCCGGATTGTGCGGAAGTTTTTCGGCCGGAAGAACTTTTCTTCCGGATTTTAAAATTTTCTGTATTTTTTGCTAAAAATATCCTTATAAATAAAATATATAACAGAGATAGGAATTCTGCGCTATTGTGCCCTGTCATCAACGTCCGGACTTGGTCGCAGTAAATTCCCCGTGAACACCGTTCAGCTCGACTCTGAATAAGATCATGCGGCGGAAAGAAAGATTCAGACTCCAAGTACTGCGGATTTTACGTAGTTACTATGGAAATCGTCGTTCTGCTACGGACGATGAAACACGTCGAAGTATACTATGAAAATCGCCGGTCCACTGCAGACGATGGTCAACGGAAATCATGGGGTATGCTATGGAAATCGTCGGCACGCTGCGGACGATGGAAAACATCGATTATGTTACGGAAATCGAAAATCTCTGTCAAATAACGTATTTAAACATATGGTCCTAATACTTGTTAATAGGTTCTAAAGACCACTGTGAGCTACTACTCCTAGTCTGTGTAGTCACTTATTATTAGGTTTTAAACTGAATTCTCGGCCCTTAACAGCAAGTGATCGTAGAACGTTGGCAAATGCAAATAACTGTGTACGATAATGACTGATTGTAGTGCCATGCAGTAGTTTTCCAGGCAACCATAACCGCTCCCAGCTGTAGTGACAGAAGGGACGAAAGTTGACGATGAAAGCAATGTTCGAGAAGCAACATTTGAGGCACTGCCTCCTGTTCGCGTTTCAGCCGAAAAAAAGTGCAGCAGAAGCCCAGCAAAAATGATCTGTGCTGTTTCCTATAGTACGTGTAAGTAGTAGTTCCAGCGGTTTAAGCAGGGAGATTTCGATCTCTGATGCAGAAGGTCCGGGACAGCCACAGAAAGTTGATGAGGAACTGGAACAACTGTTGGAGACGGATCCCTGTTGCACACAGTCAAAGCTCACCCAGGAACTCGGAGTAACACAGCAAGCCATTGCAAAATGCCTGCACAAGCTTGGACGGATTCACAGGAGGGCCGTTGGTTGCCACACCAACTCACAGCTGCGGACACGTCTAGGCGCTACGATGTTGCTGTGTCCTTGTTCTCCAGATTCAAGAAGGATTTTGACCTGTGATGAGAAGTGGATCCTGTACGAAAATCCTAAGCGGCGCAAATCGTGGATTTATCCAGGTCAGCTTACCGCCAAATTGAATATCCATATCAGGAAGTTTGTTGCTGTGCATATATGGTGGGATCAGTGCGGTGTCGTACACTGAGTTGCTCAAACCTGGTGGAACTGTCAATGCTGAGCGTTATTGTCAGCAATTTATTCGTGTGAGTGACGCAATGGAGGCGAAAAGGCCATGCACCGAAAAGAGCAGAAGGTCGGTCCTGTTGCTTAAGAGTAGCGCGCATCCTCGCACCGCGAAAACGACTTTAAACACGATCACCGACCTGGGATGGGAAATTTTGTCTCACCCGACGTATTCTCCAGACTTCGCCCCGTGGGATTATCACCTCTTTCGCTCCATGCAACACGCCTGAGTAATATGCACTTCACTTCTGTCGAGGAGGTCCACAGAAGTATTGATGACTTTATCAACTCCAAATAGCCCTCTTTTTTTCCGCAGTGGCATTCGGCACCTCCCTGACCAATGGCTCAAATGTATCAAACACGAAGGGGATTATTTCCCTGATTAGGTTCGTATTCGATTTGCTGTCAACGTGTCGTGCCTGTGGCCGAGAATTAAGTTGCACACCTGATACATTTACTGCAGGATTCCTACTGGTGTTTGAGGAAAACTAGAAAAAGAACAAAATGTTAGCTCCACTTAGTGTTTCTCAACTTCAGAAGCAAGTCTGTGTCCCTGATAATGTTATATAAAGCAAAATAAAACAGTATAGCTTTAAAAAGAAAAAAAAATTTTGGTCAGTGAAAGTGGCCAAGTACTTTTTAATTAAGAATCAAAAACAAAAATTGTTCGATACCCTCGCACATATTGGAGAGGGGGGGGACCGCAGCAAGAAAAAAAAGTGAAATTGTGTGTAGGTATCCAAAAGGATAGAATTTTCTTGCTGACTTGTATGGATGGAGTGTTTCAAAATCTTGTAAATTATACACATGTAACTTCTTTATTAATCTTTCCCTTGTTTTGTTAAAGTGCATATAAAAATTTGTGTGTAACTACAGATGGGTTCCATTTCAACTCGGGCAGGGTCGTACCATCATGGTCTCAGATTTCTCTAAAAAAATTAAGGGGTGTTCCTTGACTAAAATAAGGAGACCTATGTTTTTTCGTTCGGCAAGAAAAGAAACTTCCCTTCAAGATAGAGGGTTTCAATCTTGCACCGTCAAACAAGCTCTCTAGAAAACGGTTATTTTTCCTAACTTCAGCGAGTCATTGCAGCGGAGTTGTAAAAGATACTCGTGTTCTTGTATTTTTTTTTTACATTGTGTGTATAACATAATAATAATATGGTGCTAATATTTGCTACACATCGTATGATTAAAATAAAAAAAAATCGTAAACTTTGATTTTCAAAAACAATTGAATTTTTTAAGGTTTTTTTTAAACAGGTTCGGATGGAGTTTCTTCTATATTCGTTTTTTTTTCCGTTAAAGACATACAAATGTGCACTTTATTTGTAATTTTTTGTGTGTCTGTGAAACTGCTAGTTTGTTTCCGCGTTTCGGCAGCGTTAAAAACAGCCGATTTTGAAAAATCTAACTTTGCCAACAATTTTCTCAAAAAGGCCATTTTTTAAAATTCTGAAAATTAAATCACTGTTTTATTATCAACAGAATATCTGTAAATTTTCACGGACCTAAGAACGACCGTTTCCGAGTTAGACGCGTTTGAATTCAGTTTGAAAGCCTGCGATTTTCCATGTTCTAAAGGTGCCATTTTGGAAAAATCTCAGGCGCGAAGTACGTATTCTCTTACCCGAATCAAAGTGGTAGATATTCTTTGCCCGAATGATGGAATGAGAGCATTGGATCAGCTGGCCCTGGTTAGATACGTCCACCTCGCCCTTCCCCGAGTGATGACATGCCTAAAAAACTGTAGGGGGGGGGAGTGGATAAATAAAGAAAATTCTTGCTGCTCCACTAACAAAGTTGAGTTGCGAAAGACAGCAGTTGTTTGTTTGTTTGCTTACGTATATACTTAAACATTGCATAAGAAAAAACTATGAAAGAGTAGAAAACTGTTGTGAAATAATTTTAAGAAAAAGAGAGTGCAGGCACACATACTGTAAGTTAATTTTCGATGGCTAAACACCCTCGAGTTTTTCTGGGAGTTGCTAATTGTTGGCTACTGTCAGAAGAGCAGTTGCTGTTTGGTTATAGTTGCTAAAATTAACTTCTCAGTTTTTCGTAATAGTAAAATATTTGCTCAGGAGAGTTTTATCTATTTAAAACATATTCAAAGATTTAAATTTTTTTATTCGCTCGGGAGAGTTTTGTCTATTTAAAACATATTCAAAGATTTAAATTTTTTTAAAGGGGGGAGGGAGGAATTGTGTCCGTAGTGATTTCCACCTGGGCCATGATAAACCATGCACTGCCCATGTCTTCTGTTCCCTTAGAAGATAATGCTGGATCCATGGGAGACCAGTGGAGTTTTGACACATCCTCCCCCTTCACGTGGTGATGATGAGGAGTCTCAAAGCTAGGTAGCTTTCAAAAATATTTCAACTTAGTTGGCTGGCTATGGGGTTATGGTGGAGGCCAGATTAAAAAAAAATGCTTTTGACCCTTCTTTCCTAATGAGAAATTTGAGTCAGTATTTAGTCTGGTTTTTTTTTTTTTATGTCCAAATCAGTAAAGTCAGTTTTTGTAATCAAAATGCTCAGTAATTTTAGTCTTAGGTTTGGTTTCCATTGCTGCATGCTGCTGCACAGTAAATTTCTTTTCCGTGGCAACTCTCACGTCACAGAGTTTGCAATAGTATCTGTCCATCGATAAAGAATGCATTTTTGCCATATTCAGAAATGAAGTGTTTTCATTTCTGTGAGGCACTTTCTTTCACTTTTAGGCATGTTGGGTGTTGAAATTCGCAATTACTACGCAAAGTTATTCACAGCTAACAAACAAATGCGTGCAGCTTCCGAAAAATGTCGAGATACAATGAACCTCCATTACCTGTACAACTCGCGCAGACTGATTTGGACAAGTTCATTTACAGCCACACTACACTAGAGGGAAGGCAGAGTTGTACAGTGAAACCTGTATTGGCAGTTTGATTCTCTTTGCTCAAACTCATGTTGAAGCCTTCCTTCGGTGTTCATTATCCACCCTCCCCTGCACAGAACCTCGCCAAGATGGCAATGAACATACTCCAAATGGGAGAACAGCGCATCACTGGCTTGAAGGAAGAAACAGAAGAGGGGAGGAAGTGCTTTTATCATTATTGTTGTGGTGCTGCCGTTTGCTACTACGCATGTACAGATGTTTTGAACAGGAGCCCCCCCCCTCGTTTTCTCAGTCTTGCTTCTGGCTTTCAGGGGGAAATATGAGGTTTCAGGAAAATTCATCCGTAAATGCCATTTAAGAAAAAATGCCAAAATATGCAAAAAAAATGACTTAAAATGATCAAAAAACCTGAAAAAATTCCATATCACATCAAAATCATGAAAAAATGGCCTTAACAAGAAGGTACTTAAATCAGCTTAGTTTTGTATGAAAATCTTGTATGCACTTGAAAACGTTTCAGTATTGCCAAAAAAAAAAAAAAAAAATTATGCAAAATCATAAAAATTCTATCCCTAGTTATTACCATCTTTGTTGTATTTACTAAAATACTTGTTTTTGAGAAATACTCCTTAAAATAATTCTATGGGGTAAAAATACTCAAAAATTTTTTTCTGGGAACTTTGTGTCCGAGATGCCCACGGCATGTAAATTATTGACCCGGGCAGATAAAAACTTTTCATGTCGATGCTGATGACTGCTAAGACAGGAGAATTATCAGTTCTTTAATTATATTATGTTTTAGTTCCAAAAATTGGAACTGCATGTAGTTTTGCTCCAAGTGTTGTTTATAGTCAAGTGACCTGATGTATGCTGCTGATGGAACTAGCCTCTGGTGTTGAACAAAGAAGGCCAAAAACTTGAATGAAAGGAATATGGCAGAATCGCCTAATTTCCCATATACTAATTTCAACATCATAAATCTTGGAGATGATACCCTTTTGTGCATTGAACATTTTGATACAGATATAAACGGAAATGCAAAACATGTAAAAAAAAAAGTTTATGGTTTTTAACTTAACAAATCAGAACCCACTTTTTTTTTCTTAAGAGAAATTTTCGTGGTCTGGTAAATAATTTCGGCACCTGTCCAGCTAGCCGGGCTTGTAACTTTTCAGATATTTTTCAAGCCCTGATTATAGACAGTTGAGTCACATTGTGACCACCTCCTATTTTTGACGTCAACGCGTGTAGTCAATGAAAGAAGGCGTGTCGTGAGCTCGCTTGGAGGGTATATAAGGTGTGGCTGTAGGCATTCTGAAAACATCACTTGTTGCTGTCGTGGATAAAAGGAGCGATTTATCAGATTTGCAAAAAGGGATGATCAGCTTTCGAGCCAAGGGTGGCAGTATGTCTGAAACAGCACAGTTTGTGAACTAAGCGATGTGGAAACTGCGGAGCACCACGTGCCATTGGTGTGAGAGGTGAGCGTCTGCTTCGAGGTGCACGAGTGCTGATCAACACGCTACAGTAGAGCAACTCGCTGGCCGAATGAACCAGGGGGCTACCGGAAGTGTGTCTAAAACAACAATTCAGTAAACCCATCTTTGTATGGGACTGATGCAGACAGATGGTCACTGCACCTATGCCAACAAAGGTGCATTGGCAGAAAAGGCTTACATTTGCACAGCAGTATCGGAATTGGACCTCCGCTGATTGGCAAAGGATCGCCTTCTTCGATGAGTCACGTTTGCTGCTTCATCAGATGGATGGACGTTGGCGTATAAGGCGAGAAACATTGGAGAACAAACACTTTTCAACCATTGCTGACAGAACACTAGCTGGTGGGGGCAGTGCTATGATCTGGGGAATGTTTTCGTGGAATTCTCTGGATCCACTCATACCTGTGGAAGGCACTCTAGACTGAATTTGTTATGAATCCATCCTTGCAGACCACATACATGCTGATTGTCTTCCCTGGGGCAGACGGGATCTTCCAGCACGACAATGTGACATGTCATACAGCTAGAAATGTCCGAGAGTGGTTGGAAGAGCACGATGAAGACTTCAAAGTACTTCCCTGGCCCCCTAATTTCCCAGACTTAACCCAGTTGAGCATCTGCGGGACCACCTCAATCGTGTTGTTCGCTTTAATTATGGATCCACCACCACACACCCTCCAGCAGCTGTCAGATGCATTGCAGTCAGCATGGCTCCACATACCTGTGAACACTTTCCAGCACCTTATTAAATCGCTCCCAGCCTGTCTAGCTGCTGCACAAGGCGGTTACTCTGAATATTAGCTGGTTGTCACGTGGCTTGACCGTGTATGTATACATATACATCTAAAGAAGATGTTTTAAACTTGCGAAGATCTGACATTTTGCAAAAATTGGATAAAATGACAGCAACTGGGTGAATTTACAAAATTTCACAAGATACTGAAATAACTGGGAAACAGTTCCATTTTAATTTTGCCAACAATTAAAATGACATGAAGCTTATGCTCATTGTGACATTTGCACTGGAATGCAGTTGTTTTCCCATTTTAATCTGAGCTGTCACTGCAAAATAAAGCCTCACGCAAAATATTTTTGTGTGATTACTTGATGCAAACTTCGTTCTTTATTTTACATAAAATAGTTTACCTCAATGGTTACAATATAAAATTGTCATCATATATAGCATAGATCATGTGAGGATTTTAGGAAGGGAGTGTCTGACCCCAGGTCTTAAACAACCCTTGGAAATAGGATGCTAGGAGATTTGGGCTAGAGTGCCAGATAGAAAAGTGATACCGAAGCAAGGTAGAAAGGGGGAGGAAGACTCCCTTATTTGTTACCGGGAATGGGGGGAGGGGCAATACCAGGGGTCTGACATCTTAACATGCCGATCCGACGCACGGTGGATATTTCGTGGTTTGAGCATTGTAACTGCTGGGAATCGAACCTGAGGTTTCTCCGTGACAGTCGCGAATGTTGGCTACTAAGCAATCCGTGGCCCGAAATCGTCATCACTGAACAAGATAATTTTTTTGAAGGTTTTAAAATTATAGATCGGTGCCAAGTTCAAATGAATTATGTCAACTCTTTTCAACAAATAACACTTATCCTTGTTTAAATTAAAGGTGAACTGCTAAGATATTAATGTTTTCATATTGCTATAAATATTACATACAGTGATTTGTGAACAAGAGTAACCATCACTAAACGTAGTGCTTGTGTTTCTTTTTATGTTGTTAGTTGTTAGATAGTTGGTTAGATTGTTGTTGGATCTTACCTTTATGGGTTGAATAACCGCACTACCGGGTGAGGTATTACGGGCAATAAGCATCCGATATCCATACCAAAAAAGGTGTGTGTGTGTGTGTGTGTGTGTGTGTGAAAAATTGTGAGAAGTTGGGAATAACTTTGTGCTGAAATCACTGGATCGCCTCTGCACGATATTTAGCATAGTCTTGAGTCAAAGTGAATGATGGGAATCACTTTAATTACACTAAGAAATAATAACAAAAGTATGAATGTTAGTTTGGTGCCAGCGACTGTCACATCATCAGGTTAAAGTTAAATTTTGTGTAAAAAAATGTGTTACACTATCATAGGATTTTAACTTTAACCTGATGATGTGCCAGTCGCTGGCATGAAAGATCTTGTGTAATGTTTTAACTAATATTCATACTTCATTTTGTAATTAAAGTGATTCTCATCATTTACTGTGATTCAAGACTGTTCAGTATTGTGCGGAGACAGCATTATCAGCACATCTCAACTTGTGAGAAGTTTGCCTTGCTGCTCGTAGCTAGCAAGGTGTTTTCATACTTCCGTTGTCAACCAAGAACATGTAACAACAAAATTAAATATTTTTGATGAAGACTTCCTGCAAAACCCGTACTGTAATTGGGCGTGGATGCTTGGGTTTGACTTCAGCACGTCCCAATTTACCGAAAAGGCACAGCAACATACACACACACACAAACAAAAATACCCGATGCTCATTTGAATGCATGCTTGACATTTAATATGCACGTGTATACACTGTCATCCATGGAGTGGAGTAAAAATCCGCTCCAATGGGAATGTGGCGGGCTGCTCTATCAGAAGCATATTTATATATACTGATTTAAACACTTGCACTATAGCCGTGTTCAGCGTTCAGATTTTATTATATTTTTATAATGCACATGCACAATCAACAAAAAAATTCACAAAAAACTGCATATATGAGAGGATACTTAAACATTAAAAAACGTTAATATTGTACGAGCGTGGGTGCCATTGCTATTTACACGTAGATTATAATGACTGCTGTACTTCAATTATAAGCTACTATATACAGTAGCCTCTATTTAACAAAATCTACTAAATGTAATTTTCCCCAGAACCTTGACTTTGAATGACATTTACATGTAAATTACACTCCATGTTACGAAAATCAATTTTTATATAACAAAGTTGTTTTCAACTAAAATTACAATTTTGTGTGTGTTTCAAAAAATTTGCTTTACATTTTTTTTAGCTTGCAGATGAGAGCAAAGCGTCCATAATTCCCTATCTTGAAATTTTTGGTTCCATTGAGCGCCAGGAGCCTTGTTAGAAGGGGAACAATATGTGAAGAGTCATATCCATGAAGACGATACAAAGGAGCTCTTTGCCGACCCAGTGGTGCAGTGGTGTAAGCTCTGGCATATGACCATTCATCCTGGTGAGACATAGATGTTTTTGTCTTACGACATTGGCTGTCTCCCTTCCCTGGAATCAGTCACCCTAAATTAGAAACTGGTGACTGCTTATATAGCCCATTGAGTTGCTCATGGTGGTTGTTAAATCTACAATAAAAGAAAGGGAACTCTCCAAATGTGGATAGAAAGTCCAGCTTACTTAGAAACTGCATTCTACAGGGTAAAACTGGTTGTAACGTGTGTGAGCCTGTCTCTGTAGAAGTTAAGTATTCATTGTCATTCAATCAGAATGCATGAGTCGCCTGTGTTGTTCGCGCAAAATGGTGAACATTAAATGCCTGTCTTGCTGAAAAGTGAAAATTTGAGATGATGTTGATAAAGAATGAAGAAGAAAGATGTGGCTATAAAGTATTGGATAGCTGCAAGTAGTGAGTGAAGTGGCCACCAAAGAACTTCGCATGAAGAAATGCTAAATAATTCAATACGATTCAACGAGGGTTACAGTTTCAAGAAAGTGTTCCAGATGAAATGTTCAGATGTTAACAAAAACATGGAACTTTTTAGGAACAAAATGCTTTTTATAGGAAATCTGTACAGACAGAATTATGGAATTTTTCACAGTTCAAAATAAGTACATATATTATTAGGATAATGAAAGGAAAATTAAGCCTTAGTCTTTGTTTCCTTCTCTTCATTAATTTGTTCATTCAGACAATGTATTCTGCTTCTATGAATACGTGCGTAAAAAAAAAAAAAAAAAAGATTTTAACTCATTTTATGAAAAATCTACTCAAAGTTCAATTTACTCTAAATTCAACTACATTTTGCAGTCCTTTTCATTTATTTTATTAAGTTTTTGCAATTTAAAGTTCATTTCTATTTAACGAAGTTTTTATGTAGAATGATGGGACTTCGTTAAGTGAAGAAACTGTATATACACTGCTGGCCACCAAAAATGCAACACCAAGAAGAACACGGGATAGCAAAGCCAGATTTACTGGACACTTAACATCAGATACAAAGATGAAACGATTGAGCTTACAAGCCCGTGCGACTTGCGGAACACTCAGACATCAATAGTTCGTGTAGCCCCCAGGGCTGACAATAACGGCCGCGGCATCGAACGAAAGAGGCTTTGGATGTGGGCTTGGGGTATGTCGGTCCAGGCTGCTTTCACACGTTGCCACAATTCATCAGGCGTAGCGGCGGGTGGTGCTTGCCGGGCCACTCGGTTGACGTTCAGCGACCAGACGTGTTCGATGGGCTACATATCGGGAGAACAGGCTAGCCACGGCAGCAGTGACACCTGGTGGGCCGTGAAGAATTGTTGCACGATGCGGGCGTGCATTGTCCTGTTGAAACGTGGCCTCTGGCAGGTAAGGGAGGATTACAGGCTCCAAAACGTCAGAGATGTAGCGGTGGCTGTGTACCAAAGAAGTGTGGATGTCATATCCAATTGCGCCCCAAACCATAACGCCAGGCGACGTACCGGTATGGCGATGCATGATGCAGGCGTCATACAGTTTCTTGCCGCGGATCCGATCATCGTGGTGTTGCCGGCAGAAGCGGGATTCGTCGAAGACAATGTCGTGCAATTCCGTAGTCCAGGTGCGGCGTTCAACGGCCCACTGCCGCCGCACTCGTCGGTGGTGTAACGTTAATGGTAATCGGAGCAATGGGCGCCGTGCGACAAGTCCCCGCTCCTGCAGACGACCTCGAACGGTACGCGCTGACACAGGTTGTTGCGTAACACCCTAATTCTTGCGCTGATGTTTGTGATGTGGCGGTACGAGCCGTCAATGCCCGCCGCACAACATGCCGGTCGTCTAGTTGGGTGGTGGGCTGCGGCAATCACTCACGTCGGTCCATCCGTACCTCCTGCACCCACCGAATCCGTACTCGCCTCACTGGCTGGATGCCCCACACCGGCGTCGATGTCTCGGTACGATAGACCGCTGTCGCGATAAGCCACTATTCGAACTCCAAAACGTGCTGGAATGACTGCCGTATTCTGCTACGAGGCATCAGGAAGCTTCCCACGAACAGGTCCGGCAACACAACACACTTCCACTACTTACACCCCGCCTTCTGTGCACCCTTTTTATAGTGCTTCTCGGTGGCGTGCCAAGCGCACATGATTTGCATATGCCCTTCAATGCTAATCGTTTGCATGTCCTCTCGCGGGCGACGCATGCTGCGAATTACAGGCCAATCGGATGCTTCCTTCTTGGTGTTGCATTTTGGGTGGCCAGCAGTGTATATCTGTGCAACTATATGCACCCCTCATAGGCTAGAGGCGAAATTAGCAGGGAAGAGCTCTTAATAAAGACTGCCATAAACACTAAAAAAAGGCTTCCGGTTGCATGCTCCCTTTCACAGGGGATAGAGTTCTATGGCCACTTTCATCATTTGATGGCACCTGTGGGTTATGATCACTCAGTCTGGGATAAATGTTCGAAGAACACCACATACCTTGTTAAGATTCAGGTTATCCTTAGTGGAGAGTAGTAGCAGGGGAGCTTGTGCCTTTAATCTGCAGCAGCATGTTGCACTCGTTCACTGTTGTCAACATAATACTGGTTGAGGCGCCCCATGTCTGAGGGACTGGATTCTGTTCACTTTTGAGGGAGCTTATTTGTGCTCTCATTACACTCTGTATAGGTAACATTTATCTCCCTTTGGGGTAAGCTCCCCGTTGTATCTTAGGCTCTGCAGTTGGTGAGCTCTCAAGCCTTCTTTCCATCCACATATCCTATCCATCTTTTGTGTGCTCCTGCGATCTTGTCCGTCACCAACAATGTCTGCGCTTGGTAGTTCTCAATTCTCGTTTGCCAGAAGGCCACAAATTGTGCACTTCTTCAGATACCAGAAAATTTTAACTGCAGTGATGAACAAATTTAAGGATCAATTACCGCAATCAGTTGGCACCAATCACTACCACCCTGTACGTATACGCGACCAAAAATTTATAGCACAAATAAAAAGTAAAAATTTTCCCCCATCAGTTAGGGCTATCCATAACATCTCTATTGATCAATGGAACATGTGCATTTTAGTCGTGTGGTAAGTTTACCGAGCAGGTAATTTTAACAATTCCTTGTACCTTTAGATGCCCTTCAATTGCCAACCTCTAATTTATAACATTCCACTATGTCATGTAATTTCACTTATCATTTAAAAAATAAAAAAATAAAAATGTCACTTTAAGAACTTCAGTCAAATTTTAAATTGTGTGATCTTGAAATTATTATTTTTTTAAATTGTGCATTAAGTAATACACTGACGGAAAAAAAATCCCGACACGAAGAAGGGGTTGTGTTAGATAAACGACAGTTGGTGGGCGGTGAGAGTACATCTGTAAGATGACGTCTATGCAAATTTTGCGCTCGGCACATACGTGTGGCGCTAGTAGCGCCCCTCGGAATATGCAAAGCAGGTTTGCTGTAAATACGCGCTGTAACGTTCGTGAGCGTTAGTTATCGTTGAGATTCGACGTAGTGTGTTGATGTTAGTCAAGAATGCCTTTAAGAAGACGAAGAAGCCATTATTAACAGCTCACGGAGTTTGAACGAGGTCGTTTAATAGGGCTGCGAGAAGGTGGATTTTCTTTCCGCAATATTGCAGAACGACTTGGCAGGAATGTAGCCACTGTGCATGATTGTTGGCAGCGGTGGTCAAGGGAAGGTACTGCCTCAAGAAGACTGGGTTTCGGCCGGCCACGTGGCACTACTGAGAGGGAAGACCGCCGTGTACGGCGTATGGCCGTGGCGCATCGTACCGCGTCTGCGGCAGCAATTCGAGCTGCAGTTGCCACCACAGTGACACAACGAACTGTTACAAATCGGTTTCTTGAAGGACAGCTCCGAGCCAGAGGCCCTGTAGCGTGCATTCCACTTACTCCAAACCACTGCCGTTTGCGACGTCAGTGGTGTCAAGCTAGAGCTCGTTGGAGGACGGAGTGGAGATGTGTTTTCTGATGAAAGCCGGTTCTGCCTGGGTGCCAGTGATGGCCGTGTGTTGGTTAGAAGGAGGCCAGGTGAGCGCCTGCAACCAACCTGTCTGCGGCCGAGACACACTGGACCTACACCTGGAGTTATGGTCTGGGGAGCAATTTCCTATGACAGCAGGAGCACTCTCGTGGTTATCCCACGCACCCTGACGGCACAGTTGTACGTTGGTCTGGTGATTCAACCTGTTGTGCTGCCATTCATGAACAGCATTCCAGGGGGTGTTTTCCAACAGGATAACGCTCGCCCGCATACCGCTGTTGTAACCCAACATGCTCTGCAGAGTGTCGACATGTTGCCGTGGCCTGCTAGATCACCAGATCTTTCACCAATCGAGCACGTATGGGACATCATTGGACGACAACTCCAGCGTCACCCCCTATCAGCATTAACCGTCCCTGTATTGACCGACCAAGTGCAACAGGCATGGAACTCCATCCCACAAACTGACATCCAGCACCTGTACGACACAATGCATGAACGTTTGCGCGCTTGCATTCAACATTCTGGCGGTTACACCGGTTAATAATGTACCAGCATTTCACATTTAAAACGGCTCTTCTCGCACTTACAATAAGCTGTGATCTTGAAACCTTAATCGATTAAATATGTTACCTATACAAATGTATTGCCGCCATTTCATTCCTCTACAACTATTTTTTCGTGGTGTTGGGATTTTTGTTCCGTCAGTGTATACTACTCTGTGAACTTCACCTGCGCCATCGTTCGGTCTCCAGCCGCTCTCATTTCTATAGGCTGAGGGTGGTCATAGTGGAATGGCTCGTTGTTGTAAATTACTTTGGTTTATCCGTCTTGCTTTTGAAGCTTTATGATTACACCTGATAATTCTTTCGTCACATGAGTCCCTAAACCTCTTATCTTACGTACTAATAACCTTAATTAATATTATTGTGAGTTTTTCTTTCATTATGCAGTATACACTGAAGAGCAATTGAATTGGAGATACCTGTCTAGTAACGTGTAGCACCACCTTTCGTCCTGATGACGGCGGCGATTCGTCTCGGCATGGACTCGACAAGACACCGGAAGCGTTGGGAAGCCATACGGATCCACGACCCCTTAACAAGCTCCCACAGTTCACGAAGATTTGATGGAGGGGGTCAGAACATCGAACATCTCTCTCGATGGCATCCCAGATCTGCTTGATGAGACTGAGGTCAGGTGACCTAGCTGGCCATGGTAGCGAGATAACGTCGGTGGAGTGTTCATCCAACCATTCGGATACAATTCGGGAGCTGCATTGTCTTGTTGCAGGATGAGGTCCCCAGTGGGATGTTGAAGACGCACAAACGGGAGCAAATGGTCGTTCAGGATATCCCGGTAACGTTGACCTGTGAGGGACGATGTCACACGTACCAGGGGTCCCATTTCAGTCCACGTAAACAGTCCCCAGACGAGAATGCCACCCCCCCCCCCCCACCACCACCAGCTTGAAGAGTACCCTGCTAGCAAGATGGATCCATCGCTTCATGTGTTTTGCGCCGTACTCGTATCCTGCCATCCGCATGTACCAACGTGAATCACGACTCATCAGTCCAGGCAACATTTTCCCACATGTCTAGGGTCCAGTGGCGATGTTCCAGCGCCCATGCTAATCTTTGCACCCTGTGATGTGCGATCAGCAGCAGTACCTTCGTGGGACGATGGCTTCTGTACCCCATATCGAGGAAATGGTTCTGGATGGGGTAGCTGCTTACACGTTTTTGTGCACCAGCGTTAAATTGCCGAGTGATTTCTTGCACTGTGGTCCGTCTATCCGCTGTTACAATGCGAGCTAGCCGACGATGACCCCGCTCATCCACACGCTATAGTTTACGGCAGTTGGGCCTTGCAGGGATGGTTTTACCGGATTCGATGTACTCACGGTGCACCCGTGACACAGTGGCTCGTGAAAATCCCAGTGCCTGAACGATTTCCGAGATAGAGTGACCCATTCGTCGGGCCCCGACAATTTGCCCACGATCAAATGCGCTTAGATCCTTCGTCTTATCCATACTGCGTCAGACTCTTACTGATTCCCGTCGCATTACTCCTTATATTGTTGGATCGCTGCATACGTCATGTCGTTTCCGTTTACAGGGCCACCCACAGCGCCACATTTGCATAACGCCAGCTGTCTCTAATTCAATTGCTCTTCAGTGTAAGTATAACCGATTATATTAATATACAGAATGTATGATAGATAATCCCAGCTGTATACAATATTCACAAATTATATTTGCAATTTCATTGCAATTTCTTTCCCACATGTGCCATTTACCGGTACTGCCATCGGTATCGTCATATTATTCGACTCGTAGCAGTCCTTAGTAAAAGAAGTGTGGTCACCAAACAACAATTTGACCGTAACAGCCTTCACAGTTCACACTATGTTATAACTCTTATGGAAAATACAGAATAAGACTTTATTGAAGAAAGGTTCTTCAACTTACAACTTTACGGATATTTATGAAAATGTAAATAATCAAATAACTTATGAATTATATCATCGTGAAAATAATCAAGAACTTATAAGAATTCTGTAAATGTAAACACCTGAGAAAGTGGCACACACACAGCTACTAAGACACAAATCCTTTATTCAACTTCAAGACATCACAAAACATGTCTTTCGTCACATGAGTGTATTTTTGTGAGCATCATCATGCAGATACACCGTCTTCGTTCTCTGCAGGTAAACGAGATGTCGCCAGTATAGTCGGTCAGGTACAACATCATTCGCCACCAGGACATTTCACCGTTGTTCTCTGCTGTAGATACTCTCTAATAAGTATCGTCCGCCAGGAACACCATCATCATTCTCTTCTGTGGAGCCCTGGTCGGCATCGTCCGCCACGAACACCATCATTATTCTCTTCTGTGGAGAACTGTCTGGCCGGCATCGTCCGCCAGCCACATTATCATGACGTGCAATGGAGGTCTTTACGTGGCAAATTCTCTGTTCCTGAAGTATTGTTCCTTTTCAAGATGATTTCCTCTCGTGTGTGCCCTTATTGCAGTCAATGCGGTGCCACATTCCTATGAACTAAGGCACATGTACGTTCGTTGTATCGCATTAAATCTGCTATCTGATGTTTTCTGGACAGTTGTATCATACCTTTGTGCGCGTTAATACACACTTACTGATTATTATTAACCCCAACCGTCGCAAGCTTGTCATCGACTGTGCTCTTGCTTTTTCGTTCTTGTAAAACACCTTATCTACACTTCTCAAGCATCTATAGACTTCCGGTTCAGTCACCAGATGAACACTTTGCTCAATAGTGTGCTTCGTGGCCAGTTAGATTACGTTCTCGCCTTCGAGAGGACTACGGACATGCTGTTTGGCTTGCATTACAACTAGTGTTTTTTTCTTTCCGTTTTTTGCGACCTTGAGACCGGTTCCTGGTTTGATGTTAACAATTCCGATATTGTTTCGACTATTTCACTGCAGATTAATGTGCAGTTCTTCTTCTCCGTACTTCCTTCTGTTTACACTCTGTATTAATTTTGTATATCTTTATCTGCTGAGCTCATGTACTTTATATGATTTAGTACTTTGTATACTGTATATTTTACATTGTTATGTACTTTGGCTACACATATGTAATGAATCATTTCTTTTATTGTATATAATTTTGTTGTATTGTGCCTAAATTTACCCTATCCAGGTCTTATGTAATTTCTTGTTTTCACTAGCTCCTTTGTACATAGCTTTATTGTGACTAATAAATCATTGTGCCACGTCCGGGCAACTCTTTCCACTCTCCCTTGAGCTTGTTTTCCCCTATTCAGCTGGTCCTCTATGCGGCCTACTGAACTCTGTTCACCTGGTAGCTGTCACTTCTCTCGGATAGTCTCCCCTTATTCTGATTACATTGCAATTTTTATCAGAAATACAGACATTTTCGCCAACCATGGTGATGCAGTTTACATGCATTCCAGTGGCGTATCTCGGGTCCGAGACCTTAGCTATTCCCCCCCTTTCCCCAGTACTGTCTTTTTTTAATTGCGAAGTTTAATTTTTTATTGTTAAGTAATAAAAGTTACTTTTTTTCTAAATTTTAGGTACATGCCATTGCTAACATGATATCAAATAATTATGAGGATTAGAATTTGAACACTTATTTGTACATTGACTCCATTCTTCTTCTGAATACTTTATTTGTATATGAACTCCATTCTTCTTCTCCTTTTGTGGGAACTTGAGTGCTACGTTTTCATAAAATGTTTCCTTCGAGTACTTTTTCATATTTAAAAATAATGTTTTTCTCTATTGACAAAACAGCCAAGTTTTTCGAATGTGCATGTCCTCGTGTGGCTCTAAGATATATCTTGATTCTTTTCAACGCTGAAAAACTTCTTTCGGCAGTTGTTGATGGAAAGTTTAATATGAGGTCTGCTAATTTGTACACCTCACAAAACACTATGTCCAATTTATTCAACTTTATGTAACACGTAATGTCTCTTACTGATTTGTTTTTTTTATTCACCAAAGGAATAAAACACCTTCAGTTCATTTTCTAGTCGAGCTGGATCAAAATTTGAACCATACAGTTCTTTAAGTTCTGACAGTAGATATTCAGGGAAGCTTTCACAAAATTTATGAAAACAGTTCGAATCCAACAAAGCCACGAATTTAAGATTCTCTGATTTTAATTCATTGACACTTCACAAAAACTGAAACAATTCTCGCGAAACACTCTTATGAGCGGGAGTATGCGTGTGGTTGAGATAGTCTAAGTCTTCTTTTTTCTGAGCGAACCGTTGCCCAAAGCAGTGGCCCATTCCCCTTTACCAGCTGTTTCATGTTGTCTGAAAACGATAGCAGGCGATTGTACGGAAGGTTTTCGCATCAGAACTGCGAAGACTCTGGAAGAGCTGCTTGGCCGCCCCGGTGGCGCAGTGGTCTAAGGCGCTGGCCTCTGATCATTCGTCCGTAAGGGGTCCGGGTTCGAATCCCGGTCAGGCATGGATGTTGTGTTTGTCTTACGGCACTGGCTCTCTCCCTTCCCTGGAACCAGTGACCCTAAATTAGGGACGGGCGACTGCTTATAGCCAATTGAGTTGCTCACGGTGGTCGTTAAACCTCTAATAAAAAAAAAAAAAAAAAAAAAGAGCTGCTTGCGTTATGCCGTTGGTTTTCGCTCGCTAGACTGAGTCAAACAAGCGAAACCGCACGCGTTTTTTTTTCGCACCGAAAGCATCGACATATTTTAATACCGTTGATAATTGACTTTTATTTGTGTATATTTAATTCAGTTTTATTTGCGCATTCTCTGGTCTTCGCAGCTAGCCTCGAATATACACCACTGATACATTCCTCCACTTCCGATGTTTATGTGAATTAAGAAAAATGTGAAATAAAGCAGGGCTCTGGTGTGAGATCGTCTCGATCAGTCATAGAATACATTCTGGTTCTATGAGAAACAGCGATGCCTTGGTGTCTAGTTTGGGAATTCCGCTGCCAGTTATTTTCAGAATTGGACTAATATTTTCTAATACAGTCACTGAAGTGCTGAACTAATAGAGGAAGGTGAAATCTTTCACGTCTGCCAGCGGTCGGATAGTCATCTCCAATGCACTGATTTCGTCGCTTTTGTAGCGTTTTCCTAACGTGATTCCTTTCACAGCCATTTAGCTAGGTTAGCTTCAATGGCTCTCTAGATGCAATGTATATGTAATACTATACATTGCGTAGCAGTCCGTGACTTAGTGCTTCCGCAGGATTTTTGGAGGTCAAGGACTTTTTTTCCCTCGACGATCAGGTCAAATTCTTCTTCCTTCGTGGATTCTTGCGTCTTGTTCAGGATAATTCGTCGCGGCCATCCAGTAATGTTGACCTCATGATTGCACCCCGGGATTCCTACCTTACCATCCATACCTTTTTCAAGATGGTTCACTATAGCTTGATTCCTTCAAAGCTGAGCGATGATTATAAATATTTCCTCTCCATCTTGCGCTCGCTACCTATTACGAGAGAAACCGCTACTTCGTAGATGAAACTACTACTTGAACCTCTTTTTTATAACTCACAGATTCGCTCTTGGAATCAACGGTACTTTGCCTACCCTACGTGTATCTCTGCGGTGTGGTGATCATCTCTCAACTTATTGCATCGTCCCTTCGCTACCTCCTCTACCTCGCCTGAGTGGAGACTAATATCGTCTATCTAGGCGAAATGCGTACAGTTTTTCCTGACTGGGTAATTGACACGTGGATTCCATCCTACCCAACGGTTTTACTTTTCAATGTTTCAACATCGTCGACCAAGCACTATTCCTTCTCCCAATTGGTATCAATAACTTTTGATTGTTCGATCTTCCCCTCGCTTGATTGAAGGTGCATCTTCAATTTCCATCCGTTCAGTCTAGGTGGAATATCTGTACTAAAATTATTAGAAAAGTGGAAAATGACGTGCAATGGAGATTCTTGCATGACAAGCTCCTCATTCCTCAAGTATCATTCCATTTTAAAATGACTTCCTCTCCTTTGTGTCCTTATTGCAGTCAACCTGGAACTGTTCAGCAGATGTACGTTTGGTGTATCATATAAGATCTGCTGTGAGATTTTCTTTGGACAGTTTTATCGTATGTTTGTAGGCAGCAGCACATCTTACTGATTATTTTTACCTCCAATCGTCACAAACCTACCACCGACTAAGCTGTTACTTTTTCGTTCTTGTGAAACACGTTATCGATACTTCTCACAACATCTATAGACTTCAGGTTCAGTCACCAGATGATCACTTTACTCAATACGTATTTTGTGCCCAGTTTATCCTTAGACCACGTTCTCGCCTTCGAGCGGATTACCGGTGTGCTGTTTTAACTTGTGCTGCACATACGGTTGTTTGAGGCCTGTGCCCCAGTGGGTTCCTGATTTGACGTCAGCAACTCTGATATTGTTTTACAAATTATTGCACCGTTTTACTTCTTTGTATGGAGGTCAAGCAGTTTTATGTTTATTATAAAACTTCTTGAACTTCTGCACTGTGTATTTATTTTGATATTTTTATATATCTGTATTTGCTGGCATTATGTTTTTAGGATTTAGTACTTTGCACATTTCGGACCCTGTGTGTCCCCATTTTTTTTAATTGCTGCTGTAGTTACTTACTGTGTGTGCGTTTTTTTTCTTCGGCTTCATGTATGCTGTAAACCGTTTCTTTTAATATACACTGATGAGCCATTGTATTATGACCACCTATACTTAATAAGCTGCAGGACCCCCTTTAGCCCGCAAAATAGCGGCCACTCTGCGAGGCATCGATTTGATGAGGTAGTGATAGGTATCCTCGGGTATCTGGCACCATAATGTCAACAGCAGGTACTCCAGTTCCCGTACATTTCGAGGTGGTGGGGAATTAGTGCGAACCCATTTTTCTAAGTCCGACCACAAATGTTCGATGGGTTCATGTCAGGTGAATTTGGAGTCCAGCAAGGCATTAACAGAAAGTCACCAGCATGTTCCTTGAACCACTTCTTGACGATTCTGGTAGCGTGGCACATTGTGCTGTTTGTAATGGCTATAATCGGGAGGGAACACAGTTGCCATGAAAAGGTGAACTTGGTCCGTAGTGATGCTCAGATGCGTGACAGCTGTCGGGGATTGTGCCATTGGGGTAATGGTGCCCAAATTGTCCCAAGAAAATATCGCCCACAGCATAATACCGCCATCGCCGGCGTGCTTCCCCCCAACAGTGCATCCAGGTGCCGTAGCCTCCGTTGGTAATCGAAGTATCCGCGCTCGGCCGTCTACGTGATGCACCAGGAATCTTGATTCGTCAGACCAGGCCACTTTCTTCCAATCTCGATGATCTTGAGCCCATTTCATACGTTGTTGACCATGACGTGCAGAGAGCATGGGGACCCGGCTGGATCTTCGGCTACGCAGGCCGATGCGCAGAAAGCTGAGATGAACAGTGTGCTGTGACGCATGTCCCTGATCACCATCTGTTGTAGCTGCGGGGGATTTGTTGCACTGTGGCCCTGCGGTCGCTGTGAACAATGCGCGATAGTCTCCGCTCCCCCTCTGGCATCAGTGAGCTGCGGACGACGCAGGGCTGAATGACGGTTTGTCTCTTGGCCATCTGTGCACCACTTTTGATACGTACTCACTACAGAGGCACGTGAACAACCTACAAGCCACGCCGTTTCCGAGATCGTAGTTCCGAGTCGCTGTGGCACCACAATTTGTCCTTTATCAAAACTCCGATAAATCGGTAGCTTTTCCCATTATGACTCCGAACACTCTATTAACCGAAAGCTGGTCCTCGGTTGTATATACATATAGTACTCAGTGAGCTTCACTTGCTCCACCGTTCGGTCTCCAGGCGCGCTCATTTCTCTAGGCTGGGGGTGTTCGTATTGTAATGGCTCATCGGTGTGTATGTTTTTGTTGTATGCTACCTACATTGGTCCTACTCAGGTCTTATGCAATTCTTTGTTTCATTAGCTTTTTTGTATGTAGCTTTGTTTGAAAAATGAAGAAATCATTCTGTTGGACATAAACTGTTGTTGACGACATTTCCAGATAACCAAAATATCGACAACGTCTGCAGTCGAATGTAACTATATGCATGGGCCTTAATTCGGGAAACCAGACCCGCCGCTTCCTTAATTACCAGTTATAACCCGACCCATTAAGTCTTTCAAGTTATCGCCCTGTTCGATGATTTCAATTCTAATTAATGAAAGGGTTCAGTTCATGTTCTTTTTCCATATCTTTCTTTTTACTGTGAGATCTTCTTCACTCCTACAGGTTCTTAAGGGTAGTTAAAGACAACACAAAATTGAAAACAAAATTTCGCTCCAACGTTTCAGTTTTTCTTTTGGGTGGGAACAGGGACATGTGTGTTGGTGATAGAGAGAAGAAAGATTGTAGGACTCTTAACATTTCTGTTGAAAAATCTAAATGGAATTTCTGTTCATATATATAAGTTCCGAAGAAATTAAATTTTCGAGTGAAATTATTATTTGATTTATTCCTTTACGAAATAAAATCAGAATTCTTTTTATTTGCTAATACCGATAAGTAGCATGGGAAATAAATTTAAAGTACAACTGACTGTGTCATAAATTACTGTAGTTCTTGTTTTTCCAAATATGTTTTTACCTTAATTCAGCTGTGAAATGTAAAGTCTTCTAGCTCAGGCCCCACCCTGCTCTATGCCGACCCCCTCCCCCGCCCCTTTTTTTAATGATGAAAAGAAAGCCGGATCGGGGTCGGGATTTATGCAGTGGGTGGTGAGACCCGTGAAAACAGCTAGCGGAGTGCCCTGTCGCCGGCACCACCAGTCAGCCACAGCATCATCATTCTCCACAGCCCAGCCCTCTGTCGCCATCATCAGTGAGCTGCTACACCATCATTTTTCTTAACAGTCAGGTTGTCACATTATACACCATCATTATTCTCAGCAGTCAGGTTGTCACTTTATACACCATCATTATTGCCATTGTCATGTTGTCACATTGTCATCACTCTCCGCAGCTGAGCGCTCTCTTTCGCCGACGTCATCATAATTCTCCGCAGCCGAGTGCGCTGTTATCGGCATCATAAAGCTGCCACAACATCATTCACGACTGCGGAGCGCATTCCCGCCGGCATCTCCAGGATGCCACAACATCATGTGACGTACTACAGAGAGCAACTTGCTCCGGAGTGAAGGGACGCCGGTTCGATCCCCGTCACGGATAAATTTGTGTTTCCACATTGGGGCCCGAACGTAAAAATGGGTGTACTGACCGTTGGATTCTTCGAAAAATGTGTGATGTTTGTTCCACAAATCGTCCAGAATTAATGAAAAATCATTCTTCGCTTCAAAAAGAAAAAATAATAATTTAGAGGGAGATGATGTGACGTACTACAGAGGACGAGCACATGTCAAGATGACAAACCTGCAGAGATACGTTCCGTCCGTGTAACTTAGTTGGGAGAGCAACTTACTCCGACGTGAGGGGGCGCGATTTCGTTCTCCGTCACGGACAAATTTGTGTTTTTACAATCATCGCGTATTATATTTTACTTCTAGAGTAAAGAAAAACCATATCGGACGGCAAAATGGGGCTGACTTCTGACGCAATCAGTTGTCTCTTATACGCTGGCGTGCAAAAATTAAGGACGAGGCGGTTTTTCGAATGTAACTCGTGCAGAAGTGCTCCACATCGACTCAAATCATACCATAAGATCACCAAGATGTAAGAGTATGGGACAAGTGAGTAAAACCGTCCAAACAAGGAATCCAAAGGATACAAAGGCACTTTATTGAAAAGGTAGCTTCGAGCACAACTGGACAGAAGACAGAAACGTCCATGTGGCAGGCGGCTGCCAAGAAAACCGCCGTCTCCGATGAGCAGGCGTTAATAGCACACACCGTACTGGTCGTCGTGCAAATAAATCACCTTTGTGCAGCCTTCTGGCCACGGTAAAACGCGATAACGGACGTCCAGTTGTCTGTTGCATGTGCCTTGCTATTTCTCCCGCTGTCTGCCGTCTGTCTCTTCTGGCCTGTAGGACAATATACCGGTCGTCCGCCGCCATGGTTGCTCGTGGACGACCACTGCTAAACTCTCGGACAGCTGGTCCTGTCGTTTGAAATGCTCTTTAATCTCGTGAAACGATGTTGTGAGCGATCTCGAACTCCTCGGCCACACTAGTCACACTTCGACCTTCTACCAACTTCCCAATGACGCGACCTCGGGTAAAGTCATCCAGATGTCTTCTACTGGATTGCCTGTTGGTCGTATCACACGGTGGCAGCAACTCGACGTTGTTCAAACCGATGTACGCCGTGCAATACCCTTCCGACACCCCCCCCCCCACACACACTACGTCATATACGCACATGCTCTACCGTACCGGACCCTAGTCTATCTCCTGAGTGGTCTTTCGGTCCATTCTGCCTGCTCGTTCCGCTGTTATGCTAATTTCTCCTCTTCATCCTTAATTTTTGCACACCAGTGTATTACCTCCCGAAAAAATTCATGAGTATTTTTCGGGGAAAAAAATTGATTTGGTTTCATTTCATTTCCCGAAAAATTCATTAAAATTTTTATTTTTTCTTTCCTGTATCGCCAGGATGACTCAAATTGTCAAATGAAATGAAACCAAATTTGATTTTCTAAAAGATAAAATGAAATTTAATTTACACTTGAAAGTTAATTTTTCTCGGAATGCATATGTGTTAAGGTACATATCATTCAGATTTTTGTAACAGAAATATTACCGTCTTTCTGTCTTTCTTTCTCTCTCTTTCTCTGTCTCTCTCTCTCTCTGTCTCTCTCTCTCTCTCTCTCTCTCTCTTCGCAATCATCACCACACACACCTGTGTTCTCTAGTTGAAAAACTGAACACTGAAAGGCTGAAATGAAGCACTATTTCGGCTGTGTGATCTTTCTTGTTAGTTTTTCTGCGTATTTAGCCAAAATTCTAGTTAAAACTAATTATCGAACAAATTTTGAAGCAACGCCAACGAAGAGACCAAAAATGAGTTCGCATCACTTGATCAGGTACAATCAAAAAGTCGGCAGTCCTTAAATGGCAACTAAGATTTATGTTGAGCAAAAGCACTATATTAAATTTATTCTAAATATTAAATACACATAATAAATTATTTGCATGACACATGCGTATTAAGCTCTTTACAATGGTACTCAAAATATTGACGTTCCACTTCACGCAAGGACAAAACCTTGCTGTCGGCGTTAAACAAAAGGAACCATGGCACATGGAGTCAAGGTTATTTGCTTTCGTAGCACAAGTTTTTTTTTTGTGTAGGCCATTTGACAACAGCTGGTAATCGAAACAATAACAATTTTATTTTGCCTTGTTTTTCTCGTTGTCATGAAGCAAAATAAACCATCGCGCTGACAGCCATAACAGTTTAATTACCCGTAAGATGTACGAGTGACAAAGATCACGGAGTGAAAGGGAAGACAAAAAGTGGAACACGAGCTGTTTGCGTTTATTAATTTTAACTGAAAGCAATGGTTCGGGCTACATTTTGAAAGGCTTAAAAGGACCAAACTATGAATTTAAAGTCTTAAACTTGCCTGGCCGGGCAATAAATTTGTAATTCTGAAAACTGCCAGGCAAGGGTCGGACATAAAACGTTCGCTTGCGGGCAACGCTGGCCTTCCCAAGTTAAGACCCGTGAAGATTTCTAGCACACAACTTCTTGCAATGAATGATATCTGTTAGATATGCCCAACAGATCTACTCTCTCTACAAATCCTACTCTAATTTTGCAAGAAAACTTTTCTGAAATATCCGATGCTAACGCCTGATGTATTCGCAAATACAAATGACTCCCACGTTCTTCTGCATTCCGTACTTTAATTTGGCTTCATAATTTAATTTTACATATTAAACCTGATTTCCGTGATTTCTTCTTTTGGGCTATAAGAGGTCTCACGCGCGTAATTTACGGCTGCTGGCTCCATAGAGGGAAGGTAACCAGCAATGGAAGGACAGTGACTCAGGATTTGAACTCAGGTCCAGAAGCGCAAAACGATAGAATCCTCAGCCTCTGACGACTCTACAAATGGGCGTATTGGACATTGAATGGTCGGAGTTTTTAGAATAACTCTGTTTTGTTTTTTTAAGTTTCTTCACTTATGGAAGCTATATTAAGTCTTAAGTAAATATGGGCGGACAATCCATAAGAGGTGGACGTTAGACAACACTACTGCCTAACTAAATACGTACACTTTTGCTTAAAACAAGACACGGTAAATGAAATTACATCATCAGCTCACGCCTGTGCTCGGTTACCATATTTGAAGTTGCTTTCTTTCCTATTTTTCAGATTATTTAAAAGATATACACAAATACACGGTCGTATCAGAATAATATGACCACTTCCGGAAACACAGTGTACCCGCCCAGGCGCGTCACAGAGTGCACGTGACAAGGTCGACCACACGGAGATATAAGCGACCAACCAGGACAGATGAGCCATAGTGCGTAACACGAGCACAACGGTCAGTGGTAGTGATTTGACGGACGTTCAAAAAGGAATGATAATCGGCTACCGCGCCAAGGTAGCCGATTATCATTCCTTAGTCTGCTGTTTCTGAGATGCTTCCACTCAGAAACAGAAGTCTGCTGTTCCTGAGTGGAAGCATCTCAGAAACAGCAGACTTCGTAGGCTCTTCACGAGGTGCTGCTATAAGCGTGTACCAAGAATGGACGCCTGGCACACTGAGTGCCCCCCCTCGATGCCATAACTGTGGAGCCCCAAAGGCAATCGATCCCAGAGGAGAACGTCACCTCCGTCGACTAGTAAAGGGCAATCGACGCGCAACAGTGCAGCAATTGACCACGCAAATGAACGCTGGGGCACCCAGGTTCATTTGCGTGGTCATTTGCGTAGAGCGAACCCTATTACGAATGGGCCTCTGGAGTCAGAGCTGCTTGAAGGCGCTCATGTTAACCCAGGCCCACCAGCAGCGACGCCTGCAGTTCGCATGGGACTACCGTCATTGGACAGTGGAAAAGTGGAAAAAGGTTGCCTTCTCCGACGAATCGAGGTTTCTACTCCACAGAAGTGGCGGGCGGTGGCAGGTACGGCGTCAGACACTCGAGAGCCAACACCTCGACAGGCTTGTCGGTCAATTACAGACTGGTGGTGGCAGTGTGCATGTCTGGGGGGATGCTTTCCTGGTATGATGTGGGAGCGCTGGTACCACTGGATGTGTCCCTGAACGCCAATGGCTACCTGTCCATCCTCGTTGACCACGTGCATCCCTTCATGTTGGACATTTACCCTGGTGAAAATAGTATCTACCGACAATGCGCCGTACCATGTCGCTAAGGTGGTGCGTGACCGGTACCAGGAACACGACAGTGATGTCTCCGTTCTCCCTTGGCTAGCGAAATCGCCCGACCTCAATCCCATACAGCACTTGTGAGACTATTTGGATCGACTGGTTTGATGTGCCGACCCACAATCACGTCATAATCAGGACCTCTATGCTCTGCTGCAGTCCGAATGGTCACGTGTGCCTTGGGCAACCATCCAGGGCCTCATTGCGTCCATGCCACGCCGTCCCGCCGTTGTCATCCGAGCCAAGGGTGGTTACTCCCATATTAGGCAGGCGGTCATATTATTCTCATACGATTGTGTATATAAAAATACATATAAATACATACAATATATTGGTACTTCTCTGAAATGATTATTTCCCATCGCTTTCTTTCCTGCTAAATTTCCTTTCTTCAACATATAGTCTCCCCAGTCACTAATAATTACTATTCATGATTGTTTGAGCAGGTGTCAATCACTGAATTTGACACCTGCTTAGACAATCCTTCATTTCCCATTCCACATACATTTCCAGCTTCTTATAACCCTGAATTCGACACCTTTTTAGACAATCATTCATTTCCCATTCCCTAAACATTTCCACCTTCTTCCAACACTGAATTCAATACCTGCTTAGATAATCCTTCATTTCCCATTCCACATACATTCCCGCCTTCTTCTAACACTGAATTCAATACCTGCTTAGATAATAATCCTACATTTCCCATTCCACATACATTTCCAGCTTCTTATAACACTGAATTCGACACCTGCTTAGACAATCCTTTATTTCCCATTCCACATACATGCCCACCTTCTTCTGACACTGAATTCAATACCTGCTTATATAATCCTTCATTTCCCATTCCACATGCATTTCCAGCTTCTTATAACCCTGAATTCGACACCTTTTTAGACAATCCTTCATTTCCCATTCCCTAAACATGTCCAACTTCTTCTAACACTGAATTTGACAACTGGTTAAACAATCCTTCATTTCTCATTCCACACGCATATGTCCAAACTTTCTCAATATATCTCATTATGTTTCTCTTCTATCAAAGAAATACCGAGCTCAGTTCTGCTGTCTGTACCAGTAAATTTGTTTTTCCTGTGGATTTATAATCAGTATTTCCCCTGATTTTTCATTCTTCCCATGTCCACAGCTTTTGACATCTTTAGAAGAACCGAGGAGCCATTTACCCTTTCTTAAAATCTCCCTTCGTTAATGAAAATTGATCCAAACGGTGCATTTCATACATTGTGTGTCTATTTGCTAACTCTGAAACACATTTATACCGCTAACAAGAGACTTCCATGCCTCTTTAATTCAGTTGTCTTGCTCCTTATCAATTCTTGGTTAGACAGAGAAGTATTAGAAATGCACTCATATATCCGAGAAGTATTAGAAATACACTCAGATATACACTCATATATCCAAGAAGTATTAGAAATACACTCAGATATACACTCATATATCCGAGAAGTATTAGAAATGAAGTATTAGAAATACCACTCAGATTGCGAAGTGTCTCTCATTTCCAGCTCCATTGCCTAAAGATTCCCTTCCCTGCTCATCAAGCAATTTAATTCAAGACACTTTCATCTCCTAACGTCTGGGCGGAAGACAGAACTAATTAACAAGTGCTTAGCTTTCTGTACCTCCCTTCCATGTGTCTTTCCTGTCGAGCAACCTAACCCAAATCTCATAACTTCCAACTTCTAAGGGCAGCTTTGGGTGAGATACTTCCTTCCAAAAATCTTCCCCAACATCGTTCTTTCAACCTCTGAGTAAAATTTTTACACTGCTGTTAAAAAACATCCCCACCTTTAGTTTCGTCAATATAATCACACAAAGATAATTAAAACCTGTCAGCTTGTAGACTTTTTTCCTGTATTACAAAAATAGTGATTTTTTGGTTACATTTAACAACTAATGTTTCAGATTTATCAAAGATATTCATCGCAAGTTTTTTACATGCCATATTTTTCAAATTGAAGTTACACCGCAGCTTTCTTATACTGTCAGACAGCAGCACTATGTCATCCATATATATATATCGAGTAAGGGCTGAGCTGAGAAAGGGAATTTGTTTCATCTTATGCATTTTTAGAGGGAAATGCCCCAAAATACAAAACAGCCGATGAGAGTTCGCGGGTTCTTCTGACAAGGAGCGCGAAAGAATTCTCCTTGGCCATAACTCGAAGAAACATTAGTGGATAAGTAAAGAATAGAGAGTTTAACTATCATGAAATCACGCCCGATCGTGCCTCTCTCTCTCTCTCTATGTAGTAGGAGGGAGGTGTACCTACTGTTTTACCCATGCTCCTTGTGAATTACAAGTTGTTAATAACATGCAATCCTTACCCCTTCCTCCGCCTATACAGACATCTTTAAAGACTGATACGCTCGCTTTCTCCTTTAAGTACGTAATGGTAAAACCCAATGCAATAGCAATGATAATCTGCTGCCCAAAATAACATCGGCACGCGACAGAAGTTTTTGATAATTTAGGTACGCACTTTCAAAAGGTTCGCCATCCGCCCTAGCATCTTATACCACTTCCGAAGCCACACTGTCCTCCACTCAACCAACCTTATTACTCAAAATGCTTGAGTAAACCTTGCAAAGAACACTCATTGACGTATCTTGTATACGGCAAATTTTAAAAGGAGTGTACAGAATTCGTGAAATTTTTTTGCGTTCCTACTATAATTTCAAACTTCTGTGTTGGCGTGAGTGTGTGTTTCATTTCGAAAAATGATTTTTTTTCAACTTAGATCATCGTTTCAATAAAGTAATGCATATAACAAACTATATTTAATATAGTGTTATTAATTTGCATAAACGAAACATGACGTTCGTTCTATCTTTCTCTGTTAATATACATATGCATAAATGTTATAGATATACACTTCCATGAACTTTCCTTTATCTTCCTCAAAGAAGTATTGTACTTCTTTGTTTTCTCAACAACGAATTTTTTAACAGGGGCGAATGTTAATTTCTTTACTATTAAAAGAAAAGAGATTTATCTGCACAAATGATATATTTCTGCAATGTTTCATGAAATTCCAACGAAACCGTTTAGTCGTTTGATTTTTTTGGTCTTTCATACAATTTACGGAGAAGAGTACTGGAGTTACTACTCTTATCATCAAAAACTCTGAGGTTCATTTGCAGAAATCTTTTATTCGTTTCTTCCTTTCGAACCCCCTTCGGTTTTTTTTTTGTGTTTTATTTCCTTTTTTTCTGTATTTTTTTTTATATTGTTATATTGTTTTTCAGTTTTATATGCCCTTTTACAAGTTATTTTCTCTTAGGTTTTTTAGTAACATTTTAACTGGTTTTCCTCAAAACTTTTATCTACTTAAAATGACAGAGAAAAAATAAAGGAACAAAACAATTTACATTATCAACTTGTTAAGACTGCTTTCTTCCGTTTTTAAGACTATTTTTCTTCCGTTTTCAGTTTTTATATTATTTTTGTTTTATCTATTTTTTTCATTTGTTTTTCATTTTGCAGCTACATTTTAATCATTTTATTTTTTATTGTTTTTATGTACTTGATAAAGAAAAGAATTCGCTTTACATATTCGGCTTCAAAAACATCCATGCATACAAGACATATTTCCTACAAATTCTTCAATTCAGTTTAAAAATCAGAAAAAATTTCGGACTCCTGAAATTCCCAGCAAAATAAATAATAATTATAATAATAATGGCCTCTTTGCAAATTATTCTGACACTTTACTAAGTAAGGAGATAATTACCTGGAATTTTTCTAAGTCATATTGTTTGACCTTTTAATATTCATTTTTCTAAAACTACAAACTTCTGCGTATGGAAAGATTTTGTACTCTCCTGCAAAGATTTTGTACTTTTTTGAAGCAAGGTGAGAAAGAAAAAACTGGATATTAGAAAGAAAGAAAAGGGCAAAGAGAGAAAATGGATATCGAAAAGAAAGAAAAGAACATAGCTAAAATGAGATCTTGTATATGCAAGGGAAATAGAAAATTTTAGAGGAAGAAAGACATAGAAATTAGAAACGAGGTCAAAGAAAAAGGGATAGTGGATGTGAGAGAAACGGTAAAGCAGAAAGAGAGACAAAAAAATTGAATAAAATGCAGAGTACAAAATAAACAGAGAACGGCCGCAAGTAGTAAGAGATAGGAAAGAAAGAAAAGAGATACCAATATATCTGCACAACGCATGAGGCCAAAGTGATGAGATAGTGAGAAGCCAAGGTTCGCCTGCTCTTGTCAAAACTCCGGTGCTAAGCCCATTCAAGTCATGTTTCAATCCCCACTGATCAAGTACATTTAAGCAATGTACACATTTTTTCCAGCAACATTCCGCAGAATGTTTTCAGGTTACTATTACCTAGAATAGTAAGACCATCAGTGATTATTTACTCCAAGAACTCGGATGTACCTAACGCCAGCGTCTCAGCAAGAAACAGGAATCGTCAGCATCTCAAATTCCAATCACCGTAACCTCCGTCTAATACAAATTAATCTCAGATTTCCGAGAATTTTTTTCCACATAAAAACTTTAGTTTGCTACAAGGAGTTTCACGGGATATGTAGATTTTTCCGCTGTTTAGAAATACCGAATGAGAAATTTTTTTGATAAATACTGATCAAATAAGGTAAAGAATTTATGTATTTGCCCTTTCTTCTGAAAAATTTCGCGTGAAGTGTTTCTTTCATTTTTTCGATTTTATAAAATTTTTAGGCCATAAATACTTGTTTAAATCCGTGGGTTTTTTTCGCCTGAAGCCTAAATAAACCTAAATCTTCAGGAGTCCTACTTTAAAGAAGTCACATTGAGAACGAAAACGCATAAAGACTTAACTAAAAGCACATATTATAACACAAAGAAAACCATTAACGAAACAACTTCGCACACATTATCTCCCTCCCGTTCCACTGCTCATAAGTTTCTTGACTCACCAAATTTGATCAACCTCCACTGATGTTCAAGCACTGAGCGACCACCAGTGTCAACCTTTACGCTAACCCCTGAGCCTGCTTCAACTCCTGCAGATTCTCCGCGATCCGCCTCAACCGAAGCTCCTTTACCCCCTCCGCGATCCTCCTCAACCGAAGTTTCCTAACCTCTTCCGCGATCCACCTCAACCGAAGCTTCCGTACCCCTTCCGCGATCCGCCTCAACCGAAGCTCCCTTACCCCCTCCGCGATCCGCCTCAACCGAAGTTTCCTAACCTCTTCCGCAATCCGCCTCAACCGAAGCTTCCGTACCCCTTCCGCGATCCGCCTCAACCGAAGCTCCCTTACCCCCTCCGCGATCCTCCTCAACCGAAGTTTCCTAACCTCTTCCGCGATCCGCCTCAACCGAAGCTTCCTAACTTCTTCCGCTATCCGCCTCAACCTTTCCTTTCGCCTACGCTTCTCCAAAACCCTTAGCCGCCCCGGTGGCGCAGTGGTCTAAGGCGCTGGCCTATGATCATTCGTCCGTAAGGGGTCCGGGTTCGAATCCCGGTCAGGCATGGATGTTGTGTTTGTCTTACGGCACTGGCTCTCTCCCTTCCCTGGAACCAGTGACCCTAAATTAGGGACGGGCGACTGCTTATAGCCCATTGAGTTGCTCACGGTGGTCGTTAAACCTCCAATCAAAAAAAAAAAAAAAAACCCTTATGGCCCACCCTTCGACCGCCGTCCTGACTACCTCCAAAATAGTACCAAAAAGACTCATATTTACCTTCAATTCCTTTTGCTTTCCAGGAGAACTTTACCTGAGCACCGTCTGTCACTGAAGCTCAAACCAAAATGATTTTTCTTTTGCGAGAATTCTGATTATATGACTTCCTTGACAATGACGTATCTCTAATTGTTGCGTTTCGTTGCTTAATCGATAGCTGTTGCCACAAACAGTGTTGGTTAAGTAATATTTTGCGACCAACTAAATGACGATTTTGACGTCATTCCTGCATTACGTTCAAACATAGCAGCAAATATATTGAGAAAATACAACTAGGTTTGTCACAAATATTTTTTTCACGTCGACCATCATTTCGCTGGGTATCGCTCTAGCTTCATCATTGCGGGCAATTCGTTCTGATGAAGCTAGGTCAATACACAGCGAAACCATCGTCGACTTGAAAAAATAAATATTCGGGACAAACCACGTTGTATTCTCTTAACATATATAATCGTCACAAGTCTTTGAGATCAAGAAAAGCAACAAATATTTATAGCCCAGATATAAGATTCCAAATTTTTTTTCTGTCGTGTTAAATAACTTTACTCGTAGTTTTTCTTTATGGGATTTAAATGTTTTTCAATCTTTCTGAATTTTTCTTCCACGATTAAAAAAATCTGCAAAGGGAGAATATTTTTTTTGAGAATATTTTTTTTAATGTCGGAGTATTTTGAATTTAAGATGATTACGATTTCTTTTCGGGAAAAATCGTCGAGCTCCGAATGTTTTGCGAATAACGCACACAAAAAATTGCTGAGCAGTTCAAAAATAAAACCTATATTTTGCAAATGCCATACATGGAACGCTCTCACGAACCAGGTGATTCAACGTCAGGTTCGGGACAAAGGGTTACATCTGTTCTTTCGGACTGTCTCCCGGTAAAACGAAAAGGGTAAAACAGTATAGCGTGTTGTAGGTATCAATTTCTGTGGCAAAAACATACACAGCATTAATTCCAATGAGTGATTCGGGAATAAGCAGAAGTGCATGCAATAACATTAGCATTAGGGTTTCCCGCAAAATCAAATGGATGAGATTATACTAGTATGTAGAATTTTAGCCTTTCCACCCTGGTGAGCGAGTGGTCCGAGGCGCGGGATTCTGTCTAATTATTTGAGCCGGGACTGAGCTCGGGTCAGGTATGGTTGGCGCGGTGGTCCTACATCATTGGCCCTGCTGCTTCCTTCCTGGAACCAGTCGCGGAATTTAGGGGACAGAAATAATCACAGATGCTCAGGGAGCCGCGGATGGCTTAGTGGTTAGCAAGTCAGACTATCAATGCAAGGTCCTCAGGTTCGAACCTGGGCTGATCTTTCAGAGATGGTGTGATTTACTAACAATCGCTGAATATCCGCCGTGCATCGGACGAGCACGTTAAGTGACGGCCCCTGGGCTGGACCCACTGGTTAAATGGGTATCCTTTCCTATGCCGCCCCCCCCCTGAAATTCTCTCCGCCCTCTGTGTGCAACATCGTACTTGTACGGTGGCGCCATCTACTGTACTCTAATGTCACTACAAACTGTTCTGTCAAAGTCGCTAGACTTGCTCTCATTCCTTCCGTTTCTGTGTCCTGCCCAAAAGGCGATCTCGCTGTAGGTGGCTGGGACCTAAACTGTACTCTCTGTGGACGGAAGTCCTACCAGAAAATGACAAATACTGTGTGTGAGTAATCTAATCTACAGATGCTCAGGGTGGTCGTTAAACATCTTAGAGAAAAAAAGATATTTGCACGAAATAAAAGTTCATTTAATCAGATATTGTGGTCCATTTTCCCACTAAATAATTTGTTAAAATAACAGATTATTCTGTTTCTGGGAATACAGGTCACCATCTTGAATTTTTTTCAAAAAGGATAATGCGCCATTTCCGAAAACTGTTAATTAAGAATTCGGAAAAAGTGAGAAAAGTTATTAATTTAGCAAACAAAAGTATCGAAAAGAAGTTAGTTCTTTTTTTTTTTTTTTTTATTCGATATATAACGTGCCCCTTGAGCAGGTAGGTGGCATTATCTCGATCCAAGGAAGTCTAGACGGCCTTGTCTAATCCCTTATTTTAGGGCTTTGATTCTAGGTTCAAGCGTGGCTCGAAGCCGGACTCCATTAGTAGGAGAAGTTGATTCTGATCTTATGACTACAAAGCCACCAAGACAGCGTAATTAGCTGTGCTTCAAGAAAATTACTTATTTTTTAAGAAATTTTTGAATATCTAAGTAAATCGTTACTAGAGGTTTCAGAAACTAGTGAAACTATGATCCGATTAATATCTTGTAAGCATTTATGATACAGAACTTTCGACGTTTTTTTTTGTTTTTGTTTCGCCTCTTTCCTTTGAGAGCGCCATTTTAGCACTGTATCTGCCAAGATGACGTCAAAATTCAAAATGTCGAATTATTGACTTAAACTACGATAAAATTACAGCATTTGATCAATTTGCTCTATTCTAGGCTTTCGTTTTTCCTACTTTTTTCCCCTTAGGTTTTAAAGATGTGCCCTAAAGGCAATTTTTAAGATGCAAGACGGTGGAATAGAGTGCAGTTTTAAAAATTTAATCATTTATCGATAAAAAAAGGACAAAAATACACCATTATGACGGCGCTGAATTAAAAATTTTATTTCTTACAAATGGGTCAATAAAGTAGCTGTCTCATTTCCGCGGGTACGATTTAAGGTACATATTTTGCATAATGTTATATATTAGTCCTCACATATTCTCATGCAACAAAAAATCTATCTGCATCAAGCAATTTCGTCATGCTAATTGATTAGAGATTAGCCGCTGATTAATGCACTAATATACAAAGTATCTGCCAATTGGAAAAATAAATATGGGAAAGGTGTGCAGTTACATACCTGAAAGGCATCCGGGTTATTTAAAACGTCAAAATTCCTAACAACTTAACGTTCGTGGATAGGTGAGATTTGTTTTGAAACCTGATAGTTAACACGTGCACTTATGATCTATCTGGGGTACGCGCCATACACTTCGTCCAATATTTTTACGCTTCTAAAACATCCACACTGGGTATGTTTTAATAGAATTTGACCAAACTAATACTTCCTGCAAACGTAGTAGGAAAATAGCAAGATTCGGGTCAGGGCAAGGAGATTAGAATAAGAATAAGAGATGCCTTAGTTAATGGAGCAGTACCACTTTGCGTGAAGCCTATAACCGCAAGAGACAGCTATCAAAGCGTGGGAAAGCTGATGGTTTTCAAGGCTGTTGCAATGCATTTTGAGTTGGCCAAATCGCCTTCTTTCGTCGCAATAGTTTCCGATTTCGCATAATGCTGAATTTACGAAATTCTTAATTATTTTGAGGCTCCTTTCTATTTTTATTTTAAATTGAAATACACGGACGTTAGTGTGAATTCTGAACAAAACATAATGTTAAATTTGAAAACTTCATTCATATAAGAAGTATAATTCACTCAATTTTGATATTAACACGGTTTCTGCAACCAAAAAACATACAATTCCAAAAATACACGCAGTTGAAATTACATAGGTGACATGTAAACAACGTCAAATTCCCACAGTTTGCGGCTTCACAGTTAAGAGACTCGGGGCATCTCCAGAAGTATTATTCTAAACTCCTTGGGTCAGGGGCATATTTAGAGACGGAAGGAACCAGGGAGGCCTTGGTCCCCCATTTTTCATTTTTTAAAGTTTTTGTTTAAAATACGACTCACATTAGAAAAAATGCCTTAATTTAATAAAAATACGTCAACTTACAAGAGGGAGTCAACTGAAAACCTTAAATCATTTTCTTTGTCACAATTTATCGAACAAAAGTGGTACACACTTGTACGATTTCTCAATGTAATCTCCATTGTGTGCAATACTAGTCCTGCAGCGCTTACAAAGTGCATAGATTCCAGTAGAAAAAAATTCCTTCGGTCGCGTGTGCAGCTACTCATGCACCACGTGCTGCACCTCTTCATCGGACCTGAAAGTCTTCCTCCCATCACATCTTTGAGTGGTCCAAAGATGTGATAATCACTTGGGGACAAGCTCTGGTAATATGGCGAATGTGAAAGTCATTCGAAGTGCAGGTCTTATATGGTTGCAATCGTTGGACGCGCAGTATGTGGCTGAGCGTTGTCATATTGCAACAAGACACCAGTACTCAGAAGTACACGTCGTTTGGATTTGATGGCAGGTCGAAGACGATTCCTGATAAGATCTTCATATGTGTCACTGGTTGCAGTGTTCCACCTGGGCATGTAGTGTTCCACAATTACGCCTCGTTCATCCCAAAAGAGAGTTAGCATTACCTTCCCTACAGTTGGCTGCGCGCGGAACTTCTTCGGTTTTGGTGAGGAGGAGGAGGGAAGGCGCCATTCCTTTCTCGCTCTCTTCGTTTCTGGCTGATGATAGTGAACCCAGGTTTCATGTCCAGTAACAATTCTCTGCTTCAAAGCGCCACGAAAGTTCTTGACAGGCATCAACACGTCGTTGTTTCAATTCTGGAGTCAGCTGGCGTGGCACCCACCTTGCAGATACTTTTTTGAACTGTAGCATATTATGGATGATGGTGTGCGCTGAACCATGACTGATGCTCAAAAGTGCTGCTGTTATATCCACCGTCACTCGGCGATTTCCAGTCAAAATGCCTTCGACTGTTGTAATGGACTCAGGTGTCACTGCTTTGTGTGCCTGACTAGGTCGAAGAGAATCTGTCACAAAACTCACGCCGTTTCGGGACTTCCTATAGTCCATTCGTACACTTGCTGGAGTGACAGATATGCATCACCATACTGCAACTTCATTCGACGATGAATTTCAATAGGTTTCACTCATTTACTACTCAAAAAACGGATGACGTAACGTTGCTCCTCTTTGTTATATGTCTCAAGTGGGGCGGCCATCTTTACACTGCTATTGTGACATCACTAAACTTGTCTGCACCGTGCTGCCACATGTAAGAAACCCTGTTAGTCACTGGTAACAATATTGCCAAGTTCCAGGACAGTGACACTGTGTTTTGAAATTTTTATCGCACTTTTAACATTTTCATTTGATTCATATGATGCATTAGGAAAAAATGCTTTAATTTTTCTTCTATTTTTTCATCAACTTTAATTTTTTTCTTGTGGATTTCAAAAACTTACATTTTTTTTGTAGCCATCGAAAAAAAATCTATGTACTCCCCTGGCTTGAGTATTTTATTATTTACCTTTATTTGAATTCAGATAAGCAATCTTTTTTTTAAATCATAGGTCCAAATCGTTCTGGAATTTATGATACGAGGCTCTCACGACAACCTGGCTACGAATGGTGCAAGTCCAAATAAAAGTTGGAAACAGTTTCCCATAAAAAAAAAAAAAAAAAAAAAAGAACACTTTCGAAGATGATAGGGCAGCCATACCCATTGCACGATGTATCAAGTCCAGCTGGGAAGAAACACACTCTCCATTCCGGCTTATGTTTATTACACCTGTTAAAAATTATGATTTCAAGTATAAAATGGTAAAATGTTTCGGGTCCACACTGGACCCATCCTCAGATAAACAAACGACCCTATGTAGTCATTTGCTTATCTGAGGATGGGTCTAGTGTGGACCCGAAAGAACTCATAATTTTAAACTTGTATTTATACAGGCATATTAAACATAAGCCAGAAATGGAGTGTGTGTATCTTCCCAGCTGGACTTGATACATCGTTCTGTGGGTATTGGCTGCTCTATCATCTTTGAATTCACGTCTGTACGAATATATAATAATGGTAATACTGATAAAAAAAACGCACTGGTTCCGGATTAAAAAAGTAACAACAGCAAAGAAAACTTAGTGCTATTACTTGATATATTTCCTTCAAAAAATATATTTACGAACAAAAGTAGTCATTTTATAAAGCGTCTATTATAACGAAATTCTAAAAAAAAGCGCAAAAGTTTTTCCATGAACTACTTTCTTTCGCATTATGTGCCGTCAGGTTCTATGTAAACAGAGCGAACACATACACTCGAAATAGGGAACTACTTGAAAACGGTCTGATCCGGAAGTCCAGCCCACAGTAGTCGTTGGTCGCCCTACCCAGCCTTGTCTTCGAGACTGGTGTCTCCAGCAATGAAACGCCCGAACTGTTTTCATGCAGCGCTGCGCAGATTTCTTTAGTCGCTGCTGCCGCGTTTTACCCTTATTTCCAATAATGACCTAGGAGCACCCGAACAGCACGTTGATCGACCTCTATCCTCTTTACCCCTGTAAACGTACTGTGGATTCGTGCCAAATGCACTTTATCGTCCTCATGTGTTCTACGTCATCGCGGTGCCCAGTCGACGCTGGGAAGAGTTTCGCACAAGAATGGAAGCCCGACATTATGTGTAACTTCAAAATGGGAAGAACTTTTAAATCTTCCTGGTAGTTCCCAAGTTCGAGGGTACCGCTGCGCCATGTTTACATACAGCTTGCTCACACCCACCAGCAAGTAGCAACGGAACTAGATCCCGATGCATTTTATCTGAAGTGCTTTTCTTAGAATTAATAGCATATGAGACACTGTAATGAATCGGATATTTTGAAAAGAGCTAACTCAGTGGTGGCCAACCTTTTACATACCATGCGCCAATGTTTTCACGTATGAGTTCAGATGCGCCTTACAACTCAAGTATGGGGTTGAGAAATAGGGATAGGGGCAGGACATTCTTCGCTTAGGGGAGGAAAAGGAATAACTCAATCACGCAATTAAATTAATTAATTAATTTACACCAGTTCAAAAGACACGTTTATGGGAGTACCAATCTACAATAGTCAGAAATGATCTCTCTTGTTTACAGACATAATCGACATTTTTAAATGATTTAATTATTGTATGTAAAACAATATCTATTACAGCTGTCATTACTTACCATTAATGAAACTTTTGAGCGTGTTTGGATTTCGCTAGTCTTTCAATGTTTGGTGTTAAATTTGTTATTGAGAGCAGCAGAGAATTCTTCAAATTTGAATCAGTTATTCGCGACCTTGTTTTGCTTTTAATCAAGTTCATGGACGAAAATGCTTGTTCACATCTGTATGTCGTTCCAAAGCGACATATATAACTTTTTGCAAATTTTCTTAGCTCTGGGAAATGTTCACAGACTTAATGAACGCCAGAAATTAATTATGTCAGAATCATTTTGATCTGGAAAAAGCTCATCAAATTTCATTTTTAATCACTTCCATTTGTATATTACTAGACATCTGCATTACGTTTTGTTCACTAAGTGAAAATGGGTTTATAAATGCGAGCATGCAGTTTTCTTCTTTAACAAAATCATGAAAACGACTTTCAAATGACCCTTGCAATTTCTTGATTTTTTCACTATATTTGGTCAAATTTCTATTATCCGCAGCACATTCACTCTGCTCTTTCAAGTGTAGAAATTGAGTCAAATCCTCATTTTCTAACTGAGAGATGAACAGTTTTAATTTCATTTTAAATGAACTGATGCTGTTGACTAAGCTAGGAAATAATTTATTCTTGCATTGTAGTTTTAAATTTAGATCATTGAGATGGCTAGCAACGTCAACTAAAAATGCCAAATCAAATAACCAGTTGTTGTCCAATAATAGGGTTCTTTCATCACGTAGTTCATTTTCCTGTTCTAAAAAATTAGAAACAGCATTTTTCAATTTCCAAAATCTACTCAGAACCTGTCCTTTAGAAAGCCAGCGTAACTCACAATGAAGGACAAGTTCACCATATTCCAAATCTATCAATTGACAGTATTCTCTGAATTCTCGTCTGTGTAATGCTCTTGCTCTAATTTTATTCACACATTTCACAACCGGTAGCATAACATGCTGCATATTTAGTTTTCCCACACAGTTGCTCTTGATGTATAATGCAGTGATATTTAAATACAGGACGGTTTAAAAAATTTCTAGCAAAGCTGTAGTGAAATTGACTTTATCTATCATTGACGGCGATCCGTCCGTACACACACTGATGAATTTTCTATAATCTAATTGCAGATTTTCTAGGCATGATTTTACTTTTTCAAATATGTTTAATCCCCTCGTTTTACCATGCAATGACTCCAGACTGGCAAGTTCTTCAAAGACATGAAAATTATCATCAATTCCTCTTATAAAAACGGTTAACTGGGCAACATCACGTGTCCGTTGATTCATCCAAAGCTAGAGAACAGAAAGTACAAGAATGGACAAATTCTTCCAGTTGCTGAGATACATCCTGAGAGAGTTCCTCGATACGTCTCGTAACTGTCTGCCTTGATATAGCAATTTCTTCTGCTTTCCTTTCAATACCTTTATTACCAAGATGGCGTGCAAATATTTGGAGACAAAGCTTCGCAATTTCTTCCCCGTCAGAAAAAGGTTTCTTTTTTTCGCCAATGCTAAAGCAATTTTATATGGCGCTTATGTCATCGCCAAGTCTTCACAACTTACTTTAGCAAATATATTTTTTCTTCTTCGGATTTCTTCCTTTTTCTTAGTCACATATTCTTTTCGTAACTCAGACCCAAAAACAAGCTTCATTTTTTCTTCTATGTTAGTCTGATGCTGTGTTTTATAGTGTCTGTTTTTTTTTAATTGGAGGTTTAACGACCACCGTGAGCAACTATTTGGGCTATAAGCAGTCGCCCGTCCCTAATTTAGGGTCACTGGTTCCAGGGAAGGGAGAGAGCCAGTGCCGTAAGACAAACACAACATCCATGCCTGACGGGATTCGAACCCGGACCCCTTACGGACGAATGATCAGAGGCCAGCGCCTTAGACCACTGCGCCCCCGGCAGTGTCTATTGAGATCATGTCTTCTATTATGTGAAAGAGTACTTTCACAAACAATGCAAAACGGTTTTCCTGATGGACTTGCTATGAATAACAACTCATTTTCCCACTGTTCGTTAAATTCACGCTTACTATAACTTTCTGCGCTTCTTTTGCTCATTTTCTTTTGCTCTGTGATGGATAAAAGGAATTAAAAAAACTCTAAAAATCTAAATGTTGAAAAAGAACAAATAGATCACAAGTACGTACGTCGTATCACACAGTCACAGAATATCCATTATGTGGGATTTGAATTCTATGTTCGCGTTAAGAAACAGTAGTGGCGCTCTTCTTCGACAAACGTCATATATATTTATTCTTGAATCTGTCTTTCAATCACTCTCAATACAAAAACCACGCTAGTACACTCAATAAAACGGTCTCGCAAAAAACCCTGCTTCAAACTCCACGCCACGATGGCTCACTCAGTTTCTTCTGCCAGAGGGCGCAGCACTCGTGGGAAAAAGCGCTCTGAAGTAATGTTTCTTAGCGATGTTTACTGGCGACCTGCCAAGGTCAGCCACCCACGGCACGGCGTCGAGTTTGAAGCAGAGTTTTTGCGAGAGCGTTTTATTGGGTGAATCGCACCGTTTTCAATTGTACCACATCTCACTCACGCAGTCTCTCTCTCTCTCTCTCTCTCTCTCTCTTATACACACACACACACACTGTTCACATCCTTCAATTGTAAACTGTCAAAAAAAAAATCGGCTGAACTGATGAGTAAGAAGGCTGTATGAATTGAACTGAGAGCACTCAGGTGTTGAAAATATGAAGATGGATAAATTCAGTTATGGCGCCTACTTCAAAAGAATAAGTAGGCGCAAGAATGCAATGCGCCACGGTTTGGCCACCCCTGAGCTAACTGAAAGTGTATTTTATGAAAGAAAATTATGGAATCACAGTAGAGCGGACGTTTGGGTGTGTACAAAAAGTAGCATTTGGATCCTTTTGAGGAATTAATTAAAGTTATTCGATGAAAAACAATTATTTTGAAAGACGCTTATTTAAGAACCGATTGCTGTTATGCTTTTTCGAAATTAATATTGGACGCAGTTCTTTTTATGTAAATGTTTGCAGCTGCGGAAAGCTGAAAGGTTTGTGGAAATCAGCAACCGATCGGAACAAATGGATACATGGATAAAGTTTAACTGAATAAAAGGAAAGTTTTATTAATATTCCATATTTATTTAGTATAAAACTAGCTTTGTGCATAAAAGAAATTCCTATCATTACGAAGTTGAAATTATTATGTTGGTTTGTAAGAATTATCCGTATGCAATTTATATGAGCTACTTCCTCTGCTCGGTGATGGTGGGTGTGAGCCGGCTACATGTAAACATGGCGCAGTGATACATGTGAACTTGCAAACTACTTGAAAGCGTTTGTAGCCTGAAGATCAACTCGGCGACTCCGGACCACCAAAGTTATGTTGCTGCACGAAAACTCTTATGTTTCTCACTAAACTATAACTTATTAACAAGTTTTCTTACAAAATATGAATAATTGTTCAAATAACAGACAGTTGTGAAAGCTATCAAATATTATCTCTTAATAGTTAAATCTTATTTCGTAAACGTTCGAAGGTACGTTTTCTCAATCTACTAATGTCATCATAGTAAAAACTTTGGTTTTGTTAGTGCTTTTACTAATATTTAGAAAGTATGATGACTTTGAAAAATGTACAAAGAAAGAACATTTTTTTTTTTTTTTTTTGCTGTCATGGTGAGGCGTATTTTGTATTTTTTGCAAGTTTTAAAATAAATAAAAAACTTATTTTCATACATTCTTTACGATACAAAAATACATTTATGCAAAAATTTAAAGGTGTTTTGGGCAGTACATGCGCATTAATACCTTTCCTCTTAAAATGTCGCATTGTGGAGAAAAAAATATTTTAAATTACCTCCTAATTTTCACAGTTCGTGGTGTAACTCGCAAAATATCATAATTAAAGAAAACAAATTGATTGGCTTCGGTTGAGGTATAAAAATATTAAATATAAAGGTTATTAAGCTCTCCTAATACACTGCTGGACAATTGCTAAGGACGGATCATAAACGGCTATATAGCGCATAAAAAACTAAGTGTGGTTGGATGCCAAGTGAAATAAAATAATGTCAGAATGCCAGGACATTACAAGAAAGACAATTTATTGTGCTCTGAAGTCCAGAAGGCTTTGGAACGTATTCAAGGGACAAACAGGCCATTTTGTGCAGAAAACGTAAACGTGAAAAAATTCAATTACCGTCCGCAGGCGTTCCGGCGTAAGATGTCAATACGAAATATGGCCACCATGGAGGGCGATGTAAGATTCCACACGTCGTGTAATGCTTTGCACAACATTATCAAGCAGCTGTTGGGGTAATTTATCCCATTCCTCTGTCAGTGCACGGATGAAGGTGTCCTTGTTTATTGGAGGGCATTGGCGACCAGCAAGACTCCTCCCCAAAGTATCCCACACATTTTCAATGGGATTCAGATCTGGAGAACATGCTGGCCATACTAGACGTTGAATATCCTCGCTCTCAAGACACTCCTGGACAGCGACTGTTCAATGACATGTTGCGTTGTCGCCCATGAAAATGAATCTATCACCGACAGCACCACGGAACATGCGAACATGAGGTAGCAGAACATCATTAATGTATCGTTGGCCAGTCATAGTCCCAGTTGGAAGCACATAGAGGGACGTACGGCCATTGATCATGATGCCAGCCCATACCATGACACTACATGTCGGATATCGGTCCATTTCCTGTATGTTTGCTGGACAATATGCAGTACCAATATCACGCCAGATCAGTTGTCGTAGACAATCAGACGATAGACTGTATCTACTCTCATCTGAGAAGAGGACAGCAGACCAGTTGTTATCAGTCCAATTGCGATGTTGATGGCAACATTGCAAACGGGCGGTACGGTGACGTCTGGACAATGGGATGCACACAACAGGACGGCGGGCGCATAGTCCTCCTTCATGCAAACGTCTGGCGACAGTTTTTTCGGGACATCCGCTTGCCAGTAGCAGCCATAAACTGATTTGCTACCTCACTAGCTGTGCTGCGCCGGTGTTTTTTTGTTGATAGCACTATGTACCGATCTTCTGCAGGTGTCGTACTGCGAACACGACCTCCCCCGTGACGTTTGCTACATTCTCCATGTGTTTGAAATGATTTCCAAAGCCTTGAAACAACACTTTGGGTGACGTTGAACTCCCTGGCAAAATCTGTTATTTTTCGCCCTTCTTCAATCTTGCCAATAATACGGCCACGCGTAAAATCATCTAGGTGATATCGGGAAGACATACTGTAACTTGCAAGTTCGTCAATTGATTCTTTCCTTTTCAGCTTTGCGTTTGAACAACAACGGTCAATACGCGTCAAATCCTTTATATCTCTTATGAGTGCTATGACATCACGAACAAGTTCGGCAATCCAAAATTTGCATACGTACAACACGTCTTACTGTATCCCGCACTTATGCTAATTTCCACATTTTCCTGCCTTCCATTTTATGGTTGCTATCGTTGCTATTGTCATCCGTCCTCAGCAATTGTCCGGCAGTGTATAAATCATTAACATAGGTTGCTTTTGACGAATACCTTCGTTGAGGGACGATTGGTCAGAATGTCAAGAAGTGATTAATCTGCGCATTCACATATGTGTCATGGTAGAGGTCAGAGGCACAGATATAATTTCTTTATGGGGGTGGCCCGAAATACTGAAGATGCAATTAAAAATACTCGAGAGAATACATCTCCCAAAATATTGGGAAGCAATAAAACTTTCTACGTCACAGTAAAGCTCGTTTCCAGTTATTCGTAAAATATATATATTTAAAAACATACAGAGATATATTTAAAATTAAGCAGCCAATAACAAAGAGTGAAGGACCAAATGATACCTCATGAGGCCCCTGGGCTATCTACTGACTGTGCCACTGGTAGAAGTCCAGAATAGTGGTCCAGAAATTAGTGGGAAAACCAAAAGTGTGGAGAACAGGCGCCAGGTGTACGTGGCTCGCATTGTCAAATACTTGCGTCTGATCAAAATTAAAAAATTCAAGGGGTTCATTAAGAATAGTGGCAAAGTGGTGTAAATCATGAACAGTTCCGATGTTAGTGGATAATTATACTGAGAGACGGGGAGTAGGATTGGTCAGAATGCATACACTGAAGTGCCAGAAAAACTGGTACACCAGTCTAATACTTGGTAGGTCCCCCCGGGAGCGCAGGACTGCAGAAATACGACGAGGCATGGACTCCACTAGCTTCTGTAAATATGCTGTAGGCAATGCACACCATACTTCCTCCAGAGCGTTCCACAATTTGGGTGCATTCCGAGGTCTCGGATTCCTGAGTTCGATAGCGCGTTGCATGGCATCCCAAATGTGTCCTATCACGTTCAGATCTGGGGACTTGGATGGGAATGGCAACATCTAAAAACTCAGATGAATGCTCCTCTAACCATAATGTGGCGTCCCGACACTTGTGTGGAGGTGCATTGTCTGTTGGAACAGGCCCAACCCATCAGCATGAATGCAGGACATGAGTGTACTTCGTCAGAAAGGATGCGCACATAGCGTTGGCCGGTCACAGACGTTTGTCGACGTACCATGGGTCCTAGTGAAGTCCAGCTAAACACAGCCCATACCATTACGGACCCCACACCAGCAGGTACAGTTCCCTGTTGACAGGCGGGATCCATGGGGTTTGCGCCACACACGAATCCGAATCATTTCATCTGCCCGATACAGTTGGAAACGCGACTCATCAGACCAGGCTATTGTTTCCAGTCAAGTGTCCAGTTATTGTTTCCAGTCAAGTGTCCAGTGGCGGTGCTGCCGTGCCCTAGCGAGGCGCATAGCTCTGTGTCGTGCACCCATCAAGGGGACTCGAGTTGGGCGTCGGCTTCCAAAGACCATGTCGTGCATGGTACGTTGCACAGTCCGGACACTGATGCTTGTTGAGGCTCCAGCATTGAGTTCCGATGATACCTGCGAGAGTAATGCACGTCTATCGCGTGAAACGATTCTTGACAGCCGACGATGGTCACGTTCACCCAATGTCTTTTTACGGCCACACCGGTATCGTAGGTTGGAGGTTTTGCCGGAATTCTTGTAGTCGTGGTACACCCTTGCAACGCTCGTCTGTGAAAAACCGAACTTCGTTTCTACCTCCGGAATACTATGGCTCATCTCACGAGCGCCAACAATGACATCGCGTTGAAAATCGCTTAAAACGTTATTACCTGTCATTCTCATGGTGAAAACAGCTCTGACAGCTGGCAAGGATGTCTATCGCTTTTTATACGCACTGGCGGACGCAACCAAGTTCGGGCATAGGTGACGTTGCTATGTATTTTGCATAAGCTCGTCTGTACCAGTTTTTCTGGCATTTCAGTGTAATATCAGAGAGAACAGAACTGAGTCGTCGAGAGAGGATGTTAGTGAGTATTTTCTAATCGACATTTGGAAGGCTGATCGGACGTCAGTTCCACATGTCTAAACTTAGGGTTTGGGTTCGAATTACGGTTAGGCATGAATGTTGTGTTTGTCTTATAGCACTGGCTCTCTCCCTTCCATGGAAACAGAGGCCCTAAATTAGGGACGGGCGACTGCTGATATCCCACTGAGTTGCTCACAGTGGTAGTTAAACCTCCAATAAAAACTGTGATGGGTGGGTGGGGAATGGTTATATGTGTACACAACCGCTGGAGTTTACGTTGAATTACGTCAGGTTAGAGAAGTGAAAATGTTTCAGCCGCTCCGGTGCCGCAATGGTCTAAGTGATGGCTTCTGATCATTCGTCCGAACGAGGCCCGGATCGAATCCCGGTGAGGCAAGGATGTTGTGTTTGTCTTACGGCACTGGCTGTTTCCCTTCCCTGGAACCAGTGACCCTAAATTTGGGACGGGCGACTGCTTATAGCCCATTGGTTGCTCACGGTGGTCGTTAAACCTCCAATCAAAAAAATAAAAGGGTCCGTGCTCAAATCCCGGTGAGGCATGGAGGCTGTGTTTTTCTTATAGCGCTGGCTCTACCCCTTCTCTGGAACCAGTGACCCTAAATTAGGGACGGGCGACTGCTTATTGCCCATTGAGTTGCTCACGGTGGTCGTTAAACCTCCAATAAAAAATGTGTTTGAACGTAACTGACTTATGTTACACTGTGAAAGCTCGCCGAATTGCTAACTAGGAAGTCTTAATTAGTCAATAAGACAACGAGTACAAGGCATCACGATAGCGTATTTTTTTTTAGTTGTGGCGTTAACGACCACAATCAGCAACTCGATGGGCTATAAGCATTCACTCGTTCCTAATTTAGGGCCATTGGTTCCTCTCGGAAATGATGGGAGCCAGTGCAGTAAAACAAACATAACATGCATGCCTTACCGGGATTCAAACCCGGACCCATCTCGGACGAATGGTCAGAAATTGGCACTCAGATCACTATACCCACGGGGTATGTCACTAGTGATTTTATTGAAGACCATTCCTTGATTGCGAGATTCAATTCTTTTAGTCTTAAAAGAAAATGAATTCTCGTATATACTAGATTGATACATGACTTTTAATTGAATTTCCTGGGATTCTCAGTCTGTCTAGCTTGAAATATGCACCACTGAATGTGTCAAAATGTGTAGCATACACAAAGATAAATACAAAGATGAACGCAATTTACCTTTATGCGCCCTGGCGGAAAGTCTATGATTTACGTAAAAATTTTGAATTTATGGGAAAAACATTTCGCATCAGAAACACTATCCAACAAAAAAGGAATTTTTCAAATCGGACTTTTAGAAGTAGAGATATTGACAAAAATAAGATATACATCTACGCCTCCTGGCGTAGAAACTATGCATTATTTAAAAAAAAAAGTTCCTAAAAAGTTTAACGACATGAGTAGCATCGGCCAACAAAAGACTTTTTTTTCAATCGAGGTTTTAGAAGCTCATATTTTGCTGCAAATACACCAGAAGCGGAAATTAAGACTTACGCCACCTGGTGGCAAAACCATTTTTTACAAAAATTAGAAATTGTGTGCAAGTGATTTCCCATCAGGAGCTGTATCCGGTGCAGAAAGAATTTTTCAAATCGGAGATTTAGAAGCAGAGAAATAGTGGGAAACGCAATTTGCCTTTAAGCCCCCTAGCGGAAATCGATAAATTACTTGAAATTTTTGAATTTATATGAAAAACATGTTACACTGGAAACACTATCCAACAAAGAAGGAATGTTTTAAATCGGACTCCTAGAAGTAGAGATATTGACAAAAATAAGATATACATCTACGAACCCTAGCGCAGAAAGTATATTTTAGGAAGAAAATATTCCGAAAAGGTTTATCGATGTGAGTGGCATCAGTCCACGAAAGAATTTTTCAATCGATATTTTAGAAGCTCAGATTTTATGGCAAATACATCAGAAGCAGAAATTAACACTTACGCCCCCTGGTGGCCAAAATATTCTTTACCAAAAATGCGAAATTATATGCAAAAGATTTTCCATCAGGAGATGTATCCGCTGAAAAAAATATTTTCCAATCGGAGTTTTAGGAGAAGAGTTATCGGGAAAAATGTAATTTACTTTTACGCCCCCTAGCGGAAAATCTATACGTAATTTGAAAAAGAAACTATATATCTAAAATACTCTTCGACATAAATGGAATCGAAAGACAAAATAATTTTTTCAATCGGATGTTTAGAAGCAAATATGTAGAATAAAACGTAATTTTGAATTCGACATCATCTGTATTTACGCACTCTAGCGGCGAAATTGTACATCGTAAAAAAACGAAATAAAGGATCATCATTCGCATATTTCAAGCTTCCCAATGCAAAAAGAATTTTTAAAATCGGACTAATAGTTGCAGAGATACCGTGGGTACAGACCGACGGACGGACGGACAAACCGATAACATAAGCACGATCTGTTTTTACAAAAGACGTGCTAAAAAAGTAATTGTAGCTGTAGCAAGTTACCTTTTTAAGAATGTAGTTGTAGCAGTAGCAAGCTACTTTTAAAAAGTATTTTTCCAATCACTGCCTTTACTGATGTTCCAAGAACCATAGGGCTGTTCGTGTGATTAGAAGTAATTTCAGAGGGGGAAAAAAAAACAATTTTGTATTAGGGAAATTTTGAACGTGACGATGCATAAAGTAGTCACGAAATCTTACCGTCTGTATCTGGATGATGGTTAAGATAAGATGCCATTGGGTTCGAAGGTCGAGGCTGAGGGTAGTCAGGCGTAGTAGTCAAAGCGCAAGCTTGGTCAAAACGTACGCTTGCACGCACTTAAAATCGCATGGCCGGGGGCCCGTCCGGTGGTGCAGTGGTCTAAGCGAAGGCTTATGATCATTCGTTCGAGTTCGAATCCCGTGAGGCACGGATGTTGTGTTTATCTTACGGCACTGGCTCTCCCTTCCCCATGGAACAAGTGGCCCTAAATTAGAGACGGGCGACTGCTTATAGCCCATTGCGTTACTCACGGTGGTCGTTAAACCTTCAATAAAAAAAAATCGCACGCTGTAGATCTTACACGGGGGTGGGGACTTAGTAACGATGAGGAGTTCTGTCACCTCATTGGTATATGTATTCAGATTGACGTTTCCGAACAGGGATGGGGTTGAGACTATGCTAGTTTACTCCGTGGTATTTTTTTTTATTTTTTGGATGAAGGTTTATCGACCATCTGGAGCAACTCGATGTGCTATAAGCAGTCGCCCGTCCTTAATTTAGGGCGACTGGTTCCAGGGAAGAGAGCGAGCCAGGGCCTTTAGACAACCACAACACCCATGCCTCACCGGGATTCGTACCTGGATTACTTTGTGGTCAAAGCAGGTATAATGTTCCTAATCTTTTTTCCTTTTTTTTTGTTGGGAGTTTAACGACCACCGTGAGCAACTCAACTCAATGGGATATAAACAGTCGCCCGTCCCTGATTTAGGACCACTTTTGACTTTTGGAATACCTAATAGGTTTCTATTTTAGTAATGATGCAGATTAGTTCCTTATTTCTATTGGATTATTTTTTGAGTTGGTTCTAGCTCGGATTTCCTTATGGTGCCCTTGTAACACATTGTAGCCAATTTGATGACTCGCAGATTTTATTCAGAGTTTTTCTTTGATTTTCTATAATTTTTCAGCAAATGTACATGGGGGTGTTTTGAATTTTATTCGATAGTTCGTAAGTTAATAAGTTATATAACTTATTTTTTCTTTAACTCTAGTACTGTACGTGGGTCTTGGCTTACGTAAACATCTAATGGCATTCACTACCACAGTCTCTGAGTGTATTTTGTTTTTTCACTGTTTTAGATCGTTCTGTAATATTTAGCAAGGAAACTGTTAGTGGTGTTGGAACTTTTCATTGATTGTAACATAGGTCAGTGTCCTAATTCACCGTTCTATTCGCTAATTTTTCTGATGAGGTTTCTGGTTTTTAAAAAATGCCCGTGCATACCAACATTTTTCTACGTCACTTTTTGTAGTTTTGACGTTTCCCCACTTTGTTACTGTTTCGGCATAAAAATGCGATCGGTGTTAGAGGGGGGGGATTAAGGTGCAATACATTAGGTCATGTTTTTAATAACCTATTTTTTATAACTGACGCACTTAGTTTTTTATCTACAGTTGCAGCAGATTTTTGCACTTAAATGCAAAGACCTCGCAAATTACCATCTTATAATAATTTCTTCTGATGGTGTGCCAATTAGCAGGGAATGAGTTGGCAGTTTAGTTCCTTTACAAATAATTTGGACTCAACTAAATCTTTTAAGTTCTGTGCCAATATTGTCCGGCCTAAAATATTAAAATTAAATTTCGCACCTCTGCCTTCTGTCCGCTATCAATCTCACTAATAAAAAGACGACGGTTATTACAACAGTGGCGGTTCGTGGTAGGAAAAATAGGTGAAGAGCTACAAGAGCAACATGAAAAGATATCGACGGTCTTCACTGAAAATCGATTAATGAGAACTTACCTATTTTTTTATATATTAGATCAATTCTTCTTCCCTTTAAAGCTGGAAATTTGTCGATTATGTCGTCAGAAAATGGCTGTTTCTTCGTGACATCAAGAAAATGTCTTTCTGAATAGAAATATTTGCCAAAGAAGCAAGTTTATCTGGAGAAATAGTGTTTCTAGAGTAAGTTTGTATTCTTTTAAGGCAAGAAAACTTCTTTCCACTGAAACACTTGCAGATGCAATTGTTGAAATCAGGTAAACCAATTTATAAGCTTCTGTAAAAATGCCTTTATCTCCATGAAGCACTCGAAGAAGTTCATGAGTCGATATATTCCTTAATTTTTCATCAGCATATACAAGACTCAGTTCATCTTTAAGGCGCTGGTGTTTAGTAAAAAAAATTCCGTAAAAATGTTGTAGATTTTCAAAAGCGTGAGAGGGAAAGCATGAATTAAATTGGTCGAATTTGGTTGTGTCAGCATGTCAGGCAAATTGAAGTTTAAGTTTCTCACAGTCTTGAAATCTTATATCCATTTCCATAAGAATGTGGTACAAAATTTCAAAATACAATTGTTTATAACTTTTTAAAAATTGTTTCTGGTGTAAGAGCAGCATATTCCCGTTCAGATCTGCTTATTTCTGTGATTTTTCTAGCTTTTCCAAACAGTGTTCCAAATACCTCATCGTTCCTTTTATGGCTCAAAATTTCATAAGTTATTTTTAATTTCAGTAACGCAGTAGTTTATGTCTATAGATTTTTTCTGCAAAATTTCGAATAACAGATCGGTGAAGTCAAATATTTCATTAAATACTATTCCCAAAAATGTAAATTCAAAAGTGTTCATATCATTTAAAAACCCTTGGGCAAGTTGAATTGAATTTTTTTTTTCTGATTGGTCACTATTTGTGAGAAATTCGAATACTTCCTTCAATTTACCCAATCTTCAACTATTACACATATTAACTTCGAAGTGAAGGTCCATCGAGTTTCCGTTATGGTTGGCATGCATCTTGCGGTTGTTGATGTGAGTGTATTATTTATTCACCACTCAGCGAAGCGATCGCTTCGCTGAGTGGTGAAAAAACAAAGGAATTACGCTGAGGCTTGCAAAAAATATTCGACACTTAGAAATTTTAGAAAAACTCTGCTGTAATACAAGGTTCAAACGATGTACTAGGCAATAACAAGAACAGCTTGAGAAGCTTTATGCCTCATTTTTTCTGGAACCCAGTCAAGTGTCCAGACATTACGTTTGCCCCATCGCAACGTTGTCCTATTGACTTGTGTTGATAATCAAACTTTTCCAAAACTTTGTCTGGCATTTTGTATAAAGCTTCTGACGTTCTATCTTCACTCACACCATGGAAACCCAAAAATCGATCAACCAATACACCTTCCGAATCAACAGATCTTATTATTAAAGAGCACTCGGAAGTCTGGTTATGTCTTTCCATCTACTTGAATAGAAAAGCATTGAAATTCATTTATTTAATTTTTGACGTGATCGTTTATATATTCAGAAATACATTCAATTAATTCGTTTTGAATAGCTTTTGAGTCACCTGTGAAGACATTTTTTATCGTTTCGCATTGATTTTGAATTTTTAAAGGACTTCTTGATATCAACAGTGAAAGCAATTCCTTGAATTTCTACGATTTATCGAGTCAATGCCATCTCATGGTCACGGAATGCTAGTTCTTGTTTACTCAAATACAGTACTGCATCAATCATTGTCTGCAGGAAAAGTCTATTTAAACGAACGCTTTCGCTGAAATGCATTTTCAAAAGCCTAGCATTCTCCTTCAGGGCATCGGCAATGGTATTCTGATTCTTTTCAAAATTATTTAGCATTAATTCGCATTTCAGGTGTTCGCTAGAATCCCCACGTTTGTGAAGTGACCGTTTTATATTTAAGAAATCTGAAAATTGTCTTTTTTCCACGCCGAATTTTATTACTAAAAAATAAGCAGGGCCAACAAAATAGTTTTTGTAACACAGAAGGGCTACAAAGCCATTTATATTCAGTAAACCAACAATTTTTAAAATTCATATTGTAAGATTTGCCGCTGATCTTGATTTCTTTCTTGGCGACAATTATCAGTGAATCCGTCGGTCGTCGTTGAAATAAAATGTCTGTTTTATTTTCATCTTTCCACCGACTGAACGGAGTTTGCAATAAATTACAGACAATGTCGTTCACAGGATACATAGTGAAAACTAAAACTATCACTATCAGTTAAACTGTACACGAAACTAAAGTAACTAATGAAGTTTTTAACAAACAATCACAAAACACGAAAAAACAAATTTCTTTCGGAAAGTATGTACCAAAACACCGCAAAGAAAAAGCCCTAGTGGATTGCCAAGGGTTCCCGTTCCACTGCGATCTCTTCGGAAGGTAACGAATTCAGGTGCAGAGGCTTAGCGTCTCAAGCTAAAACACTTCACTTGCCCGGCAGATAGGAGAGGGTGACGTCACAGTTACCATGGCAACTCGGACGAAAACTGCAGACTTCCAAGCATTCTCATTTCAGCTCTTCACTCGAACTGTTTTGTGTATAAGGACTTGTTTTCCGTATTGGACACGCATTGTGAATTGATATCTTATCAAAATTTTGGGTATTTTAGCACGCAATAAAGGCAAAAAAAGAATATATTATACGAAATTATTAAATGAAACCTTATTTCAAATAAAATAGGTGAAGAGGGACTTCTTTTTTTTTTATTGGAGGTTTAGCGACCACCGTGAGCAACTCAATGGGCTATAAGCAGTCGCCCGTATCCTAATTTAGGGTCACTGGTTCCAGGGAAGGGAGAGAGCCAGTGCCGTAAGACAAACACAACATCCATGCCTCACCGGGATTCGAACCCGGACCCCGTTCGGACGAATGATCAGAGGCCATCGCGTAGACCACTGCGCCAGCGGGGTGGCGAAGAGGCACTTCACCTACTTCACCTGAAAAGCCGCCACCATGTTACAAGGAGGTTATAGTACTGGACTAGCGTCTCGCGACAGAGATATCCACATGTATCGAGTTATCTCATTGGCAGCAATAAAACCAGCACCCAGCAATTGGCGACCGGCACTGAAACGGCACTTGTTGTTTACAGACGCTAGTGTTCGTATACGTCGTCGAAGTCGTGACACAGGTTGCTTACATCTTAGTTAACATTAGTTTCTTCATTGGCGGCTGTAGGAACAAATCGAACAATTTAACCTGTTTGCAGTATGCATCCAAATATAAAAATGGCTATTCTTCCACAAACGGGTGCATTTCTCACAGCTAAGACAGCGGAACGCTAGAACAGCTTCGCGAGCAATCTACTGTTTTCGATCTGGCAATGCATCTGTTGTTGTTTACATTCGAATGCAAACATTATGGGTAGTTATTTTTGCATTGTGTTTTTATTTTTTTATTCATCATGATGACTAACGTTGGTTTCATCAAAAAAATATTTCGTGTACTAAATGAAAACTATAACTGAGATGTTGAAAAAGAACTAAAAAAAAAGAACGATCTTACCGCTATATACGTTGGAAGACTGATGAAAAATTATGTCTTCGTATTTACAGTAAGTATTTTATTTCGTACTGAGAAATATATAGCAAAGACAATTAAAGAAGAAAAGCAGCGATATTTATTGCCATTCGTGATTCCTCATTATTTCAAGGGTGGGTGGCGAACCATATGTTTCACACCATAATATGCATGTTTTTCTATCTCGTACGACATCGTTAACGAGACTATACAAATTCCATTAAAGCATTATAAAATACAACAGACCAATTCAACGACAACTTCATGTAATTTTAATACTATCGTAGGGTAATATGGACGGACAACTTAATAGTTAATATTTACTGAGCGTTGCCAGATCGAAAACAGTAGATTGCTCGCGGAGCTGTTCTAGCGTTCCGCTGTAAACAACAAGTGCCGTTTCAGTGCCGGTCGCCAATTGGTGGGTGCCGGTTTTATTGCTGCCAATGAGATAACTCGATACATGTGGATATCGCTGTCGCGAGACGCTACTAATCACGGTCAACACTTAACAACAAGATCTACAGGGAACCTTACGATTTACGTACGTTCTGGGTGGACTTAGTCAGAATAGTAAAACCTGCCATCTGTTGTGTTCCTGCACACTTGATTCTTGTTGGTTAGCTTAGCTTTTTGAGTAATTAAACCACACTTTCCCTTAATTTCTCATCTGCTTTTTTTGAGTGTTTAATGCTTTCTTCTAATTTCCTGTTGCACCCAATTGCCTTTCTAGTTTTTTTTTTTTCGAATTTCATGCAGTTTTTCATTATCTACTAACTGTTCCTTTTTCATCCCAAATACGATATCTACATTCTTTTTCATCCCACCACAATATCAACATTTTAAACAATCTACAGTGTGACTGAAGTGAGGACAGTATTTCAGATGCATAATACATTTTTTTTAAATTTCTCAAGTAAGTCTTGCTCTTTCTTATGAACACCATGAGTCTTTACTCTATGTCCAGAAAATTTTCTATATCTTTATACAATGTTGCAAAACGTTTCTTTTTTAATCTTTTCCTGATTCACAGATTTTAAAATAAAAACGAATCAATGCTGTAAGCTTTAAATTATGGAAGTTGAAGGCACTAAATGTTTTAGGGGGTGTGGGGTGCTATCAGCTGAAGATACTATAGTAAAAACTGCTATTGGAATATGTAATAACCCTGAGCTAAAAAGGGAAATACTTTGGGCACCTGGATCAGATTACGAGATCAATAAAAAGGGTTATCTGTATCATCGCAAAGACCAATGGGATGAGATAGTAGAAAAAAAGGCAGCAATAATATTAGAAAAGCTTGGTTTTGCAGAACAGCTGCAGGAAAAAGTGATAGGCATTGTAATCTTAATTGGGATGAGAATGCTGACTTGGGCTGAATATCATGAAGGAACTCTTGGTCTCTCACGTGACTATAGTATCAATTTTTTAAATAGTTCTTTATTTACACCACAAGGAATTATTGATACCAAGAAAGCAGCAGTAGAATTGATGAAGGACAAAAGCTTAAGTATAAAACAGCAGTATAAATTAGCTTGCCTCTATTGTTTTACAGAGCATATTCCTACTTTACACAGACAAATGACCAAGGAGGATAAGGAAAAGTTTTATGATGCTCAGAATCCAAGGTGGGTAAGGCAGCCGGGGCTAATAAAATTTTGGACTTACTATCTGATGGGTGAGATAGATAAATTAAAAGGAGAAAAAACCCTTAATCAGTATAGGCTTGAAGAAATGGTAGCAAGTGGAAGTAAAGCAGCAGTTGAGTATTGCTTAGAAAAAACAAATTTAAGTAGAAAGAAGGATGCTATAGTAGATGCTGCAGTAGAAGCAGTAAAGAACAAGATACGAAGAGGGCCATCTTGTTTGTATGGCGGAGAGAGAGACGATTGGATTGTTTTTCGGAGTCGTAGGTATAATGATGGTGAAGAATCGTGGATTCCCAGTGATTATTATGTGGATATCTTGTACTCTCTGTTATCAAAGATGAGGGAGAATCAACAGGTAGAGTTTCTGAAGAAAGATATTGAGGGTGTTGATTATAAGGAAGAAACATGTGAAGACCATAAGCGTTCTAGAGTCCTAGAATATTTTTTGAATTGGCCATATCAAAATTGCTTTATGGAGACAGCAAAATTAATGTGGGAATTTTTGCCAGAAAGGAATTTTGCTGGTCTGTTGATAAAGATCTGTGATAAGTTTGAGTCAAAAGTGGGAACTCCAAACTATGGTGAAGGAAAAAGCTACAATTATAAACAGCTTTTAAAAGAATTTTGGCACCAAAGTCCTGAGCATTACAAGAGGTATGTTTTTAGTGATCAAGAAGTAATTAATAACAGTTTAGGTGGAGGGTTGTTAGTTAAGTTATTTACATTAAAACATTTCACTAATGAAGATAGGAAAATTATTGAACTAATTTTGGCGAGTGCAACTAACAATGAAAAAGAAAATATTACTTCTTCTAAAGAAGGGAAAGATATCTGTATTAGGTTAATGAAAGAAGAGAAATGGGAACTGCTTGATGATTTTATACTAAATTGCTTTGCTTTTAAGAAGAGAGCAGATGAGTTTAAAGGGCAGTTATGCTTTGTGAAAGAGGCAAATCGTATCTGTATTGATTTTGTAAAAACCGATAAATGGGATGTAGCTGAGTGTTTTATAAAATGGAGTTCTTTGCCTGAAGAAGAAATAATTCGGCTTAAGAGAGAAATGATGTATTCTGATAGTGGGAAGCAAGTATGTAGGGATTTGTTTTTATATGAAGGAAATGTGGAAACTGCTGATAAAATTTGTGAGTGGTGCTTTTCTTCCACAGAGGAGATTAGGGAATTCAAGAAGGAATTAATTTTTTCAGTTGCGGTAAGAAGTTGCACAGCTTTAATAGCAAAAGATAAGTTTGAACTAGTAGAGGAATTCATTAATTGGTGTCTTTCCTCCAAAGAGGAGATTAGAAAATTTAAAGAAAAAATTGGCTTATGAAATGGAAGATTAAATTTGTATGGAGTTTATCAGATTAAGAGGGAAAAGAGGTGTTTGGTGACATGTGTTTATGTAATTGGTTACAAGATTAAATTGAAAGGGTGAAGTGGAAGCATTCTTAACTAGATGTAAAAAAGGGAATATGTGAATTTAGAAAAGAAAGATATTTAATTAAAATTGGTGAAGAAATTCATTTTGATCTAATCAAAATCTAGTCGGTGGGGAGAAGGGGAATCATGTTCTGCTTGGCTTGAATTATGTCCTGGAGATATAAAAGAGCTGAAAAGAGAAACTCTTTTTAGTTGTCATAAAGCTAAGATGTTGTTCACTGATCTATTAAAGAGTACAGATGATTATTCAAGTTTTTTAGATTACAGGTGTACATAAGAGACAATTGAACTATTATTTAGATAGTTTCTAATGGATAAAGAAACATTATTTAAATTTAAGAATCATTTGCAATGATAGTACGATGCAATTGAGGAAGATACATTCTTAAAGTCTTTGATTTAGCAATTGAGCAATATTTCAGTGATTCGGATGAATAACGAAAAGGAATGAAAAGAAAGTTGGAATTGGGCATCGGAAGCCGCATGATGTGTGGCTAGAAAGTAGAGTAGCAAAATATAGCAAATGAACTAATAGATATTTTACTAATGGTTATTTTTAACTGGCAGTGTAGGAACAAGCAAAAGCAATTTTTAAGTAAAATTTCAAGCATTGCTGGATAGCATCAAGAATTTTTACTCAGATGTGTGTTTTTTTAAAATTATTTCTTGATTTAGTTTGAATACTTGTGTATACCAAATGGAAGAATAAGATTGACATTCTAGATATATGTCACAAAAAAAAAAAAAAAAAAGGATCAGTGATCCGACAGTAAAATGAATTGGTATACAATGTTACTTATTACTGTTTCACACGTTATATTGTTTCATTAACTAAACTAGTTTCAACTCTTCATTTTGCAAGTCATCCTCAGTAGCGTACAAAGTTTGCGTTTCCAAAGAGGTCGTTGTATCACTGGCTCACTGATCGTTCTCATTATCTGCCATGTCGTTGCGTATGCGTATTATGGTCGTGCCACAATGAAACAAAGTAAAGCACGACCATAATACGCTTGTGCAACAATGACACGGCAGACAATGAGAAATCAGTGACCCAGGGATACAACGACCTCTTTGGAAACGCAAACATCGTACGCTACTGAGGATGACTCGCAAAATGAAGAGTTGAAACTAGTTTAGTTAATGAAACAGTAATAAGTAACATTGTATACCAATGTGTATAATACTATGCAGTTAGCCACGTATTGATGTAGAGCATTTATTGAATATTTGACTCAGGAACCGCATGCAGTAAAATGGATTTGTAGGATTGAAAATAATTGAGAGAATTGGTATTTAAGAGCAATGCTGGTAAAATACAAGAAAGAGCATTTGAGTAAAAACGAGCAGAGGGAAATATTTGGAACTTAGGATTTTGATTCTTGCTGTAAATGCTAATTTATTTTAGAGCAACAACTTGGTATTTTTTGTTTTTACTTCAGCAATATGCAATGCCTTGTAACCTTCATGACAGAAAAAAAAAAAAAAGAAAGATTCAAAAACTAGATGAGCAATTGCTTTTCTTTTTAACAGTAACAACCGTTTCTTTACTTTTTTTTATAATGGCAAAGTGTACAGCCATCTTGCACTATTGCATTAACATTTAAAAGGAGTGAGGCCTTTGCTGAATGGAAATGCAAAACTTCATTTTGTAACAAAAGCTCAACAGAATCTTTGCAATTGGACAATATTGCAAGGTGCACTGGAGTACTTTGTCCTTCAATTTCAAGAAAAGCATGTGCCTTTCTTAGTGTTTCCAATGTTATTCTGTCAGGATGCTTTACTGCCATGTGTGAAAGAGATTCATCTGTACAATTTTGCTAATTGATAAGTGCACCAAATTGAAACAATGTTTGCATATAACAGCAAGGTATCCATACTTTGTTGAATAATATATATTAATATCACCATATGCATTACAGGTATTAATATTTTGATTCCTTACTAAAATTTTCACTGTTTCTATAGAAGCAAGAAAAGAAGCAATAATATTCTATTGCCATTTTTGTCAGTAGTGTAAACTTTAGCATCATATTTAAACAAAGAATTTAAATACACTGAAAACAGATTCCATTTTATATAAAAATGCAAGACTTTGATGCTTGCATTTTCATAAATATACTGTTAATAGTGTTGATGGCCTCTTACACTATAAGTGAAACACACTAGGATTAAGTAAACTTATATATATATATAGGGCAAAACAAAGCAAAATTTTGCACAAGGGAAATAAAAATTAATAATATAAAGACCAACAGTCACCAAAAACACCATCCAAACCAGGTTAGCTTCAAACAATGCAAAGTACAGAATAAAAGAATGCAGGGAAGCATATTAATGACTGATCTCTTGCCGGCTTCGTCGAGGGCAAGCAACAAGAAAACACTCACTAATCTACTAAGACCAGAGAATTGTGGGTTTCTGCTATTTTAGTTTGCTAAAGGACCAATTAAATTTATGGGAAATTTGTCATTAAAAGGGATATCTAATAAAAACCCATACCCAGCAAACTAAAACACATTTGCCCGACCTCACAACAAAAACAAAATTGAAGAAAGTGAGCAAAAAGAATTCAACCAAAACATGTACTAAAGGGATACTTAAACATGTTACAAGAATGAAGCAAACTACCAGTCAAAATAACCAGTAATTACAAAAAAGATTTTTTACAAAATAATCATAAACCAAAATAAATTAAACAAGAAAAAGCAAACAACCAAATGGAAAAGCAAGCAACATCCTAATTTATGAAAAAGGAGTGAGGCCTTTGCTGAATGGTTTATGATTATTTTGTAAAAATCTTTTTTGTAATTACTGGTTATTTTGACTGGTAGTTTGCTTCATTCTTGTAACATGTTTAAGTATCCCTTTGGTACATTTTTTGGTTTAATTCTTTTTGCTCACTTTCTTCAATTTTGTTTTTGTTGTGAGGTCGGGCAAATGTGTTTTAGTTTGCTTGGTATGGGTTTTTATTAGATATCCCTTTTAATGACAAATTTCCCATAAATTTAATTAGTCCTTTAGCAAACTAAAATAGCAGAAACCCACAATTCTCTGGTCTTAGTAGATTAGTGAGTGTTTTCTTGTTGCTTGCCCTCGACGAAGCCGGCAAGAGATCAGTCATTAATATGCTTCCCTGCATTCTTTTATTCGGTACTTTGCATTGTTTGAAGCTAACTTGTTTTGGATGGTGTTTTTGGTGACTGTTGGTCTTTATATTATTAATTTTTATTTCTCTTGTGCAAAATTTTGCTTTGTTTTGCCCTATTGTTATTTGATCTTTCTCTTATGCAGCCTCTGGCGCTAACGAATTTCAAATCTGTACACTGTTTTTTTGTTTCACTTTATTGCTTTTGCTATATATATCGTCATTCATCATTGTCAACCATTATCAATCCACTGCTGGACAAAGATCTCCCCAAGTTTCCTCCACAACGGTCTGTCTTGTGCCAGTCTCCTCCATGTCACTCCCGCATACTTTCGAATTTCATCCACCCATCTCCTACGTGATCTTCTTCTGGGTCTTTTCCTGTCCCTTGGAATCCAATCTGAAATTTCGGCTGTCCATCGATGGTCTGTCCTTCTGGCAGTATGTCCAGCCCATTGCCATTTCAGGGATTTTACTCTGATCATGTCTTCCACTCTTGTCGTTTTTCGGATCCATGAGTTCCTCTTCTTATCTCTCCTGGTTACACCAAGCATGCACCTCTCCATGCTGCTATATATATATATTATATGTTGACCTTGGCTACGTATAATGGACGCTCTCTATCTTCTGATTCAAGGCTTCTTGAATTGGAAGAGGAACTACAAAGGATCAAGTGGGACATCGTCGGGCTAAGTGAGGTAAAGAGAAAAGATCTCATTGAACTGAAAAGTGGACATCTCTTCTACTATCGTGGGACAGATACTGGCAGAACTAGTGGTGTTGGATTTATAATAAACAAGAAACTGAAGGATAAAGTTGTAGAAGTTGAAAGTTCCTCGGACAGAGCTGCACTACTTGTTATCTAACTCTCGAAAAGATACCAGGCTCAGATTATTTAGACTTATGCACCCACCACAAGTCATCCTGAAGAAGAAATTGAAGAATTTTATGAGGAAATTCGTCATCTAAATAATAAAGGTAAGCAGCACTTGAAGATAATTATGGGAGATTTCAATGCAAAAATAGGGCAACTGCAACAGAATGAAACTTCAGTAGGTAAATTCGGTCACAACAACAGAAACCAGCGTGAAAATACTCTCGTTGAGTTTGCAGAGGCAGAAGGGTTTTTCATCTTGAACTGGGTTTTTCATCTTGAACTCCTTTCTCAAGAAACAGCCACACAGGACATGGAGACATCCAAATGGGACGACAAGTGAAATTGATTTTATTATGTGTAACAAAAAATTCTTCATAGAAGACTGCAGTGTACTAAACAAGTTCAACACAGGTAGTAACCATAGATTGGTGAGATGTAAGATGCACCTCAACACTAAACTTGAACGTGGCAAGCTCATAAGACAAACAAAATTTATTGACATAACCATCCTTAAAAAACACCATAATACCTTCAAGTTGGAACTGAAGAATAGATTCTCTGCTTTAGAAGGCCTAACATCGGAAGAAGTGGATATTTCTGAAGTTAACAGAAAAGTAACCAAAGCTCTTATGGAAACGGCAACAAAATTAGCTGGGTCTAAGAACAAGTTGCATGTGAACAAATTATCAGGAAAAACCAAAATATTGATGCAAAAAAGAAGAGAGATGAGGACAACTAAAGAAGATGTGACTTCCAAAGTGGGATACATAGAGCTATGCAAGACAGTAAGAAAAAGTATCACTGAAGACTTGAGAAAATTCAACTGTGAACTAGTGAGCAAAGCAATTGAAAACAACCAAAGCCTAAAGATAGCAAAGGGACATCTCAGTAAGGGAAAAAAGCAGATTATGGCACTCAGAAAAGATGGTTCTGTAACAAGAAATAGAGGCAAAATTATGACAAGAGTGAAAGATTTCTACTCCAAATTATATGAAAGGGATGATACATGTACTCCAGACATCATGAAAGGTACCAGAGTTCCTCCAGTCCTCCCAGCAGAAGTTGCACATGCAATCAAGTACATGAAGCGAGGAAAAGCTCCAGGAGAAGATGGAATTACTGTAGACATCATACAAGAAGCAAGTGGAGAAATCAAAACAGTACTCTCCCAAATTTTCACTCGATGCCTTAATGAAGGGAAGATTCCTAAGGATTGGAACACTGCTACAATGATCCTGCTACATAAAAAAGGTGACATTGTGGATCTCGGTAACTACAGACTACAGACCTATCAGCCTCCTATCAGTGGTTTATAAAATCTTCACTAAAGTTCTTTCACACCGCTTGAAGGTAACACTGGACATAGCTCAACCGAGAGAACAAGCTGGATTCAGGAGTGGCTACAGCACAATAGATCATATCCACGTACTGAGAGAACTAATTGGAAGAGCGAGGGAATATGAACTTTCATTGTGCATGGCTTTTATCGATTATGAAAAAGCCTTTGATTCGGTAAAACCATCAGCAGTTACAATGGCTCTGAAATCCTGCGGTATTAAAGATGCATACATTAATACTATTAATAACATCTATGAAAATGCATGTGCAAAGATTCGGCTGTTTGAAAATATAACACACATAAAAATTGGAAAGAGAGTGAGACAAGGTGGCACCATATCTCCAAAGCTCTTTAATGCCACATTGGAGGGTGTTTTTCAGTCGCTGAGCTGGGAAAACAAAGGGATAAAGATTAATGGAGATTATCTAACCCACCTTCGTTTTGCTGATGACGTAGTTATTTTTGCAACTACCCCGTCAGAGCTGCAGAGTATGATCCAGGAACTTGCTGACAAGAGTAAAGAAGTGGGATTAAAAATGAACTTTCAGAAGACAAAAGTGATGTTCAATGCTTTTACAAGAAATGAAGATTTATCGATTGATGGAGAAAAGCTGGAGATAACAGGCATGCACGTTTATCTTGGACAGCAGATATCAAGTGAGGGTTACATTGATGAAGAAATTAATCGGCGTACCAAACTTGCCTGGAGAGCTTTTGGAAGAAACAGCATAATTTTCAAGAGCAATATGCCATTATGTCTTAAAAGAAAAGTGTTTGATCAATGCATCCTTCCAGTGCTTACGTATGGTGCAGAGACATGGACCTTAACTAAAAGAGACATACAAAGGCTGCAGACAACTCAAAGAAGCATGGAGAGGTGAATGCTTGGTGTAACCAGGAGAGATAAAAAGAGGAACTCTTAGATCAGAAAAATGACAAGAGTGGAAGACATGATCAGAGTTAAATGCCTGAAATGGCAATGGGCTGGACATACTGCCAGAAGGACATCATTGATGGACAGCCGAAATTTTAGATTGGATTCCAAGGGACAGGAAAAGACCACATGGGAGATGCGTGGATGAAATTCGAAAGTATGCAGGAGTGACATGGGGGAGACTGGCACAAGACAGACCGTTTTGGAGGAAACTTGGGAAGACCTTCGTCCAGCAGTGGATTGATAATGGTTGACAATGATGATATATATATATATACACACACACACATACACTGAATAGCAATTGAATTAGAGATACCTGTATAGTAACATGTAGCACCACCTTTCGCCCAGATGATGGTAGCGATTCTTCTCGGCATGGACTCGACAAGATACGGAAGCATTGGTTAGCCATATGGTTCCACGACCCCTAAACAAGCTCCCACAGTTTACGAAGACTTGATGGAATAGGTCAGAGCCTCGAACATCTCTCTCGATGGCATCCCAGATGTGCTCGATGGGATTGAGGTCAGGTGACCTAGCTGGCCAAGGAAGCGAGGTCACGTCGGTGGAGTGTTCATCCAACCATTTGGACACAATTCGGGAGCGATGGCACTGTACATTGTCTTGTTGTAGGATGAGGTCCCCAGTGGGATGTTGAAGATGTACAAACGGGAGCAAATGGTCATCCAGGATATCCCGGTAACATTGACCTGTGAGGGACGATGTCACACATACCAGGGGTCCCATTTCAGTCCGTGTAAACAGTCCCCAGACCAGAATGCCACCCCCACCAGTTTGAAGAGTACCCTGCTGGCAAGAAGGATCCATCGCTTCATGTGGTTTGCGCCATACTCGTATCCCGCCATCCGCATGTACCAATGTGAATCTCGACTCATCAGTCCAGGCAACATTTTTCCACATGTTTATGATCCAGTGGCGATGTTCCCGTGCCCATGCTAATCTTTTCACCCTGTGATGTGTGGTCAGCAGCGGTACGCTCGTGGGACGATGGCTTCTGTACTCCATAGCGAGGAGATGGTTCTGGATGGTGTGGCTGCTTACACGCTTTTTGTGCACCAGCGTTAAATTGCTGAGTGATTTTTTGCACTGTGGCCCGTCTATCCGCTGTTACAATGCGAGCTAACCGACGATGACACCGCTCATCAACACGCTGTTGTCCACGGCAGTTGGCCCTTGCAGGGATGGTTTTACCGGATTCGATGAAGTCGCGGTGCATCCGTGACGCAGTGGCTCGTGAAAATCCCAGTGCCTGCACGACTTCCGAGATGGAGAGACCCATTCGTCGGGCCTCGACAATTTGCCCACGATCAAATGCGCTTAGATCCTTCGTCTTACCCATACGCATCCGACTCTTACTGATTTACATTGCATCACTCCTTATATTGTTGGATCGCTGCATACGTCATGTCGTTTCCGTTTACAGGGCCACATTTGCATAACGCCAGCTGTCTCTAATTCAATTGCTCTTCAGTGTATATATTTTTGTGCCGCCTGGTGATGCAGCGGTTTAAATGATGGCTTCTGACCATTCGTCCAAGATGGGTCTGGGTTCGAATCCCTGTGAGGTATGGATGTTGTCTCTGTGTTATGGCATTGGCTCTCTCCCTTCTCTGGAGCCAGTGACCCTAAATTAGGGACGGGCGACTGCTAAATAGCACATTGAGTTGCTCATGGTGGTCATTACCCCCCCCCCCAAAAAAAAAAAAAATATATATTTTTGCAGTCTTATCCTACAATCCTTTTCATAAAACCTCACTGAAAATCTGTTTATACTAAATGATATAGCATGAAATATTTTTAAGTTATAAGCAGTTTTGCATGCATATTACAAATTAAGTTCTGGGCTTGCTACTATGTTGACATTCAGTAGATATTTAAATAAAAATAGAAAAGTATTGAGGTAATTTTGTTAATATAGATGTCTATTCAATAACATGTTATTTAGAATCCTTTTTTGATTTAATAGGCATATCTATCTAGTTTTTCTAGTTCAGCTACAATTTGCTTTTCTGCAGTTTGTGCTCTTTGGGATTCTGCTGCTAATTTGCAGTGTTTGAGAAATTTCTTTAATGTTCTGACCATAATGAAATTAATAGTGAAAAAATAAAAGAAATGCTAAAGTTATCACTAATGTGGGAAAAGGAGCTAAATTGAACTTAGGTAAAACTGTTATAATCATACCAGCTGTCAGTAAAAATATTGATTTCTTGCTCCTGACAAAGTTACCTTATTGTTTTTTCTTAAACTGTTATGGAACTTAAGCTTTTTATTTGCCCTTTCAGCTTTTTGAGCATGTTCCCTGCCTTAAGTCTTTGTTTGTTTTTAGGCTTTCTTTTTCCCTGTATTTCTTTGAATCTTTTTTTGTACTTTTAAGATTTTTTACTTTAGAGGTTACTTTGATTTTTTTTTCTGCCTTACAGCAGGTTTCATCACAATTTCAGTAGTTTTTGATTTATTTAAAATTTTATCTTCTTGCTCCTTATAAATTTAAAATTTTAGCTTCTTGCTCCTTATTAATTTAAAATTTTAGCTTCTTGTTCCTTAGTTATAATTTTATGTTTTGAGATAAAACCATATATTTTAAGCTATCTTCTGCTTTACTATGTAATTTATTTATCATAGTTGGCATTTTAGATGTTGCAGAATTTATCTATTGCTCTTTGATTGCCCTCTATCATTTCATTGCCTCTTGTTGCAGATATTTGTTGTTGTAATATTATCCCATCGCAGCTGATGTCATAAGTTCTGATCATATTCCCAAGTATCTGTCACCCATCATATTTCCTCACTGGTAATTTATTACATTGAGACACTTTAAGAAAACATTACATTTAGTAGAGGCTTGACCGAGGAAAATTTTCCAAAACCTCTACTTTATGGGGATGAATAGCTTGCAAGTACCGATAAATAAGGGAACTATTTCTTAAATTGGGAAAACGTTTTTGCTACTTGCATGTGCACCAGCTGCTGGGTTATCGGCAAATATTCCTCAATCTATTACCACTTTTCCATTTTATTGATTTTTAGGTATTTAGGTGGAGAATGAGTTGGGGCTACAGATGCTGCCCTTAAAATCTTTATTTCGTAGAATTGATTCAGATTTTAAAGGAAAATAGGCAATTATTATGTATATTCTTGTAATCAGCACCTTACTTTAAATGTTTCTTAGGATATTATCACCAAAATATTTATTTAGTAATGACTCAATGTTTTTGTATAGGTATTGTGCTCAGTTAAAAGTAAAGTAGTGATTTTCTTTACAACAGCGACTTGCAACATGTATGATCTATACTCTTGGTAAAGTTCAACGAAGTCTCGGGCATTAGCTGAGTATTGAAAATTTCCTTGATTATCTTTTTTACATAACCCAATCACAAAAATTGTGCTTGTCGCAGTACCAGCCATTAGGTCAAAAACTCAGAAAATTGGTTTTCTTGCTCTTTTAGTTATAATGTTATTGCTGGGATTGTGTCCTAAATTCCTCTCCCATCGACTGCAAGAATATAATTCTTCATTGTGCCCATGATTTGATTGTATTGCATTTGTTAGAAAGCTAGGAGCAATGTTTGGTAAAACTTTGGATTATATCCTGGTTGCTTGAATTGTTAAATATGCCACAGAATGCCAATAATCAACATCATTGGTGCTGCTGCAGTGCTTGTCCTCTGTGGCATTGCATATTGCTAATTTTACAAATTGCAGAACAATTCAAGGCTTGAAAAATACTATGCCCGACTGCCCAAGGCATGTAAATTATTGACTTGGGCAGGTAAAAAAACAATCTATTTGCCAGGACTGGGCAACTAAATTTAAAGATGAAAAGGTTTTGGAGAGAGTTTCCTACTACAAAAGAAAAAGACAGTCGTCACATGTCATGTTTCCCTTCATTTCTGATCACCGGAAGTTGTATTGTTATGGAGTGCCAAGGACAGAATATCACTTTAATTATATTATGCTCTAGGTCAAGAAATTGGAACCATTTGTAATTTTGCTCTAAATGTTGTTCATAGTCAGCATCCTCTGTTGGAACTAGCCTTCAATGTTTTTTAGTGACAAAGGGTGAAAACTTCAATGAAAAGAATATGGCAGAATCACTAAATTTCTCAAAATACAAATTTTATCGTACCGTTTCATACCAATTTCAGCATCATTTTATAACTTGATGTACATGCTTTTGTACAATGAACATTTGAACCGACCCTCAAAATGGAAATGTAAAACATGTAAAAAAGTTCATCATAATTTCTAACTTAAAAAAAATTAGGCTTCTGATATTTTACCTTAAAAGATAAATTTTCCTGAGTATCTAGCTTTTATTACCCGGGCAGGTAAATAATTTTTGCACATGCAAATTGGGCATGTAACTTTTTTGATATTTTTTAAGCCCTGCATTTGGACATAAGAAAAATAATTATATTAATAACCTGAGGTGCCAGTTATATTATGCATAGCTATTCCCCCTCCTCTCCCGTAGGGGACACACCAGCGAAGAATATACCGACAGAAGGTCAGGAAACTATCTTGGGAAGAGAAGTCTTAGTATTGCTTGTAAGTCACCAAATGCTGTTCGGTACTGCCACAAAAGCAAAGCAGGATGTAATCTAAAGGTTAGCCAAATGTTTTAGGTAAGCTGTCAGTATGTGAACTTACTACTTAAAAAGTGCATTTTAAATTCAAGTCCTTCCAAAAGGTTTGTTACCCATTGTTCCAGACAACATGCTAGTACAATTAATCTTGTTTTCTATAAATTTACCATGCATGTGTACTTTTAAATCAAGTTTAGCCAGCCACTAATTGCTGCCATGGTTATATTATCGTGGTTGCTATTACTGCCAGTCAATTTTTTGGTTTTGCATCAGTGATGTAGTTCTAAACAAAAAAGTGCTTTAGCACTGAACATGGATTAGGAAAACACAACCGGAAAGAATAAATACCCTCAAAATACCCCAAAGCTTTGTGAAATCTAATTTGTTGCTTTTATTATTAAGTATATTTTTATTAAATTTTCATTATTAATCAGTTTTATCATTTTATATTAAAACTAATTTGAGCAATTTTAAATAAAAGAAAGAATGTTACATGGGAGTCATGTGCTAAGAATACTAAATTTTTATTTAAATACTGCTCAGTCGTTACAGGGTTTTAAATATTCATTGTGAAATAAAATAATACATACTAGTTACACTAAACTAAACAGATGCAACTAGTATAGTAACATCAATTCAGTGTGATTAATACACTAGTTTTCATAAAATTATAGGGTGGATGTAGAATATTTCTTTTGTGTTATACAGAAGGAATCGGAGAGTGAGCCAGAAGATTACATGTTTTCTTGCGAGGCAGTGCAGTTGTGACATATTAAAGAGGTAGAGAACATGTCAAGATGACAAATCTACAGCGATACATTCCGTCTGTGTAGCTTAGTTAGGAAAGCAACTTACTCCGGAGTGAGGGGGGCGCAGTTTGATCACCATCACGGACAACTTTGTGTTTTCACATTGGCACCTGAACATATAAATAGATATATTGGCCATTGGGTTCTTAAAAAAATGTGTGATGTTTGTTCTACACATCGTCTAGAATTAATAAAAATGTGTTCTTCGCCTAAAAATAAATAAATTAAAAAGTAGATGATGTGATGTATTACAGAGGCAAAGCATGTGTCAAGACGGAAAAATCTGCAGCGACACATTCAATTCGTCTAGCTTAGTTGGGAGAGCAACTTAGAGGGCGCGGGTTCAATCCTAATCACAGACAAACTTGTGTTTTTACAGTCTCAATCCACGTATCGCCTCCTATAAATTTATTTTGACTGTCTTCTGGAAAAATTAGTTCACGTTCTCTTTGCACTCAAACTCTTATGATCCGTGAGACTTCCTACTGGTTGATCAGACTGCATCATCTCATCCATACAGTACATTTTTGTTTGCTTGGAGGTTTAATGAAAACCACAAGCAACTTGTAGGCTATAAACAGACACCCGTTTTTAATTTCAGGACACTAGTTTTAGACAAGGGACAATAGACCCAGTGCTATTGGCTAAAAACATCACTTTCTGGATTCGTGCAAAACACTGAAGATACCTCTATTTTTGCATACATGATAATCTAAACAGCTTTTCTTATCATCTAACCAGAAAAAGTGCCTTAGCGCCACTAAGCCCCTTCTACATCACCATTTTGCATATTTCCCCCCTCCTTCATATTTATTTATTGATATTAACAATGTGTTAAGATAACCTGAATTATCTAAGATATGCTCTCCTTTACTATCCACTCACCTTTTAATTCTTGACAAAATCCTGACATATCAGGTCATTTGGAAAATAATGGCTGATTCTCTATGGTGCCACATTCAACTCACCCACAATGCTTTCAGTGCCATTCGTGCAAGTTAAAGGACAATTCAGATGCCACATGCACACCATAATCAGTTAAGCTGCAGTCATTGCTACTCATGTGAGAGTGGTCTGTACAACGTCTTCGGAAGGAGTGAGTTGCGAGTGATTCTACGTTGTGAGTTCAAATTGGGTCCTAATGCTGCACAAACCTACCGTAATATGGTCGAGGCATGGGATAAGAAGGCAACATCTGAATGTACTGTTCATTGGTGGTTTGGAAAATTTCATTGTGCTGACACAAGCGTACAATATGAGGAGGGCCAAGGACTGCATTCTGTCATTGATAACTACTCTCTGAAGGCAAATGTGAAGGCAAATCCTCTCATCACAGTCAGAAAACTCTCCAAACAGCATCTACAATGAATTGGTGTCAGCTATTTCTGAACATCACCAAATTGGTAAGGTCGAGAAGCTCGATATGCGAGTCCCACACGAACAGACAGATAATCAGCGACAACAACGGTTTGAGATGTGCAGTAACCTTCTGCTTTACAACGCAAAAGGAGCCCCTAATTGATCACACTGTAACCTGTGATGAAAAGTGAGTGCTATATGACAACCGTAAGGGATCTGGACAGTGGCTGAACCATGGAAACAACATCCCAAACCAAGATTGACGCCAAAGAAAGTTTTGTTGACACTGTGGTGGACTGTTCAAGGGGTCATACACCACAGGTTCTTGAACGCTGGTGAAAGCATTACCTCAGTCACATACTCTGAAGAAATTGCCTGAATGCACCAGAAGTTGTGTTCCAAACAGCCATCTCTGGTGAACAGGAAGGATTGTACCATCCTCCATGATAATTCGAGACTACATGTGTCACATATATGTCAAAACAGAAATTACATGAACTAAGGTTCGAAACCCTCCCTCATCCAGCCTATTTGCCTGACTTGGAACCTACCAATTTCCACCTGTTCATGCATTTTAGAAATTACCTCAAGGACAGGTCTTTCAGTAACTGAGTGAGGCTGAAATTGTATTTTGAGACTGTCTTGCATCCAGGAAGCCAGATTCTTTCCGGACTGGTACTGAAGCACTTGTCACTTGCTGGCACAGGTCCAGCCTACTTGTCTGATGTGGCACCTGCCGATTTCCATCTGTTCATGTATTTTAGCAATTACCTCAAGGACAGGATCTTCAGAAACTGAGAGAATGTTGAAATTGCATTCCGGTACTTTCTTGCATCCAGGGAGCCAGACTTCTTCTAGACTAGCATTGAAGCACTTGTCACTTGCTGGCAGAGGTGTGTAGCTGCTGAAGGTTCCTATTTTGAATAAAACAAGGTTGTGTGCCCATGAGGTATGTCTTTCATTTTTACCCTCCAAATTGGCTGTTACTCGTATTTTTTGAACGACCTGGTGTTTATTTTAGCTTCTGCAAAGAGCTGAGGATCTCTGGGTATTGTCATGTTTAATGCTGCTGTACTGTGCTTTGTTTTAGCTTGCACTTGTGGTGCCATCTGCTGGTTTTGAACTGAAATACACAGATTTATCTCTTCCTACTTCTGTGTAGGATAACTTTGGGATAAGATTCATCTGTATAGGATAGGATTCATCTCTTCCTACTTCGGTACTACTTCTGGATAACTTTTGTATAAGATTCATCTCTTCCTACTTTCCTTGAATAGTTTCTCTCTTTTCATAGCTCTGCCACTTTGCAATCACAGATCCATACTTACTATGTGCATTAAATTTACTTTCCAATTTATAACATCTTTGGGTATAAGTATCATTACCATCCCAGTTGCTGACTTTCCTTCTCCTTTGGAATAAAAATTATGTACTCTCCTATACTAGTTTCACCATTGTTTCATGTTCACAAGTTGCCCTTGTCAAAAAGTTTATATTATTTGCATCTGTTTGGATACGTTTGGTATGAGAGCATTTAAAAATATGTCAGCCACTTTATTTTCATACCCATATCGTTACACTGTCTTTTACTACATTAACGAAAGTGAATTTGCTGCCTTAGTGGCGCTGATTTCTAACCATTTGTCTGAGATGTGTTGGACAGTGTTTAATTTAAACTACTGCTCGCAATTTCAGCAAATTGTGTTAATTTTGTAACAGTCCCCATTGAATCTCCAAGAAGCAAATGCTTTCCATCATTTTTTCATTTGGCATTCCGTCCAGCCTTGCTTCACCCTTGCATTGTTTTTCATCCCCATCATTTTTTTCGTTCTGTCATCGCTGCTTCACTCCCTGACCTGGTTTTCTTTCTTGTAACTCCCCCCTCATCCTGCCCACCCATGCTTCGCCCTTGAGTTTTTTTCCATGTCCGTATCTTTTTTTTTTTTGTTCTACCATCGTTTCTTCACTCTGCCGACCTAGTATCTTTCCCTGTCATTTTTTCTTTCTGTCATCACTGTCGCATGCTGCTTTGCCCTGTTGTCATGTTTCTATCCCCGTTGTCTCTTCTACTATTGGAGAAAAGCACCTGTGAGCCTTGAGCACCTTTCACAAGGGCTTTGCTGTGATGTATAAGGGAAGAAGCATTTCATTTGTTTATTTGACAGTTCATTGCAGGAGCAGTACGCTCTGTTTTGGTTCAGGTTAATAGGTCGGTTGGTGCGTCATTGATTGTGGCTTTTCTCAGTTCTGATCTTTATATATATTTTCACAAATTGCATTCATCAGCAAATGTAAGTATTTTTTTATTAAAATTAGGTCTTAAAAGCCTATTTGCTTTTATTCTTGAATCCTATTTAAAGTACAACATTTTATTTAGCCAATGCATTGTGCTTGTATTTTCATACATAAATAAAGCAAAAAATAAAACCAAAAATGTGGCTAATCTGCATAGCATTTCGTTACAACTTTTGCTGACAAAATAGGCACATTGCTACAAGAGAAAAAATTGCTGCATACAAACTGGTGTCATGGTTTGAATCCCAGTGAGTTATGAATGTTATGTTTGTCTTACGACACTGGCTCTCTCCGTTCCCTGGAACCAATAGCCCTAAACTAGGGATGGGTGACTGCGTGCTGCCCATAGAGTTTCTCACTATGGTTGTTAAACCCACAAACAAAACAGAATGTAGCAACAAAAAACAACTATTGTGAGTTCTTTTCATTCTTTTGACTTTTTTTTGTTTTGTTTGATTTTCTGAAACTTACGGCATTACACCTATTCTGAAAGTCTGTGGTGAACTTTGTATCATGTAAACATCCAAAGGCAATAACCCCACGTCATTATAAGTCCTACTCAACAAAAATCTTCAATTTACCATTTAGTTCTGGAGCACTGGAACTATAATGTATATTTCAGCTTCATTGCTCGTGACTCAGTGATACTAAGCTACTCAAAAGATATGATGCAATACCCACATAACTGATAAATACCAATAAAGGTTGTGATGGAACATGCAGTGTTATTTTTGAAAAGAAAGTGAAGATACACTGAAGCTTTCAACCCAACTTTGGGCTTGATTACCTGTAACTAGTCAGGTGATCATGACCTGAGATGAGTTGAAGGGATCCAGACATTTGCCCACCGGACATTTGCCCACTATGGATGATTTGTAGATAATACGTAACTTTGGAGGACGTTTCCCATCAAGTGTAGGAAAACTGATCACAAATATTTATAGATTGTATAAAAATTGCTTTTTGTTTTATAAATGTTAAAATGTACGGGGTTACCCCCAAACCTAAACTAATATATATATATCACCTTTTTATGGATTCGAAAAGCTCAAACTTAATTCATAGGACAACGCCATTAATAGACAAACAATGAACTTGATCATTTGGGTTGCCCCGTTGGCGCAGTGGTCTAAGCCATGGCTTCTGATCATTCGTCCGGAAAGGGTCTGGGTTAGAGTCTGTGAGGCATGTACGTTGTGTTTGTCTTACGGCACTGGCTCTCTTCCTTCCCTGTAACCAGTGGCCCTAAATAAGGGACAGGGAACTGCTTATACCCTGTTGAGTTGCTCATGGTGGACATTAAACTTCCAATAAAAAAATTAAAATAAATGGAAAAGTTTAAATTTAGGGGGTGTTTACCCCCAATGCAAACAAACATACATAATGCTTTTTGTGGGCTCTAAAAACTCGCAATGCTATCATTAGACGAACAACACACTTGCAAATTTGGAAAAGTTCAAATTTGGGGGTTAACCCCCCAAATGTAAACTAACATATATGATCTCTTTCATGGGCTCTAAGAACCTCAAACTTCAACCATAAGGCAATCCTATCAAAAGACAAACAACTGCCTTGAAAATTTGGAAAAGTTTAAATTTAGGGGGATTTAACCCCCAATGTAAACTAACGCATATGATCTCTTTCATGGGCTCTAAAAACCTCAAACTTAAACCATAAGGCAAACCTATCGATAGAGGAACGAACACACTTGAAAATTTGGGAAAGTTTAAATTTAGGAGGATTTAACCCCCCAAATGTAAACTAACGTATACGATCTTTTTCATGGACTCTAAAAACCTCAAATTTGAACCAGGAAAGGACAATAAGGTGGAATTTTTTAATAACACTGCAGCATTTTTACTTAGGCACTAAATATTTACATAACATATGTCAAATTTGTAATATTTTTTTTTACTTAATTCACATGCCCAACTAGGCCTTTTGAACAGCTTTTTAGAAACCAACTTCATATTCATAACGTTTACATATCAACGTATCAAATCAAGTTAATAGCATTGCGCTTTTCCTTATGCACTAAATATTAATTTATAGGCCTTAGGCCTAGGCCTTTCCAACAGTTTTTATTCTACCAATGTCATATTCATAAAGTTTACATAAGTCAGGTTAGTAGTACTGTGCTTTTACTTAAGCACTAAATATTAATTCATAGGCCACAGGCATAGGGCTTTTTAAAAGTTTCAATTCTACCAGTGTCATATTCACAATGTTTACATATCAAATCAAGTTAATAATATTGCGCTTTTATTTAGGCACGAAATATTTATTCACAGGGCCTAGGCTTAGGCTCTTTTACCAGTTTTTCTACCAATGTCATATTCACAACGTTTACACAGCGAATCATGTTAATAACATTGGGCGTTTACTTAGGCACAAAATATAATTCATAGGCCCTAGGCCTTTTTAATAGTTTTGACTCTATCAATGCCATATTCACAACGTTTACACAGCAAATCAATTTAATAATATGTTTTTACTTGGGCACGAAATATTAATTCATAGGCCCAGACCTAAGACGTATGAAAGAATATTTCGTGCCTAAGTAAAAGAGCAGTGTTATTACATTTTTTTGTGTGTGTAAATGTTGTGAATATGGCATTGATAGAGTAAAAACTATTAACAAGGCCTAGGGCCAATGAATTAATAATTCCTGCCTAAGTAAAAGTGCAATATTATTAACTTTATTTGATGTGTAAACGTTGTGAATATGACATTGACAGAATAAAAACTGGTAAAAAGGCCTATGCCTCGGGCCTATGGCTTTAATATTTAGTGCCTAAGTAAAAGCGCAATGCTATGGACTTGAGTTGATAGGTAAGCGTTATGAATATGAAGTCGGCGGATTAAAAGCTCTTAAAAGGGCGAAGATGTAGGGCCTATGAATTAAGTAAAAGAAAAATATTACAAACTTGACATATTATTTGAATATTTAGTGCCTAAGTAAAAGTGCTGCGTTATTAAAAAATTCCACCTTATTTTCCTTTCCTGAACACAACAATTCTCGCTTGGCTTACATAGAACGTCTTCTCGAATTTTGTTTGGAGTTCCCAATTCAATTCTCAATTTAGGCCCACAAACAGCAATCTTTATCCCCCCCCCTTTGAACTTCTGTGGCCTGTTGCCCTAAGTATGAACCAGCATGAATATTCGGACAAACAAAAGCTTCTTTCCATCGTTAGGCACCTTGTAAAACAGCCACACATAATTCGGAAACTTGTAAAACTGCCACACATAATTCGGAAAACTGCCACACATTCAAAGTGTTCCTCGGAGGAACAGCAATTTATGCCCAGCCCCTTAATGAAAAACATGTGGCATTTTTCCTGTGTGGCAGTTTTCCAAGTTGCTGAAAGACGTGTGGCAGTTTTCCGGTGTGGCGGTCTTCTGCCAACATGCTCTCCCAACTAAGCTACACGAACGGAATATACCGCTGCAAATTTGTCGTCCTGACACGTAATTCACCTCTGTAGTTTGTCAATTACAACCAGGAAAAACAAGACAGAATTTTCTCGTGACTTTTTGGTTTCTTTCGAATCCTTTCCGAAGCGAATGAAATCCATCATACTTATTCAAAATCAATGGAACAGGTTAAAAACCAAAATGAAGTGGTTTTGTACAATCAATAATATGTACATAAGTAAAAAAAAAAACTATTGACTTTCACCAGCGGCTAAAAATGTTACGAAAATTAACAAATGGTGAACAAAAAGGTTTCTTACAGCAGAAGGAAAGTATCGGAGACTAAAAAAGATTTTCAAATCAACAGTTAAAACAAAACATACAGAAGGAAACGTATAACTCAAAGCTTTGTACTGGAAAAATTTGGCATAACGAAAAATTGCCAAAATGTGAAAAGTACTCTTTTGAAATGAAAACAAAACTTTTCAAATACGTTTCCCGGAAGCACAAATAGCGAGAAAAAGGTTTTGACCTTTAGGGGCTTTAGCGGGAAAGCTGTACATCGTTTAAAGAGAATAATTTACCCCATATTTATTGTAGCGAATCGCATACAGTAAGAAGCAATTCTCAATAGAATTTTTTAAGAGAAGATACGGCTCTAAACAAAAGTACATAAACACAACCTAGCAACAGAACTGTGAATCACAAAATATATCAAATACAAACCTATAGTATGCTACAAGGTAAATGGGACAAAGTGATAGGATAAGCACCAGCTGTTTGTACAAAAGGGTGTTATAAAAAATGACTGCAAAGAAAAGAGACTATCCATTTACTATACAAAGTTTTCCATTTGCTACTTTTTTTCCCAAAGAAAAAGGAAAAGACATAGTAGCTTACATAGTTATTTAGTGCTTAAGCAAAAATGCATTATTATTATTATTAACTTGAGTTAATACGTAACTGTTATAAATGTGACAAGGTTAGAATAAACACTGTTAAAGGCCTGGGGCCTGTGAAATAATATTTAGTGCCGAAGTAAAAGCGCAATGCCACTAACTTGATTTGAATCATAAACCTTGCGAATATGACATTCTTTGAGTAAAAACTATTTAAAAGGCCTATGCCTAGGGCCTACGAATGAATATTTCGTGCCTAAGTAAAAGCGGAATATTATTAACTTGAGTTGATATGTAATTGTTATGAATGTGACATTGATAGAACAAAAGCTGTTAAAAAAGCCTAGGGCCTGTGAAATAATATCTAGTGCTTAAGTAAAAGCGGAATATTATTAACTTGATTTGATAGGTAATTGTTATGAATGTGACATTGATAGAACAAAAGCTGTTAAAAAGGCCTAGGGCCTGTGAAATAATATCTAGTGCTTAAGTAAAAGCGGAATATTATTAACTTGATTTGATACGTAATTGTTATGAATGTGATATCGATAGAACAAAAAACAGTTGAAAAAGCCTAGGCCTAGGGTGTGTGAAATAATATTTAATGCTTAAGTAAAAGCGCAATATTATTACCTTGAAATGATACATAAAGGTTATGAACTTAACATCGGTAGACCAAAAACCGTTAAAAAGGCCTAGGGCCTATGAATTAATATTTAGTGCTTACGTGAAAGTGCAAAATTATTACCTTGAGTTGATACGTAAACATTATGAATATGGCATTGGTAGAAATATAGGCTGTCAATAGGGCCTACGAATGAGGCATAGTAATTTAGTGTCTAAGTAAAAGAGAAATATTAATAACTTTACATGTTATGTAAATATTTAGTGCCTAAGTAAAAACATAGTAGTATGAGTTCTCTTTGTTTCTTTGAAACCTAAGAAATGTGCTATGCAGTGGCACCCATATGAGTACTTTTAGGGGGGGTAAGAAAAATCCTTACCTCCTTCGAGGCTGTCAAACATTTTAAAAAAGGTTTCGTCTATTTTAGTGTTTTAAATTTATCAAAAATTTGGCTATACTAACGGCGGGGAGGGGAGGGGGGAGGCATACATAGCACCAAGGGTGCCCTTGGTGCTATGTAATTATGAATATGATTTAATCCATATTCATGATTATGAGCTATGTAATCTCGATCCAGGACGACGAAATTGTCTCAAGTTTTCGGATATTATGCTTGTCATATTTACACCCAAAAAAACGGAATGTCATCTTCAAAATTTGTGCATTGTAATATTTTTTTAAATTCAATTATAATTGTCGTTTGTCTTAATGGAAACGTTTTATCCATTCAATTCCCCTCACAGCGCCCAGAAACGGCAATTTTTATATGGCCCCTAAAGATTTGTGCCAAAATGTCTGGGTGCCCAAATGCCGACATTCTAGCAACTCTTATACCACTACCCACTAATCATTTTCGTCTCATCTTGTTGGTTTACCAGTGGCGTAACGTATGTTTCTGAGAGAGAGAGAGATAGACGGGGGGTGGGGTGGGGGGTGGGTGGGGGAGAAGGTTATCGTCGACTTCCTTTGGAGCCGGTAGTGTAAAAAAAGCACTAAAAATTCTTTTTCAGTGTTTCGCAAGTAAAGTTAGTATTAAACTTACCCAGAAATTCAAAACATGCGTTGGGTCACACTGCATACAAATTTAAATTTCGGCGGGTGTACAAATCCAGTGGGTGTACATCGGGTACCCGTGTACATCATATCCCAAACGTGCGTTGGGTCACAAGGTATACAAAATTGAAATTTCGGCATGTGTACACCATTTCCCAAAATCAAAGCAGGTCGTGATGATTAAGTTTCGAAAATATGGCAGCGGTTATTACGAAAGTTAGTGTGCTAAGTGCGCTCAGGTTCATTGGGGTCGTGTCCGGTGGGCTTCTGTCCGACACTCGAGTTGAAAGCTTTTTTTTTATGTGTATCTTCAGTTTCTTATGGAATGTAACATTATGTGTTCCATCACAACCTATATTGATATTAAGGTGGATGTCTAGTGATTTTGCTCCCTATACTTTCAATGGAAATTTTTTGACCCTATTTCCTCAGCAAAGAAAGATTTTCTGCATCAAAATTGGTTTACTGATAAAAAAAAAACATCCTGACTTAGATTGTGCAATCGTTTTTTTGCTAAAAACTTCCCTGAACTGCATTTAAAATCAATAACATTACTTCAATTTAGTTATGATGCTTGCTTACGGGTGGCACCACACTTCCTTACCACTACATCAAAGTAAAGTTATTGATTTTTAATATACAGTAGTCCAGGAAAGTTTTTTTTTTTTTTGCAAAAAACACCGAATGTACAATCTAAGTTAGGATGGTTTTTTTTTTTTTTTATCAGTGAGCCAATTTTGATGTATGGGGAATTTTTCTTTGTTGAGGAAATAGGGTTGAAAATTCTTATCATTAGAAGTATAGGGAGCAAAATCAGTAGGTGTTCACTTTAAGAGGTACTCTTTGAAATCCCCACAACTCTTGCTATTGTGCTTAAGTCTATCTTCCTTAATCTAAGATTCCTACTGTAATGTCTTTTGAATTTCAGGCAGCTTATATAATTTTCAGTCCTGCTGGCAAAAAAACCTACCATGTTCAGCTAGTTTCATTCATCTCCAACTGTTCCAGAGCTGTACCTGTAATGTTTCCAACAAATATAATGTAGCATCTTGTTCTCTTTCACATGATAGTAAGTCACATTTTTTCAGAAAACTTCAATTGAAACTCAACTTTTTGTGGTAATCCACAGGGGGAGAAGAATCTGATTTTCTTCTATATTAGTTATCGCAAAAGTTCCCAACAGATTTCCTGTACCATCAACTAGAACTATGTTTATTCTTTAACTGTCCTAACTCATTGTAATAATGGGGGTAAATCACCCATTTCAACTTAATACTGTCAACTCTTGAGCCAATATTTTGTTAAGATGTTTTCTCAAGACATTCAACCATGTGCCAAGCATTGTTTTTTGCTTTATTGGGTAAAATTTCTGTAATCCAAGTAATATATACATAGCATGTCCCAAAACAACTGAAAATGTTTTTATTGAAAATGTGCAGTACTGCGTTCGACCTTGGCACTAGTCTTGAAAAAACGGTGGTAGTCGTAGTAACCGTAGCAACCGGCTACACCTGTTTATCCTGCATGCGTTATCTGTAGTGTGCAGTTTAATAAGCATTTTGTGAACCCCTAACATGTGTTTTTGCGCTGTGATTTAAAAAAAAAAAAGTGGATGTGAAAGAGGAACAAAGGTGCACCATTTAAATTTTGCTGTCAACTTAAGAAGTCTGTCAAAGAGACTTTTAGTCTTATGCAAGAGGCTTATAAAGATGAATGTCTAGGAAAATCAACAATTTACAGATGGCATAACAAAATTATGGATGACCCTGAGTTGGTGGCTTTAATCGTGCATGGAGGAAGACCTTCAATGAGTATTACAGAGGGGTAAGCATCAATACAATAGGTATGTGCCATTATATGGGAAGAAAGAAACCTACCAATTAGAGATATCGAAAATGTGGTTCACATTTCAAAATCATCGATTTACAGAATGTTAACCAGGCATTTGGACATGAAAGAGTTTATTAAACTTGGGTTCCCCGTTTCTTTTCATGTGCAATCCAACTCAAGGCTGCACATGACCAGTTCTGTAGTTTCTTATTTAGAGAAAATGAATATTAAGTTGATGCCCCTACCTGCATGTAGTTCAGACTTGTCACCATGTGACTTCTGGTTGTTCCCCATTTTAAAAAAGACATGTGGATGACAATTTGAGACTGATCAACTTTATTACAGCTGTGTAGAGGTGCTTCAACAGCCTTTCAAACAAAAAATTCCAGAAGACATTCAAAAAGTGGGAGGAACACTGGGGCACCTGTATCAATGCAATGGACAGTATTTCGAAAAAGATTACCACTTCCTTGATAATTAAAGTAGATATCTTTTTTTATAAAAACATTCTCTGTTGTTTTGGGCCAACCCTTGTATAAAGATTTCCTCTGCCACATTAAAAAAAAAAAAAAAAAATCTTTGCTTGCTCTCTTAACCTTTCTATTACCGTATCTGCAAGACTGCATACATACTGTATCTGCTGTAATACTAACTATAATTAGTAATATTTAGAATTTCATTTGGCTCTCTCTCTTTGCTTCTGAAAATTGCAGTTCTTTTATGATACCACACCGACCACCACATAGCTATTTGTGCTAACTCCACATTTGACATTGGGATTTTACAGGATAATTTCTTTTATTTGTTACTAAATACCACAACTTCTTTATCATTAGTTTCATTATTACCAGCAAATTTCATTACTGCCTTAATATCAAACACAATTTTGACAGTGACATAGTATCAAACATTTCTGATCTAAATGCAAATCTTGTGTGTACTTTATTTTCCATGTGCTTGCACTGCTGAATTAAGCTTTTTGTGTTTTTTTGTTTGACTCTATTAATTGAAAGTTTAAATTGGCTATTTGTCAAAGATTTAATGTTTTCCCCACCATTGTGCATCTCTTCAATCATTGCTTTTAAAGCTACTTTTTTTCTCTAAAAGAGTTTCTTCTGCCTTTTTTTTTTTTTTTTTTTGCTGCTGCTAGGTTAACCTTGTTGAAACATGTTACTAAAGCTTTAGTTGGATTTGTCGTTGCTTGTATCTCTTTAGCTAAGTATTCAACTTTCCTTTTCTTTTATTTAAAAAAAAAAAACGCGAGTTGAATCAGTTGAATATTTTCCTCTTTCCTCATTAAACTCCACCAATATTTTCAGTTGTTTCTTTTTTAATGTTGTGTCACTGTTTTCACTTTCTATAATTCTAATACCTACAACTGTTGCACCAGTTTGTAAAAAATCATTCATTACCAAAGGAAGAGTTCCTTTCTTCCTTAGTTTTGCCTGTTGCTTGTATCGTTGTTAAACTTCCTGACATTAATACTGATCTATTTAAAGGAAAATATTTTCCATCAGCTACAGGAGCAGTACCAGTTATGCCAATTCACTGTTGATTTAGCTGTGTGTATTGTCCTCAAGCCAGAAGTAATATCAACATTTACTCCATGTAAGAATTTTTCTGTCATTTCTTTACCCTATAGGTTTGCTAAAGAATTTATTTCCTCTTTAAAATAACTTAGAAAACTCTAAATGCTTCATCCATGATTTCCTTAATTTTCTCTAAATATTCAAGCTCTTCACCTTTGACTACACATATTGTTTTTATGGCATTTTTTGCATTTTCTTGAATTCTTCTTGCCATTTGTGCTAAAATATCTGACTTTTGCAAAAGGCTTTGTAATTTTTACACTTTTCTCATACTATAGATTCTGGAGCTAATAAAACGTTCTCTGTAGCTTTTTGATGAGAAGTTTCTGCATATTGGTGAGTGTGATTATCATAATATCCATGAAGACTAGAAAGTGCAGAAAGTTTTGCAATAATTCCAGCTGAGTATCTCTTAGTCCATTGAAAAATGTTCTCTCCTGTTCAAACAATAACTTTTGTCAATCAAAATCCTTTGGTACTTCTTGCCAAACTTCAGGAAAGTTACATTTAATGTGAAATCGTAAGTTTACCCAATGTCAGTTGTACTGGTTACTATTCTAGTCACTCCTGATTCTATTTTATTTAAAGCTATATCTTTTGTGAGCTACTTCATAAGGGCATTGGAACCCAAGTTGTCAAGATGTACAAATATAATTACCCTTCATGTAAAATCATATGATTGTTTTAAAAATTATGATGAGAAAGATTTGTTTTCAAGAAAGGTCATTTTTACAGAAATGTTCACCCAATTCAGGGGTCAAAAAACAAAACAAAAAAACCCGGCTAGTCTGACGCCTGGGACTCTTGGGTTTTATGTTCAAACTAGAACAAAATGTTTTTTTTTTTATTAGCCTAAGACTACCATTTAAAAGTTTTTACATGCTTTTTTTTTTTTTAAGGTTTATTTGCAGCTGTTGAACTGTACACATTTTGATGTTTAACATTTCTATTTTAAGAACCACATCTGCTGTTTTGTGTAGTGTGAGTTTTGAGGGAGTGGAATGAGTCAAGAGAAAAAAAAAAATCACCTGAGTGGTTAGAATAGATTTAAGTGTGCTCTGTCAGGAGAGAAAATAAGAGTATTTTGTCTGCATGTCATATTTTGTATAATCAACATTTCCTAAATTACAGCGTTACTTTATTCTAATTTTCTTGGGACTTACCAAAGTTGAGACTAGTGAATTATCATTCCAGTTAGTCCAAGACTAAATGGGACGACAAAAATAATTTTTGACTCCTGCAGTTGTAATAATGCAGTCATGGACAACAGTAGAGGTTCCAGTGAGAATAAAAGTATGTTAATAAGGCATCTGACCATTCGTCCAAGATGGGTCCGGGTTCGAATCCCAATGAGCCATGGATGTTGTGTTTGTCTTACGGCACTAGCTCTCTCCCTTCCCTGGAACCAGTGACCCTAAATTAGGGACTGGTGAGTGGTGACTGCTTATAGCCCATTGAGTTGCTCACGGTGGTATTTAAACCTCCAATTAAAAAAAAAAAAAAAAAAAATGTTTTTAAAATTACTAGCTGTCTGCGTCAGCCACCTGCAGAAGAAACAACTGAATGTAGAGACTACAAATTTAGCAGAAACCTTCAGGACAACATGGAGGTGAGCACCTCGTAGCCCCTTTTTTGAAATTCGAATTGGAAAATTTTTAATCAATTTTAATTTTTAATGCTTTTAACCAATGCTGAAGAAACCACTTTTGAAATATGATCTTGTGTATTCTGTGCCGTAAGCTCACACAACAGTAGTTCATTCATTGTCATCAGCATTATTTCAATACACTATTGCACAACATTATTTCATTACACTTTGAATAAATGCAGTAATATTTCATGACATTCCTGAGCAAACTGAGATTCTCATTACAAACATGATAAAAACTATTACAAAAATCTGTTTTTTTATTGATGTAGCAACTTGTGCCTGTCTTTCCCACTCCTATGGGAGGCTTTATCTAGGCAGACTTAATGCTACAAACCTATGAGGGAGAGCACCTACAAGAGAATAGAAATTACAATATTAATAGGTTATACCAGTGGATCCCAAAGTGTGCACCATGGCTTCCTCACAGGGGTGCCACAAAATATAAAAAAAATTTCATAATTTTATATCCATTTTCAATTCAATGTGATAGGACGCGACATCACAACATCTAGTGGACCTGGTGTAAACTAGTAACTCACTTAGTAATAACTGTTTGCAGAAGCCTCTACAAATAGTTACTAGATGGCGCTCTACAATAATGTTACAAGCGTGAGCTTTCCCCTCCGCAAGATTGTCACATGATGGGTGCACATGTGTGTTTCGCGCAGCCACTACAGGAAATAACCTGAGTTTTTGCAGCAGTCTCTGTGCTTCTGATAAACATTTCTCCCTCATTCTCCGAGCATCTAGAAATGAGACTCAGTCCAGATTTTTCAAGAAGGTCACCAGATCCTTTAAATATGCTCATCCGTTGTCATTTGTGACTCATTTGGCGGTTAGCAGTCTGTTACATTGATGCTCAGTTGCCGAGTTTCGGCGTATCAACTGAATATTGTTGTGCTTAAGTGAAGTGAAGTTTTTGAAGTTTTTCTTCTCATATGTATTTTTAAAAATGGATCTGTTTTTACTAAACAGTAATAAGCATTGTGAAAGTGAAAATAAAGAGGGCACACCATCAAATAGTGGCAAGAGTGTGAAGAAGCGTAAGTATAGAAAATGTGATGACAGTTATTTGGACTTTGGTTTTACGTCGACAAAAGTCAATGATGGAGAGAGGCCACAGTGTGTACTGTGTATGAAAGTTTTGGCGCTAGAGTACATGCTACCAAGTAAGTTGAAACGCCATTTAGAAACCAATCATCCCAGCATGCTTAGTAAATCTTGTGATTGCTTTACGAGAAATTTACAAGAGTTAAATCAACAAAAAGGTAGTTTTTATAAGCAGGCATCAATACCAAGCAATGCTTTGCTAGCATCTTACAAGGTGGCACATAGAATCGCAAAATGTAAGAAGCCTCATGCCATCGCAGAACTCATTCTACCTTCTGCTGTGGATATGGTGAACATTATGATCGATGAGTCTGGTGGTAAGCTGCTTTTGAATGTGCCTTTGTCCAATAATATCCCATCAGTCGCAGAATACAGCACATAGCGGAGGACCTCAATGATCAATTAATTGAAAAAATGAAAGGTATCTAAGGAATTTGGGTTACAGTTGGATGAGGCCACAGATAATAATAATAATGATGCTCACTTGATTTGCTATGTATGGTTTATAGATGGTAATAACATTGTAGAAGACCTTCTCTTTTCTGGGTGTGCTAAAGGCTCAAGACTTGTTCTAGATCCTTGATACTTATATATCCGAAAATAATTTGGAGTGGACTAAGTGCGTTGGTGTCTGTTTCGATGGTGCTCATTCTATGTCCGTCTGTTATGGAGAATGAATTGCAGGCACTTATTTGAAGCAAAGCCCCTGATGCACTGTGCCACACCCATTGCGTTATTCACAGGAAAGCACTCGCATCAAATTAGATATCAGAGTCCTACAATGAACCAGGTCTTAGGATATGTAGTGAATGTAGTAAACTTTATAAAAACTTGGCCCTTGAAGGCAAGGTTTTTCAAAAAAACTATGTGAGGATATGGGATCTGAGCATACGTCTTTGTTGTACTAAAGCACTTCGCGACGGCTCTCTTGTGATAATGTTTTGTCTTCTACGTTTGAACTGCAACAGGAAATTTATATTTTTCTTAAAGAGGAAGATCACAAGTATACTGAAAAATTTGTGAATAAAGATTTTTTGGTAAAATTAGCATACTTATGTGATATTTTGAAAAGATTAATGCTCTGAATCTCTCCCTGCAGGGAAGCAACATGCACCTTTTAAAGTCGATTGAAAAAATTTCAGCTTTTATAAAAAATATAAAACTATGGAAAAGAAAAATGAATGAAGACTGAGGTAAAGAATGTTTCCTCTTGTTGCAACAGTTTTTGACCTCCAATGGAGTTGATTTCTCTCGAGGCATAATATCCATTTTTGAAGAACACTTATCACAGCTTATCACCTGGCTTGAGAAATATTTTCAAAATGATACTATCGATAAATTTGTGTCGATTCAAGATTCATTTCATGCCACTGCTCCATCTGAATTTACTGCTGCAGAAGAAAAGAGTCTTAGTGAGTTGTCTTGCGACAATACGTTGAAAACAAAATTTAGCATCATGGAGTTACCTGAATTTTGGATATCAGTAAAAGATTAATATCCCCTTCTGAGTGGTAAAGTTCAGAGGATTTCAATTCCATTTGCGACTTTTTATTTGCGCAAAGCTGAGTTTTCAGCGGTCGTTGTGATAAAAACTGAATATCGCGCAAAAATCAATGTGGAGAAGGAAATGAGGGTGGCTGTGTCCTCCAGTTTGATTCCAAGATTTGGGAAAATGTGCAGTGATCAACAGGCTCATCCATCCCACTAATTATAATTAGTTGAATGTTTTCAATTATATATTTTTTGTGATCTTCAATACGTGTTTTATTTATTTTTACCCAAGTGTATTTGTTCGAATTTGACATAGGCAAAGTGTACTTATTAGAATTTGACAATAGGGTGCCTTGGGAAAAACCTGGATTCAGCAAGGGTGCCGAGAATCAAAGAAGTTTGGGAACCACTGGGTTATACCAAAATTTAGAAGATTCACTTCTGAAGTGTTACATGTTTCCTTTCACCACTGTTGCTGGCATGTTTGTTTTAGAGCACGGCTCTCCATGTGTCACCACTCACTATAAATAGTTCCAAGCTATTTCTACGAGGTGATTTTGACAATGTTTCTTAAACCATTATTCTAAATTTGACATAGTCTTGTGATTTACAATTGGAAATTTGATCTTGCTGTTTAACTGTGTTCTCCTATCGCCATTAGGTTTGTTTACATTTCAGACCGTAGCACCCATTGTGCGTTTGTGCAATATATGTATATATAGTTCCTGGGTATTTTTATGAAAACATTTTGACTAGCTTTCCTCATCCATTGTTTTGAATTTGGCATAGCATGCACAATTAGGAACTTTTTCTTGCTCTTGATTGCATTAAACTTCCAAAGAGTTGCATGTACATTCTTCCTCTGCAGTTGCCACTGGTTTGTTTATGTTTCAAAACATGGCTCTTGATGTGTTACTGCTCACTGTAAATAGTTCTACACTACTTCTATGGGGAGATTTTGACTAGGTTTTTCTTCAGCCATTGTTTCGAACTTGACATAATGTGTGTGATTTACAATTTTAAATTTAATTCTGCTGTGTTAGACTGCTGAAATGTAGTGTGTTATCCCTCTACCACAGTTACTGCGGGCAGGTTTGTTTATGTTTCACACCCTGGCTCTCCAGGGGTTACTACGTGCTGTAAATAGCTCCACTATTTAAAAAACAATTCTGCAATTCTTTTAGAGAGGAAATATAGTTCAATAAAGTGCAAATATAATACAAGAAATGAAATTTGAGAAAAATGAATTTTCTCGCATTTCCTCTCTCTTCAAAGTTAACATTGCTATTCCTGCGTTTGCTCATTCTCTTCCATCATCTTGACAATTTATTTTAAAAATATAATTTTGCAATACAGGAATTACTGGGATGATGTAAATATTGCTTTTTGTCAAATTTTTGGGTTGCACCTCAACCTGTCATTGGGACTGACTCAAGCGGTAATACCAACATTTATGTTCATTCATCGTGGCACCTCTTCTTCTTTTTTCAATTTGTAGACTGTTTTCCAATTTCCGTTTTATACAGTGGCGTTGATGCAAGAGCATTTTTAGAGAGTCCTAGTTAATTTAAAGTCTGGTACTCTGTATGTGTCTGTCAAGGCCTGTCTTGTTGGAAACATTCCGTGTAGCAGCTTTATGTTCTGCTACACAGGCACAAAGTTTTCTCCCACATGTGTGTTACCACAATTGCAGCCTACACTGTAGACCAGTCCTTGTACCAGAACATTCCTCTTTTTGTAAGAAGAAAATATTCCACTACAAGGAGTGGTCAACAGTGTACACCGCAATCTTCTTGAAAGAGAAAAATGAGAAAAATTTTCTGCTACAAGAAGAGAATGGTCTACAGCAGCAGTTCTTAATCTGTCGTTCACTGAGCTCCGGGAGGTTGTGATGTCCTCACGGGGGTCCATGAAGGCAGAAATGTTACGATATTTTGTAGTTGAAATGGAAAGAGCGAGTTAATGAAAGAAAGCAAGCAAGCAAGAAAGAAAGAAAGAAAGAAAGAAAGAAAGAAAGAAAAGGAAATGTAGAACAAAATCTTTATTTCCCTTGCTTGTTTGTGTAAAGCTTGGCTTTTCTAACCTACTGCCTCCATTAAAAACAAACAAAAGTAAAAAAACTGTTATTAAAATAACTGTTTGATAGCAGAACATGTACTGTAATTTTTGGTGCATAATCCTCAGATTATCTGTTGTTGAAAGTTGATATTTTCTCTGCTGTGGATTATACGAAGGTGTGCAAATAATGCGGTGCTTTTGTGCTTTTTTTTCGTTGTTTTGTTTGGATAATGTATATGCTGACTTCTATTCAGCATTTCCCCCTCTGTGGATTATATGCCGAATTTTATTTTTTATGCTGAATTTTTTCCCTCTGCAGATTATACACCAGAAATTACTGTACTGAGCTATTGATATTTCTGCACACAGTGAGAACATACAAGTGAATGGTGCTGAGAGAAACCATGTGACATTTCTTGCTACTGCATACACAGTCAGAAGCCGTGGAAAGAGAGAGAGTAGGAGTCAGTCAGTGTGAGTGAGTGTTCGGACGGATTTCGTGATCGTGTATCTTTCGATTTCTGCTAATAAAACTGTTTGGGTTTTTTTTTTTTACGCTTTTCAACCGTAGGTTGAAGAAGCGTATATGCTCCAGCTTTTTCCATCCGTCTGTCCGTCCGTCTGTCGGCATGATAACTCATGTAAAAATGGTTAGATTTCGATGAAATTTTAGTATGTGGTAGGGGACCACCAGGGGTCGAACCCTATTGAAAGTGGGTGAAGTGGAGTCAAAGGTAACGCCATAAGGGCGGGATCCATTCAATTGCCCTTATGCGTCATAACTTACGTAAATATAGTTCGATTTCAATGGAATTTTAGTATGTGGTAGAGGACCACCTGGGGACGAACCCTATTGAAAATGGGTGAAGTGGAGTCAAAGGTCAGAACATAGGAGCGGGATGCATTCCATTGTCCTTATGTTTCATAAGGTGCGTAAAAGTGGTTCCATTTGGATGAAATTTTAGTATGTGGTAGGGGACCTCCTGGAGAGGGAACCCTATTGAAAATGGGGCAAATGGAGTCAAAGGTCAGGACATAGGATCGGGATCCATTCCTTCGCCCTTATCCCACACTTTTAAAGGTGGACGTCAAGTAATTTTGCTTCCTATATTTCGAAATGGAAAACCTTTTGTACACATTTCCTTCACAATTAGTGTGTTCCCAAGGATGGAAATTTGAACATTGATTAAAATAACTTCATACTATAACTTGGAATACTTAACATTTTCTAAAACATAAGCATAATTATATTAAAAAACAATAACGTTTCCTTTGGTGGTGTTGAAACCAGAAAATAGATGGCGCTACCTGTACTTTAATGACGTCAGTGGACAAATAAATGTTGGATTGCATAATTACAGTTATGGCTGAGAAAATATTATTACGGTTATTATTTAGAAAATATTAAGTATTCCAAGTTATGAAATGAAGCTATTTTAATCGATGTTCAAATTTTCATTCTTGGGAATGCACTAATTGTGAAGAAAATGTGTACAGAAGTTTTTCCAATGGAAGTATAGGAAGCAAAATTACTTGACGTCCACCTTAAAGTAGCAATTCTTGTATGTATGTATGTACATTTTATTTTGAAAATGGCTCTAAGAATTTTGATGAAAGTCGTTAACCTACCGCTTTCTGGTACTAGAAATCAATTTAGCTTTATCTCAACTTTAGGAGAATTTGTTTAGTGGGTTTAAATAACCACCCCGAATTATAACGTTTTTAGTGTCATGGCGTCGTTCCATTAATGCTTCCAATGCTTAGAAATTTTATGACATCTTATGACGTCACAACCTCACGTTTGAGAATGTTGGCGCGGTCACGCCATCTGTCTCATTACATTACGCATTGTGTGTGGATCCTATTAAAGTTTTATGACATCATACTCTTGCCAGCAGATGGTCGCGATTCCCATCTGCTTCATTACATCACGCGTTGTGTGCTTATGTCTGTCCGATACGATAACTCGCGTAACAATCATTTGATTTCGATGAAATTTTAGTATCTGGTAGGGTATCACCTGGGAAGGAACCTTATTTAAAGTGAACGAAATGGGGTGAAAGGTCAGTACATATGAGCGGGATCCATTCCACTGCTGTTATGCGTCATAACTAACGTAAAAATGGTTTGATTTCGATGAAATTTTAGTATGTGGTAGGGGACCACCTGGCCACAAACCCTATTGAAAATGGGCAAAATGGGGTCAAAGGTCAGGACATAGGAGCGGAATCACTTCCATCGCCATTATGCGTCATAACTTATGTAAAAATGCTTCGATTTGGATGAAATGTTAGTATGCTGTAGGGGCCTGCCTGAGGACAAATTCTATTGAAAATGGGCGAAATGGGGTCAAAGGTTAGGACACAGGAGCGGGATCTATTCCATAGCCCTTATGCATCATAACTTGTACGTAAAATTGCTTCGATTGTGACAAAACTTTATCATGTTATTTCGGAGGTATACCGAACCGGTTCTGTTGAATATCATCGATATGGGATCAAGGGTCAGGGCACAGGACTGAGATTTATTCCACAGCCATTATTCTCATAACTTGAGTGATAACTTGAGTAATGATTTCTGGTATGTTGGAAAGCGTATTATAATCAATGCATTGCATGATTTTACAAACTTGTTTATAATTATTATCTGTTTTTATCAGTGCAATTAAAGTTCTTAATCCGTCTAACATATTTGCCTCTAACAAGATAATTTTAAGGCCACACCGAGTCCAGTGACGTAGCTAAGATTTCATTTAGCCGAGATTTCATTTCAGTGACGTAGCCAAGATTTCATTTTGTGTGTTTATCTCTCTCTATGTGTGTGTGTGGCCAAGCCGATAATACCAGTGCTTTGGCCGGCTAGTTCTAGATTTGGCCGTGAGAAACTTGCCAAAGTTAGTAATTATCTGTACTTCGGTGGTCCTATGTGGACCGAAGGTGAGGTTTAGTGGGTCAAAATACCACAATATTGCTGGTAGGGATCCAAGTCCCAAGTGATCTCTAAGATTTCCCTTCGCCTTAAAGAAAATACATGAAACATGTAATAATAAGCATTTTCTCAAACATGTACAAATCACATAAAGCATATAAATGATTATCTTAACATTATGATCTGTTTTTTACGCTTTCCAACCATAGGTTGAAGTAGCGTATATGCTTCAGCTTTGTCCGTCTGTCTGTCCTTCCGTCCGTGTGTTCGTCCGCATGATAACTCGCGTAAAAAGGGTTCGATTTCGATGAAATTTTAGTATGTGGTAGGGGACCACCTGGGGAGGAACTATACTGAAAATATGTGAAATGGGGTCTGCCGCCCCGGTGGCGCAGTGGTCTAAGGCGTTGGCCTCTGATCATTCGTCCGTAAGGGTCCGGGTTCGAATCCCGGTCAGGCATGGATGTTGTGTTTGTCTTACGGCACTGGTTCTCTCCCTTCCCTGGAACCAGTGACCCTAAATTAGGGACGGGCGACTGCTTATAGCCCATTGAGTTGCTCACGGTGGTCGTTAAACCTCCAACCAAAAAAAAAAAAAAAAAAAAAAAAGAAAGAAATGGGGTCAAAGATCAGGACATAGGAGCGGGATCCACCGATCTATTCCATTGCCCTTATGCGTCATAACTTGCGTAAAAATGGCTCAATTTTGATGAAATTTTAGTATGTGGTAGGGGACCACCTATGAATGAACGCTACTGAAAACTGGCGAAATGGGGTCAAAGGTCAGGACATAGGAGCGGGATCCATTCAATTGCCCTTATGCGACATAACTTATGTAAAAATGCTTCGATTGCTACAAAACTTTATCATGTTGTTTCGGAGATACACTGAACCAGTTCTGTTGAATATCAACGAAATGGTGTCAAAGGTCAGGACACAGGAGCGAAATTTATTCCATACCCATTATCCTCATAACTTGACTAAAAGTACTTCTATTGTGACAAAACTTTAGTATGTTGTTCCGGAGGTATACTGAACCAATTCTGTTTAATGTCATCGAAATGGGGTCAATGGTCAGGACGCAGGAGAGAGATTTATTCCACGGCTATTATCCTCATAACTTGAGTAATGGTTTCTGGTATGTTGGAAAGCGTATCATAATCAATGCATTGCACGATTTTACTAACTTGTTTTTTTTCATGTGACGTTTTGCATAGGTGTCATATTAATGATATGTGCTTGTCATTTCAGAAAGAATGAAAGACAATTTTTATTCTTATTTTGAATTTGTAAGGAATCATTTCAATAACAATATAATAGGAGTGTGCAAGTATTTCTCACTTCTCTCCAAATTTGAAGATCCTCCATGAGGAACTTGAAATACATATTTGATACACTTTAAGGTTTTAAATCTTAAGTCTTGGAGGTCCCCAGCAACAAAAGATATTTAAATGGTGTCCATCGTAAAGAAAAGGTTAAGAACCGCTGGTCTACAGTATACACTGCAGTTGTGGTAATACATATGTAGGAGAAACTGGGAGATAACTTTGCAGCCATGTAGCAGAACATAAAGCTGCTATAAGGAGCATTTCCAACAAGACACACCTTGACAGATACATACAGAGTACCGAACATTCTATTAAGTGGGATTCTTTAAGAATTTTCGCACATCAACAGCACTGTATAAAATGGAAATTGGAGAAAAGTCTACAAATTGAAAAAGGGGTGGCACAACTAATGAACTAAAGGCTGAGTATTAACGCTTGAGTGGCACCACCTACTCTCTTGAGTCAGTTCCGATGACAGGTTGGTGTGCAACCCGAAAATTTGTCAAAAAGTAATATTTATGTTATCCTAGTAATCCCCGTATTGCAAAATTATAATGTTAAGATATTTTATCACCAGGGCTCTCTTGAGTCAGTTCCGATGACAGGTTGGTGTGCAACCCGAAAATTTGTCAAAAAGTAATATTTATGTTATCCTAGTAATCCCCGTATTGCAAAATTATAATGTTAAGATATTTTATCACCAGGGCTCGATTTCGACTGGTAGTTAGTAGCAAATTGCTAGCAAGCAAATGCATTTTGCTAGTGATAAAAAATGGTTCTAGCAAAAGTTGCTAGTGGAAAAATTTTGAATGTTTTAGTGTGAACTGTAAAGCGTCACTGCATGTGGAATGTTTTAGACACATAAAAAAAGGGACAACCGATTTCTGGAAACGAATGTTTCTTGAAAAGTACAAACATAAAAACTTTTCGGCACTAGTAGTTTTATCCAGTATATTTCCCTTATCTACTTCTGCATGTGAGGTTGGGCTCAGTTTCATGAAGATAATCCAGGGTGATTGGAGGGGCAGTTTAAACTTACATACATTAAATGCTCTCATGTGCATTGAGGTTGAAGGTCTGTCCAAAGACAAGTTTGACCCCAGGACTGCTATTTTAAAGTGGTATGATGAAAAGTCCCAAAACCCAGATTGTAAACCATACAGAAAATAACTTTGCATTCAAATTAAATTGTTAGAATTAATCTGTTAGGTGAAAGATCTGGTGATGTCAAGAGTTTTGTCTAAAATATGTCAGGTGATGTCAGGAGTTATATCTAAATATTGGTAATCTTTTCATCATTACAATGTGACAGTTACAGGGGTGAAATAAAAATTTGTCATGATTGACTAATGGAGGGGGACATGATAAAGTTTCTTTTGTATAATGTTAACTTTTGCTAGTAGATAATGCAATTTGCTAATAAAAAATTAGGCCACTAGCAAGTGTTGCTAATGCTAAAAAAATGAAATCAAGGCCTGTTTATCACTAGGATTTGGCCATGACTTCATTAATACACAGGATTAACTATTTATTTTATCTTTAGGTAATATGAATCCACTAACGCTGTGGAAATCTAGGAACTCATGTCAGATGTCATCGAAGCTACCATCCACGACTGACATGCTGAAGAAAATCCTGTTTTTATTCCCTGCATTTCAATTGACCCATCTGACCCTCCATTTTAGTTTAAACATGTGCAGTTCCCTGTTCACATTTGAGTTTTATATCAATGGACACATTTGAGATTTATATCAATTTCCTGTTCACATTTGAGATTTGCCATGAATATCAATAAGCACAGGGTCAATCATTAAAAGTTCTTTCGACTCAACCTGGAAAACTCATGATTTTCCCCTGGCGAGCTCTATGTTAGTTTCTCCAGAGATGGCAAAATTTAAAACTTCATCTTGGGTCCAAATGACTAAACATTCAACGTCATCAATTCAGAGGCTCTTCAAGGACAAATTTCCTTGGGCTTCAGAAGAATTGTACATAACACTGATCACAACACAACAGAAAAATGTAGATGTTTCAGGTTTCTTGTTTCATTGTCAATAAAGACTGCTGGTTTCATACAACTGTGCTGACAAAAGTATAATTTTTTTAAAAAAATTTGCTTTCTTTTGTGTTTACTGGAACACATTCCAATTAAATGTTTCTGTACAGTATATCCTAATTTTTGTACCGCCCTCTTTATCACTCGATGGTTGTGCTGCAGTTGCTCCTAAACATTTCCAGTTCACAATAACATCACTTACAGTTGATCAGGGCAGCTGCAACAGGAAAGAAAGTTTCCAATCTGATTTGTTGCTAAGATGACATACTGTGATTGTGTAACACGTTGAAAGCCATTGAGCTCTGCCATCTGGCCCATTCTACTGTTCATGTTTATCTATGATGTTTACCTGGCCATGTGTGACCTTTTATACCTGTATGGTCAGTGGGAAAATCCACTACTCAAAAGGGGTGTCAGGGTACTTTTGATCATATTGTTTACTAAACTTTTGAAATTTAAGGTCAGCTTATATACAGGACCCAGTTTTTTTTATGAATTCTTTGCAGTTGAACTATGGGAGTCAGTTTTTTTATGATAGATAATTTTAAATATTATGCTTGAGTGTTGTCACTTATAGCTGTGATACCAAAATAATGTAACCAAATCTGTTTCTTGTAATTATTAATAAAACAAGATTTTTTTTTTCTTTCTAAAAGTTGGGTCTCCCACATGAAGTGACTGTTGTTATCCTATGCGTTTTTTAGTATGTAACATGATTGTTATCGTGTGGTAATTTTTTGTTCGTAAATCAATGGCAATATCTTATGAAAAAGTGTTGTGAAACAAAATGTGTTATTATGTGATATTCACTTGCTACTGAGAGCATTTTCCTTCCAGACATTAATTGTTTTCACAATTTTATTTTTATTCTAGGTTGTTTCACATTCATGGGATGCAGTGAAGTTCAGATCATTCAGTTCATTTCATGAAAAGCTTTTGATCATTTCATGCAAGCCAGAATATAGGTAAAAGCAATTATGTGAAATTCAGTTGATTTTGAAAAACATGATTTTGAAAAAAATGATTTTTATACAGGTTATGCTTTTGAACTTATGGAAGAGTTTCACAAGTTTTGTAAGTGTTCCACAGAAGTCAGCAATCATCTCAAGACACTAATTACAGCTGACCTCTCATCAAATTATGGAGGAATAGTGAATATATATAACAGTCGAAAAATTCGCCTGAAGCTACTCCTGTGTTGACTTGACCTTGTCGGCAGGTGTGGAATCCTGCTGAAAGCTCCACTGTTGGTTTTGGAAGAGGGTGTGACTCACATTTTTGACCACTGGCTCCAAAACCCTGCCCTGGTAGACTGGCAGATGTTTTGACTCCTTTCTCACAGAAATGGAGCTCCGTGGTACCCTTGTAAGAGACTCCCCACCAAACCATGACAGAAGCAGGATGATGGCCCCTCATGATCCTTGGAGCTATCTCCTGAGCTTCTCGTGAGGTTGACGTTATACACCCTATCATTTTGGCGGTTGAAAGCCTCTTCAAGAGTAAACATTTTTTCGTCAGAGAAAAGGATCTGTCTCTGGCGATTGTCTGCGTAATGCTGCAGCAAATGTTTTGCCTTTAGCACCCTCTGCTGCTTCAGTTTTGGGGTAAGAAAGTGCCCTGTATGCCACCAGTAAGCTCTCACCCTTAGGTCATACTGCAGCACGCGTGACATTGACATTCTTGAAATGTTCACGAGCCATCACTGATTGTTTTTTGATAGGATTTCATTGAATATGGGCTGGTACTGCTTTCACCAGGTGAGCAGTCCTGGCGGTACGCGGACGACCCTCTCTGGGGCTGTCAGCGATGATCCCAGTCTCGAACTTTTTCATGGTCCATTAGACAAAACTTCAGCTGATTTTCAGCTTCTTCAGCATGTTGGAAATCTCAGAAGCTGTTTTTCCTGTGCCAGGCTATTACAGCAACATGATTCTCATAACTGCCCCCACTCCATGGCAACTACTTCACGAAACACCTTATCTCCTCTGTGACTGAACGCACAATGATTCACTAGATGCTTCATGCCTCCTCGCTGGTCGGCGACATTGCACACCGGTTGCGTGCCATCTGTCAAATGTTTGTAACAGTATTTATGCTAAGACTGGGTATGAGACAGAAAGAAAAACAAAGCAAGAAAGAAATACCCTTGATACATAATGTATTGCATTAAATAATGTTTTCAAATTTAAAGTCTTTAAGAAAGCTCAAACATTTTTAAGATTTTTACATCAGCAAACTTAATATGTGGGCTGTCTTAGTGAGAGATGAGCTTGTGTCCTCGGGACACTCCATGGGCAGCAATGGAAGAATGAAGATATTGAAATTTGTGGTAAGACACATTCTGAACATGTGAGAAATGAAGATGTGTTGCAGATATGTAATGTGAGGCAAAATGTTATTACTAAGGTGGAGACTAATATTCTTAGGTGGTTTGGCCATGTTGAAAGAATGAATGATGAGCTTCTTACTAAGAGAATTTGTTCAGCCCAAGTGGCAGGAAAGAAAGGTAGAGGAAGGCCACGGAAGTCATGGAAGTACCAGATTCAGGAATGTCTGCATGAGAAAAGATAATGAGTATGAAGTACAAAAGGTCTTGCGTTCAGTGTGTGAAGGATGTTAATGAAGTTCGAGCTGTGTGTTGAGATCGCTGTAAATGGAGACGTCTGTACAACAAGAGTCAGTTCTTTCTGTGAGGAGCTAACGTCTGAATACCAGAGAACAGCTTAGTGATATGTATGTGTGTAAATGTAATATGTAGCATTGTTTGCCTTCCAGTTGTTTTAGACTTGACTTGTTTTCTTACCTTGTCATTACATTCTATTTTAGGAGTCACTGGAGAATGCAGGCCAAGATATGAATGGTGTGTCTGTGTAACAAATGTTAGAAATTGGGTATATAAATAAGTTTTGAGGGATTTCCGTTCGGTGTCGTACTTATTACTGTTCGCATGTATTTTAAGGTGGCAACACTGCGATATCGCAGTACAAGACGCCAGCTGTCAGAGTCAGTATACGACGCTCGATTGAGGTGCGAAGACGTATTTGTTTAACTCGATGGAAAATGGCAACTTTCGTCCTGACAAAACAGCATTTGCGGGAAGTGTTAGTGCATTACTTTACTGTCAAGAAAAGTGCTGCCGACAGCTATCGCTTAGTGTCAGAAATCTATGGTGAACATTCCCCATCCATAAAAACGTGTGAGTATTGGTTTAGACAATTCAAAAGGAACGATTTCGATGTCTGTGATAAAGAACGTTCTGGACCACCCAAAAAAATTGCTGATGCCGAATTGGAAGCTTTACTCCACGAGGATCTGTGCCATACCCAAAAAGAACTAGCAGCAGCATTAAATGTTAGTCAACCATGCATTTCACAACATTTAACTGCCATGGGAATATGGTGCAAAAAGAAGGGAATTGGTTTCCACGTGCTTTGCGGGTAAGAGACCTTGAATGTCGAAATACCATTTGCGAATTGCTGCTTCAAAGGCAAAAAAGAAAGTTTTTTTTGCATCTTATTATTACTGCTGACGAGAAATCTAAACAGCAGAAAGGGTTGAAGCCAGGTGAACCAGGTCCTTCAATGCCAAAATGCAATATCCATGGTTCAAAGGTAATGCATCCACTATGAACTGCTGAAACCGTCAGAAAACTATTACTGGTGATCGGTATCGAACCCAATTAATGCGTGTAAAACGAGCTCTCACGCAAAAACGGCCGGAATGGGAGAATAGACGCAACAAAGTCATCTTACAACATGACAACGCAAGACCACATGTTTCTCGACCTGTGAAAAAGTACTTTGAAGGATCCGACTGTGAAGTTCTACCCCACCCGCCATATTCGCCAGATATTGCACCATCGGATTACCATTTGTTCCGGTCAATGCAGTCAGCACTTTCTGGAGAACGGTTTAGTTCTTATGAAGGCATCAAAAATTGGCTGGACAACTGGATCTCTTCCAAGGAACCGGAATTCTTCCTTCGGGGCATACGTTCACTGCCCAAAAGATGGGGTAAAGTTGTAGCTTCAGAGGGAGCATATTTTGATTAATATTAAAATATTGTTTCTGTTCTCCAACAACGTGTTTTGTTCACCTCAAAACTTATTTATATACCCAATATATACACTATATTGACAAAAAAGTCACCAGACACCTAGAAGAGAAACACAACATAGCATTTTTTGACATACATTAATTAGTACGGTGTCGGTCCACCTTTGGCCTTAATGCATGCATTGACCCTTCAAGATATGCTTTGGACAAGGTTTTGGAACACAGCTATAGGTATGCGCTTCCATTCAGTACATAATGCTGCCACTAACTGTTGCTTAGTAGTAGGCCTTGGTTCCAAACTTCTTATGTGGCTCTCTAATTCATCCCATAGGTGCTCTATAGGATTAAGATCAGAGCTCTGTGCTGGCCAGTCCACACATGATACAGAATAATCGTCAAACCACGCCATAACAGTCCTTGCTTTATGGCTCGGTGCATTGTTCTGCTGGTACCAACAAGGCTCGGTTCCATAATATTGCCACAGAGTTGGTAGGGCATAATTATCCAGAATATCAAGGTAGACGTACCGGTTAACAGCTTTGTCCGCGATAACCAATGGGCCGGGACCATACCATGAAAACACCCCCACACGAGTACACTGTCAGCTCCAAACTTTACCGTAGGAACAGTACACTGTGGTAAATAGCTTTCCCTCTGCTGCTGCCATACCTATCTGATGAATCGTGTATCTGGATTTATCAGTCAATAGGACCCGTTTCCTTAGATCTACGGTCCACGATACATGTTCTTTACACCATTCTAAACGACAAGTAGCATTCCAAGTGGAGATGAAAGGCTTATGAGCAGCCTCATGACCACAGTAACCCATGGAATGAAGTTCTCTTCAAATGGGGTAGTGTACATGCCAAGGTTGTAGCATATTTACTCACCTGTACACTGAGGTATTGTGCAGTACTCCGTCTATTAGCTGTAACGACTCTCCTGATGCTTCAACATCCTCTATCACCGATTTTCTTTGGTCTGCCGGTATGTTTTGCTGCTTCAGGCATGCCATGTGTCTTCCACTTATTCAGTACATCCAAAACAGTTGACTTGGGCATGTTCAAATGCCTCTTGGTTTCTCTTATGGACAACCCACTGATATAACACCCAACAATCTTTCCTTTCTCAAAGTCAGTTCTCTCCCGCCATGACATTTTCACTCAACTAACAATGTGATATGATTGCTGTCAGCTGCAGGCTTGTTTTCATACCATTTGCAGCTGTACCACACATCTTAACAATGCAGTGGATTCATTCATTTGCTTTTGAAGGGGTGTCCAGTGACTTTTGTCGGTATAGTGTGTATCATCATCACCCATTATCAATCCACTGCTGGATGAAGGTCTCCCCAAGTTTCTTTCACGACTGTCTGTCTTGAGCCCCTCTCCTCCATGTTACTCCGGCATGCTTTCGAATTTCATCAATCCGTTCCTGTGTGGTCTTCTTCTGGGTCTTTTTCTGTCTCTTGGAATCCAGTGTAAAATTTCCCTTGTCTGCCTGTGGTCCATTCTTCTGGCAACATGTCCAGCCCATTGCCATTTTAGGGATTTTATTCTCATCATGATGTCTTCCACTCTTGTCATTTTCTTTATTCACGAGTTCCTCTTCTTATCTTTCTTGGTTACACCAAGTATTCATCTCTCCATACTACTTTGAGTTGTCTGCAGCCTTTGTATGTCTTTTTTAGTTAACATCCATGTCTCTGCTCCATATGTAAGAACTGGAAGAATGCATTGATTAAAGACTTTTCTTTTAAGACATAAATGCATATTGTTCTTGAAAATTGCACGGTTTCTTCCAAAAGCTCTCCAGCCAAGTTTTATACGCTGATTAATTTCCTCATCAATATGACCGTCGCTTGATATCTGCTGTCCAAGGTAAATGTAGGTATCGGTTATCTCCAGCATTTCCCCATCAATTGATAAATCTTCCTTTCTTGTAAAAGCATTGTTCATCACTTTCGTCTTCTGAAAGTTCATTTTTAGTCCCACTTTTTTACTCTTGTCAGCGAGTTTTTGGATCATGTTCTGCAGCTTTGAAGGGGTAGTTGCAAAAATGACTACGTCATCAGCAAAATGAAGGTGAGTTAAATAATCTCCATTAATCTTTATCCTCTTGTTTTCCCAGTTCAATGATTGAAAGGCAATTTATGTTCTGATAGTTCGTATAACGAGCTTATCGAACCTTTACTGCGTGGCTTGTGTTTCTTTACGATAGCTGTCAACAATATAATTGTGATGCTCGTAATACTGTTTCACACGTTATTCATGCACAAGTTGACTACCTGCGGAAGCATGTCATATGTAACGTAATATATAAAACATTATGCATTCGATTATGGAATTAATCAATGTTATCAAAATGTATTCACCAGGCTTCAGTTCGATTGTATATTCCGTTAGGGTTACTGTAGTGCTTGATATTAGTGTTTTTTCTTGGTTAAAGGTTGTACGTTTTGAAAGTATGAAGATTCGTATGGTGAGTGGCGTGAAGTAAGATCCTGAATTGGTTTACGCCGTGGGCAGCACGGAACAAAGGTGTATTACCACGAAACGAAAAACTTCCGTGAAATGAGAAGACATTCATGAAAACAAGGTTATACAGGGTGTACACAAATTAGTTGGGCAATTTTGTAAGTGAATAATGTGCAAAATATAAATTGTAAGTTACCGGTTCAAATGCAGATGAGTTTTAGTGTATCCTAAGTTTGCGGATAGATGGTGCTAGGTGTGTCATGTCCACTTCTCAGTGAGCTGTAGGTCGCGGTTGTTCACCATTCATTCTGTGTTCGCGTAACAATGGAGACTTATACCGGCGGTGAAAAAGCGAAATGCTGTCTGTGGTTCCATGAAACGCATTCCGCTGTGCAAGTGCAACGAAATTTCCGTCAATAATACCACAAAAGTGCGGCAAAAAGAGACACCATTGTCCATGCCAGCATGATCACCAGATCTTTCACCTGTAGATTTCAGTGTATGGGGTTTTGTTAAAGACCAGGTTTACCCTCCGCCGCTTCCGAAATCCATTCCTGAATTGAAATCACGAATCAGCACTGCACTTGGTTTGATCGAAGTGAACATGCTCACTCACATTTGGCAAGAACTGATGTACCGATGGGACATTTGCAGAGTAACGAAGGGCAGCCACATCGAACATTTGGGAAAAAGGTAAACTTGGTGTGTTTCACTATCTTATAATCTTGTTCACTCTCATGTGTGCCTATATAACTATGCATAATAAACCATTCTTTTTGCCCAACTAATTTGTGTACACCCTGTATAATAAATGACTATAAAATCAGTGAACAATGTATTCTTGTGACTGGCAGCCGGCATTAAAACCAACCTTTCATTAAAATTAAAAGTATTTACGGAAAAAATGGATGATTTACAGAAAGTACGACTCAACGTCGAAAAGACAGAACCAGAACTAAGGAATTAAAATATTCAATGGAAACGATTCGTACTCCCGCATGTAATGCGCCCATACTAGTTTGAGCTATCTCTCATCATAGCCATCATCTGTGGATATATGCACGTTGAATGCCCGTTGTTGAGAAGCCTGACTTTCGTCGCATTCGCTTGATGTCATGCCACCAACCTGCTGATGTCATGCAGGTGTGCTGTGCAACGTCAGCCGCCAATGTGCGTCGTGGCCGGGGCTTCGACAGACATTTCTTTCTTTCTCTTCATCGGACATTTCTTTCTTTCTTTCTAACCCAATATTATTCTACGTACAAAAAAAAAAAAAAAAAGGAAATATGCATTTTGGTTCATTTTGCAATATCTTGAATCCAGAGATATCATGCCAAAAAGTACAATGCAATATTAAGTTACGCAGGTGATGTAAGCAAAAAAAAAAAAAAACATGATGCAGCATGACATATTACCAAAATTAGCATATTCAGCCAGAGTGAGCTAGGCTAGAGCATTCTGGTTACTTTAGATAAATATTTAAAGAACATTACTGTGAAAGAGAAAATGTTACGATGAGCGGAAACATTTTCTTCTATAATATTTCTTTACCTCGTACGACTGTATGTTAGAACTACTTGTCAAATGCCAAAACCCTGTTTGTGTAAATTCCATGTTTTGAGTAAATTATTCTTGAAACTTAAATGTACAGGGAGAAGCATGACCTTGCTGTGTGTATTAGCACAGAATATAGGCCTATACTATATATACGTAGTTACATATGTGTAATTTAATGTTGTATTCTACCTTGGTGAAGATACTCCAAATACGTGGCAACAGTTAATAAATAAATACACTGCTGGACAATTGCTAAGGATGGATCATAAACGGCTATATAGGGCATAAAAAAGTAAGTGTGGTTGGATGCCAAGTGAAATAAAATAATGTCAGAATGCCAGGACATTACAAGAAAGACAATTTATTGTGCTCTGAAATCCAGAAGGCTTTGGAACGTGTTCAAGGGACAAACAGGCCATTTTGTGCAGAATACGTAAACGTGAAAAAAATGCAATTACCGTCTGCAGGCGTTCCGGCGTAAGATGTCAATACGGGATATGGCCACCATGGAGGGCGATGCAAGATTCCACACGTCGTGTCATGCTTTGCACAACATTATCAAGCAGCTGTTGGGGTAATTTATCCCATTCCTCTGTCAGTGCACGGATGAGGGTGTCCTTGTTTATTGGAGGGCATTGGTGACCAGCAAGACTCCTTTCAAAGCATCCCACACATTTTCAATGGGATTAAGAACTGGAGAACGTGCTGGCCATACGAGGCGTTGAATATCCTCGCTCTCAAGACACTCCTGGCCAGCGACTGTTCGATGACATGTTGCGTTGTCGTCCATGAAAATGAATCTATCACCGACAGCACCATGGAACATGCGAACATGAGGTAGCAGAACATCATTAATGTATCGTTGGCCAGTCATAGTCCCAGTTGGAAGCACATAGAGGGACGTGCGGCCATTGATCATGATGCCAGCCCATACCATGACACTACATGTCGGATATTGGTCCCTTTCCTGTATGTTTGCTGGACAATATGCAGTACCACTATCACGCCAGATCAGTTGTCGTCGACAATCAGATGATAGACTGTATCTACTCTCATCTGAGAAGAGGACAGCAGACCAGTCGTTATCAGTCCAATTGCGATGTTGATTTCACCATTGCAAACGGGCGGTATGGTGACGTCTGGACAACGGGATGCACACAACAGGACGGCGGGCGTATAGTCCTCCTTCGTGCAAATGTCTGGCGACAGTTTTTCGGGAGATCCGCTTGCCAGTAGCAGCCATAAACTGATTTGTTACCTCACTAGCTGTGCTGCGCCGATGTCTTTTTGTTGATAGCACTATGTACCGATCTTCTGCAGGTGTCGTACTGCGAACACGACCTCCCCCGTGACGTTTGCTACACTCTCCATTTGTTTGAAATGATTTCCAAAGCCTTGAAACAACACTGTGGCTGACGTCGAACTCCCTGGCAACATCTGTTATTTTTTGCCCTTCTTCAATCTTGCCAATAATATGGCCACGCGTAAAATCATCTAGGTGATGTCGGGAAGACATACTGAAAATTGCAAGTTCGTCAATTGATTCTTTCCCTTTCAACTTTGCATTTGAACAATAACGGTCAATACGCGTCAAATCCTTTATATCTCTTATCAGCGCTATGACGTCACAAACAAGTTCGGCAATCCAAAATTTGCATACGCACAACACGTCTTACTGTATCCCGCACTTATGCTAATTTCCACATTTTCCTACCTTCCATTTTATGGTTGCTATTGTCATCCGTCCTTAGCAATTGTCCGGCAGTGTACATCGCTCTTTCCACGTTCCAGAAACACAGCATCCGAAAAATCGTTTTTCAGCCGCCGCTGTGGAATTGAACCAACAGAACTCTCAATATCGCGCCGAGTGCGTTACATTTACGCCACGGTGGCCAACAATCCACGGTGCTATGTGTATTTTTAAGTCAGCTTCTGACATCATAAATCCGTAAGATGGGCTCAGCTACTGAGACGTCTCCATCTGGTGGGCATTAACGACACTAGCTATATATATTATAGCAGAAAATCCAAAGGGCGAGATCCAAGGTGAAGATACTCCAAATACGTGGCAACAGTTAATAAATAAATACATCGCTCTTTCCACGTTCCAGAAACACACAGCATCCGAAAAATTGTTTTTCAGCCGCCGCTGTGGAATTGAACCAACAGAACTCTCGATATCGCGCCGAGTGCGTTACATTTACGCCACGGTGGCCAACAATCCACGGTGCTATGTGTATTTTTAAGTCAGCTTCTGACACCAGATGGAGACGTCTCAGTAGCTGAGCCCATCTTACGGATTTATGATGTCAGAAGCTGACTTAAAAATACACATAGCACCGTGGATTGTTGGCCACCGTGGCGTAAATGTAACGCACTCGGCGCGATATCGAGAGTTCTGTTGGTTCAATTCCACTGCGGCGGCTGAAAAACAATTTTTCGGATGCTGTGTGTTTCTGGAACGTGGAAAGAGCGATGTATTTATTTATTAGTATTCTACCTTTTTGGCACATTTCTGAATTCAAGAGATTGCAAAATGAACCAAAGTGCATATTTTCATCTTTTTATACGTAGAATAATATAACAAAATCTCAGTTAGATCCACGATAGCTAAATCGTGGCCTTCTCATGTTAGTGTTGATGTATTAAACATTTCTATTTACTGAGATCTTGGCACACATGAGCTTCACTGACATCCATCTCACATAAGATCTTTTGTATAATAATTCATGCTCATTACCTTTATCTCTTACAGACATTCCTTAATCTGGTCCTCCATGATTTTCTTGGCCTTCCACTACTTTTCTTTTCTGCCACTTGGGCTGAATAAATTCCCTTAGCAAACATTTCACCACTCATTTTTTCAACATGGCCAAATCAACTCAATATATTTGTTTCTGTTCTGTTAACAACAGTTTGCTTCACATTACTCATCTGCAACACATCTTCATTCCTTACACAATCAGAAAAGGTTTTGCTACAAACTCCATATCTTTGCATTGCTCCAGCACACAATATACTCCTGTGTATTTTCAGCAGTACCCAGGTTTCACTGTCATACATCAGAGTAAGAACAACCGCACTTTCATATACAGCCATTCATGGGACCTTTCCAAGAACCCATCAGTCCCAGAGCTTGAAAAATACCATTCCTGAGATGCCTGGAGCATGTAAATTATTGGCTTGTGCAGGTAAATAAAAAATCTAGTTGCCCGGACCAGGCAACTAGATTTAAAAAAACAACTTTGGAATAGAATTTCCTACTACAGAAAAAAAAAAAAAGTTGGTCGTCGCATGTTGTTTTATTTCACAGCTGATCACCAGAAGTTGTATTATAGTTATGGAGTGCCAAGGACAGAAGAATATCACTTTCTTAATTATATTATGCTCTAGATCCAGAAATTGGAACCATATGTAGTTTTGCTTTAAATGTTGCTTGTAGTCATCAACAAGATGCATGCCTCTGATGAAACTAGCCTGTGGGGTGTTTAGTGACAAAACGCAAAAACTTCAAAGAAAGGAACATGGGAGAATCACTAAGTTTTTCAAATACCAATTTCATCATCATACCATTTTATACCAATTTCAGCATCGTCATCTTAAAACTTGAGATACATGCATTTGTGCATTGAACATTTTGAATATAGACATTAAAACGGAAATGCAAAGCATGTAAAAAAGTTCATATTTTTTAACTTAAAAAAAAAATAAGATTCTGATTTGTTGTCTTAATAGATAAATTTTCCTGGGCATCCAGCTTTTACTACTTGGACAGGTAAAATAATTTCTGTGCATGCCCAGCTGGGCACATGACTTTCCAGATATTTTTCAAGAGCTGAGTCCTTTGAAATTCTCCTAAGGCAGCTGTGACTTTCAAAGGTGAATTACTGGTGTGCCTCTGTGTACAGAACCAAACCTTCATATTCTGTTCCAATTTCTGTTTGAAAGGAAATGAACTTCTAGTGAGTCAGTGATATATTTCCTCCTTTAAATTGATTCGTGCATTTCATTGCTGTTTCCATGACATCCTCCATAGCCAAACACTTCCCACACAGCTTCCTAATGGATAATGCATTGGAAGGCAGGGCAGTTACAGGGGTTTGCACTGAATAATGTGAACACCACGCTCAGAGATGTGACTTTCAATGCAGCTGCGTGCGTCGCAATATACAAAGGTATCCACCACTTTTTGGTTGTAATAGCTTTGTTTTAGAAACTCAAGGTCCTGTTTAAGTGCATTTAAAGTGTCTTGTTGCAAAATTTCTTTCAGGGTGACAACGAAATGAGTGACCTAACAGACTTCGAAAGAGGGCTAATTGTTGGAGGCCGGCTAGTTGGTTCCTCCATGACAAGTCACCAGGATAGTGGGAGTATTGAGAGCTACTGTGTCTAGCGTCATGATAGCATACTGTGTTTGTGGCAAAACTTTGTCTACGAAACACAAGAGCAGCTGGAAAATGACCCTGACTGACATGGACAGGAGAATATTAAAGAGGATTGTTACCTGTAATAAGGAAACTACGGTGCCGAAAATTTGTGTGGAGCTCAATCTGCACCTCTGGACTACAATATTATTAAAATTTGTGTGGAGCTCAATCTGCACCTCTAGACTACAATATTAATTAAAACAGTGTGCAGGGAACTGCATAAACAATCTGCACCTCTAGACTACAATATTATTAAAATTTGTGTGGAGTTCAGTCTACACCTGTAGACTACAATATTAATTAAAACAGTGTGCAGGGAACTGCATAAACAATATATTCATGGCAGAGCTGCAACTGCAAAACCTCTGGTGACCTGGGTGAATACACAATGGTGACGGCAGTGGTGCCAGGAGCATACAACGTGGACTGCCGATGCATGGAAGCATGTAATGTGGTTGCATGAATCCACATTCTCACTATTCCCCACAGTGGACGTGTTTACATGTGGATAACATCGTCAGAAACGTACAACCTGGACTGTCTGCTCTCAATAGTGCAGTATGGTGGTGGTTCTGTCATGCTCTGGGCAGTCATATTGTGATTTTCAGCAGGTACCCTGATCATCTTGAAAGGACAGATGAGTGGCAGGGCGTATGAAGCCATTTTGGCTGACCAAGTCCATCCAATGGCTCAGGCATTGTTTCCTCCAGGGGATGCCATCTATCAAGATAATGCCCCAGGAGCTCTATGTCCAATCATGGTTTGAGGAACATAAGGACGAGCTTTCACACCTTCCTTGGCCTCCCCAATCACCATATTTAAACATCATTATGGCATTGTGGTCTGTGTTGGAAAACAGAATAAGATCCAGTTATCCTCCTGCTGCATCTCTCAATGACCTGGAGCAGTTTCTGCATGAAGAATGGGATAACATCTCACTAACCACCATCCAAGATTTGGATGCATCCATTCCAAGGAGGATTCAGGTGGTTTTGAATGCCAAAGGTGGTCCCACACCCTATGAGGTATGTAAAACCTTCTTTTCCTAGGTGTTCACATTACTCTGTCCAACCCCCTGTAATTCCATCCTTATGCAGTATTCCTATTTAGCTGGTCTGAGAACCATGCATGCATTGAGAGTCATCTGTAACAATGGAGGTTTCTTTGCACCACTGTTCATATTTAGAACTTGAACTACTGTTTGTAGATGCCTTTGCATGTGGTCCTGTCTTGAAGTAGCTCTAGGTCAAGCAGTTCTTCATGAATGGCAAACTCCTTGAAACACTTGAAACATAAAGTAAGGTTACTAATCAAGAACAACTATTATGGGAATTTTACTAGGAATTTTTTTTTTAAATTTAAATTGCGAATTTTCGGAGAAAACTTTTCTCCTTCAGGCTGTCTTTTTGTTGTCACTTATTCCCGTCACTATCGCGGTTATAGTTAACCTTGAAGGTTACGGTTATTTTCCATCAAATCCTGCCGGATGTTAGGCAGGGAAACTCCTTTGCAGTCATTGAGGATGGAATTTTTGATTTTTCTCAATCTCTATTCCTTGTTTTAGCTTTCTTTTTTAAAAATTGCTTTGGAAACTGATGACTTTAAGGAAATTCCAATCCATGCTGTGACTAGTTTCTCTAACTTGCCTATCTAAACCAGTCTCGTTGGAGCAATTTCTTATAGCAGCTTTATGCTCTGCTATACGAGTTTCTAGTCTGCGACCTGTTTCACCTATGTAAGATAGTCCACAACTACATTTTACTTCGTAGACTGCACCTTGCATTTTAAAAATATCTTCTTCTCTTTGAACTATTTTAGGGATTTTTTTAATTTTGTTCTATTGGAAGCAATAACTTGCATATTGCACGAAGAAAATATGCAAGTTATCACTTCCAATATGTTAATTTTCTGCTTCTATGCATCTTCAAGGTTTACTGAATCAAGTTCAGCTAGTACTTTTCTCACTATTAAAACCCTCTGAGGGAGCAGATAATCCCCAAATTGTGTGGCTGAAATTCACTAATGCAGTTGGAGGGAAAAACTGTATGCACACATTTTAAAATTTCAAATCAACATGGGCTTGAACACTGATCTGTAAACAAGATAATGTTTTGTTTTTGCAATCTCATTTTCGTATCTAGATTGTGCAAAAAATCTTGAAATGTAGTTTGCTTCATCCAGGCCTTCTTGTTTGCTTCATAGCACATAGGAAAGCTCTTCACATTTTTGAAACAGCATGGTTTCTTAGAATTACTGATCACTGGAGGTAATTTTTCATGACCATCAGCATTGCAACTTAATAATACAGTCAATTGCATTTTTAACATTTTTCCACCTTAGCATGATTCTCCATTCACACCATACATTTTATCAGGCAGAAAATTAAAAAAACAAAAACAAAAAAAAGGCCAGTCTCATTGGTATTGAAAATTTCTTTCGGAGCATAATTTGCGACTAAAGCAGGTAAGGTCTTTGTCTTCCATTCGGAAGTTGTAACTAGATCAACAATTGCAGATTCACCACAAAGTGATCGCACATAAGATTGTGGCATTTCTTAAGTCAAACCATCCATCCATTTGAAGCTGTGAAGTCATTTTAACTTTGCTGAGCAGCAATTTCTAAGGCCTTTTTCTTTAATATTGATCCATTTAGTGGTATGTTTGTGGCTCGAGCTTGCCTGAACAGAGTCATTAAAATTGTTTCCAGTCCATTGTAAAGCGAAGTTTTCAAACCCTTTCCCTTATTGGCATATTATCTAACCTTTACGAAGTAATTTTGATTGACTTTCTTTTTTAAAATTGCTTTCAGTGTTGAAACTGGTAATGCAAAAGACTTGGCTAATTCAACTTTAGTTCTGTAAAATATGCTAGCTTTTTGTATACTAGTGGCTCTTTTCATCTAAGGAAAAACATCTTCACTCTCATGTCTAAAAAGTTGAAATTTAAACAGCAAACTGACTGAATTGATCTCCGAACCTTGCACTGTTTTTGCCATGCTGAGATGCACTCCCATTCAACACGGGGATTTACGGCACTAGCCGAGGCGCCCCAGCAAAGGTTTCTAAAATAAGACACATACAGTCTGAGGAATGCTTTACTGCCCTAACTGGTCGTCACATGCTGCTTTTTGACAAATTCTGGGAAGAAATAACCAGTTTATGGCAACCTGGTAGTCAGATTCTGCTGAGGAATGCTGCTACAGGGGAAAGAACTGGTTTAAAGCAATCTTACATGTACGGAAACCAAGAAAGACACAGAATTAGAGGAACATGAGGTTCGACTTCAAAAATGTTAAACAACATTCGATGCAGGAAATTGTGCGATTGGAAAACCGTATAACACTGCGAAAATATAGGATAATTATCGGAACTTCAGAAAAACCTTGCTAGAATCAGAAAAACACAAAATGTGGGGATGTAAAATGTCAAGCTTCACTGTTTAAATTACGCTGTGTAGCAGAAAAATTTTGAATAATGGCAAAGTAGAAAATATGCAATAATTGTTCTTTGTAGCAGAAACTGTTCTAAGGTATAATAATTTTTCAAATATGCCTTGTGGAAGCAAAGATAGCGAGAAAAAAGTTTTTACCTTATTGCCCCTTTAGGAAAAACTGTATGTTAGTTAAAAAAAAGCAATATTCCCCATCTTTATTTTAGCAAACGTATACAGTAAAAAACGAAAACTATTAATGGAATTTTAAGATGCAAAGATACAGCATCAAACAGAAATGCACACTAACATCACTTAGTGCCAAAACTGTGAAATACTTATTAATACTCTTACTCCATGCTTTACTCAGATTACTAAACTTAGTTCTATTTTAACTTGAAGAAAGTTCAATTTACTGTGACTTCTGAGTTCTTTTTTTTTTTCAGACATTTCTGCCCTCTAGATGTTTATCAAGGCCTCTTTGCCAATGTAACGGGTGATCCATTTAAACCAGTACCATGTGATTTACTTATAACTTTTTTATAAATAACAACAAAATGATACAGTAAGTTAAGAATTATACATGTGGTATTGGAGAATCATTTTATCAAAGCAAATGTTGGAATTGTTCTCCATTTTCTTGTAAACACAGTTGAACACGCTGCACCATATTCAGTGATGTCTCATGTAGAGTACGAGCAGTAACATTGCCAATTTCAGTCGTGATTGTTTCACTCAATGCATCCAATGTTTTTGGATGGGTTTTGTAAACTCTATCCTTTAAGTAGCCCCATAAAAAAAAGTCGGGAAGTTAAGTCCGGAGATTGGGGAGGCCATTTGTTTTTTGAAATTAATCTGTCATCGAAGAAGCTGGTTATGAGTTCCATTGAGACTTTCGATGTGTGACACATAGCGCCATCCTGCTGAAAGTAGCCCTCTGTCAATTCAATGTCATCAAGTTGTTCCACAAATTCATTGAATATGCGGCAATAAACGTTAGTGTTGACAGTCTCAGAGAAAAAAATGGGGCCAATAATTTTCGTAGACGAAACCGCTCACCATACACCAACCTTTTGTGAATGCATCGGTGTTTCACACACAATGTGTGGGTTTTCGGCAGCCCAGTATCTGCTGATTTGCGAATTGACGTAGCCTGACAGATGAAACCAGGCTTCATCCATAAACCATGTGATGGAGAGAATATCAGATTGCAAATTATGAAAATTTTGAAACCATTTGCAGTAACTTACTCTCTTTCCCTGTCCGGTTCCTGCAGCTGATGGATTACATGCACTTTAAATGGTCGAATATTCGCTTTTTTGTTGCCCTTTGACAAGTTCCGTATGAATATCTTGTCTGTTGGCTTAATCTGTGCAACGATTTCGTCTGAGATTGAAGTAAACTTTGCCGAACATCGTCCACACGTGTTTGGGGCATCAGAGGGTGATGACTACCGCTACCGCTGAGAAGAGAACCGGTTTGCTCCAGTTTTTTAGCCATCGACAGAATTGTTGACTTGCTTGGCACTTTTCGAACTCCAAACTCTCTTCGAAATGCTTGTTGCGTTTTGATGACAGAATTGGTTACCCAATACGATTTCACTAAAAAAACACTCTAGAACAAAGTACTGCATGTTTCCGAATGCGCGCAAGTGAATGACAGTGCAACAACAAACAAATCACGAGCTGAGTTACAGTTACGGTTAACAATCTTCTTCACGGTGGCAGTTTTCACTCTCCAGGAGTTGCTGCTTCTATTGAAAAAAGAAGTTCCTTGCGCGATCCCTTGCAAAAATGTAAGTTTTTTTCAGGGTACTGGTTTAAATGGATCACCCTGTAGAAAACGTGTAGCTAAAGTTTTGTTTACATAAAAATAATTTAAACCCTGTTGCCAGGTTCCTTTATAATTGCCAGTTATTAAATTAAAATCTTTTATTAGATATTTTGTAAGACTTATTTTTGAGTTGAGCTGTTGAATATGCTTTATAAATAGCATATTTAGCATATTGAGGTGTTGAATGTGCTTTATAAATACCGATTCCACACCTCAACTCAAAAATAAGTCTTACAAAATATTTAATAAATGATTTTAATTTAATAACTGGCAACTAAAAAGGAACCTGGCAACAGGGTTTTAATTATTTCTGTGCTAACAAAACTTTAGCTACATGTTTTCTACATTGACAAACAGGCCTTGATAAACACCTAGAGGACAGAAATGTCTAAAAAAAAAAAAAAAAACCAAAAGAACTTAGAAGTCAAGGTAAATTGAATTTTCTTCAAGTTAAAATAGAACTAAACTTTGAAATACAAAAACCCAGGAGTATAGGCAAAGTGTTCCATAAAGTAAAAGATATATGGTATTTAAAGAATTGCTCCCTCTCTCTCCACATGAAACATTGACCTGCTGGCTGAAATAGGTAACATACTGATCGAAATAGAATTTTAGGTGTCCCTAGTTTGTTAATTTAGTATTTTCAGTGCTATATTTCAAAAGTAACTGCAAAACTTTAACCCCTCCTCCCCCCTTTTTTTTTGTTTGTTTTATGATTTCACAACCACTTTAAGCAATCACCAGTCCCTAATTTTGTGCCACTGGTTTTAGGAAAGGAAGAGAGCTAGCTTGTACTGTAGGACAAACCACCCTTGCCTTATCCAAGACTCAAACCCATTCCCAGCTCAGATCTCTAGTCAGAAGAAACCTGAGCTTCTGACCACTCAGCCACCAGGGTGGGCTTTGTAAGTTTACTTGTAGTTCTTCTTTGACCCCTTTTGTTGAAGAAAGGCATATGTATAATGAAACCATACTTGAGGGTTTGTTTGTGGGTAGTTCATATAGTAAATACACTGGTGTCCAAAATTAAAGTCTGAAAGGCAATAGAAGGCAAATAATCCAAAGTGCTCAATGAAATGTTACAATGTTCACAGGAAGAATGCAAATTGGCATGGGAAACAAATGCGTGCAGTGAAAGTTGCATATCAGTGAGCAAAGTGCTGTCCAATGTGTAAATTGTGTTACATACTCAAAGCCAACGAGAAATGGCATTTCTTGTTGACAGTGTTAGTGGACACCGCGCGTGTAACATAAAAAATGCAAGAAACTCCTAAGAAAAACTTTCCCACAGTGGCACACTCTAGCAGAAAGAACTGCACATGCATCAACATTGAGGGGAAAACACCTGTGACCCACTTATGATTCAGACTTTTTCTCAGCTTTTCACTTCTTGTAAAAAGGCATGTGTATGCAGTCGTGATGTGAACAAAGAAAAACATTATTGCAACAAGCTGAGCAAAGCTGTTGCCTTTTACAACTGTTTTGATAAAAGTGAAGTGCTATTTTTTCTTCAACTGGGTAATTAATACCAGGATCTACACTCTCACCATATATTTCATCATTATCATTAGTTCTGTTATATTATGTGTTTTCTCACTACTACTGGTCATCATATACACCATTGACAAAAGTCACCTGACACCTAGAGAGAAACACAACATAGCATTTATTGACATACATTAGTACGGTGTCGGTCCACCTATGGCCGTAATGCATGCACTGACCCTTCGAGACATGCTTTCGACAAGGTTTAGGAACACAGCGATAGGTATGCACTTCCATTCAGTATATAATGCTGCTGCTACCTGTTGACTTATGTGGCACTCCAATTCATCCCATAGGTGCTCTATGGGATTAAGATCAGGGCTCTGTTCTGGTCAGTCCACACACAATACGGGGTTATCGTCAAACCACGCCGTAACAGTCCTTGCTTTATGGCTCAGTGCATTATCCTGCTGGTAACAACAAGGCTTGGTTCCATAGTATTGCCACAGAGTTGGTAGGGCATAATTGTTCAGAATATCGAGGTAGACATGCTGGTTAACAAGTTTGTCCATGATGACCAATAGGCCTGGACCATATAGCGAAGAACGCCCCCACACGAATTCACTGCCAGCTCCAAACTTGACCGTAGCAACTGTACACTGTGGTAAATAGAGTCCCCCCGGCTGCTGCCATACCCACACACGGCCATCAGACTGATGGATCGTGTATCTGGATTAATCAGTCCATAGGACCTGTTTCCATTAATCTGTGGTCCATGATAAAAGTTCTTTACACCATGCTAAACAACGAGTAGCATTCCGAGTGGAGATGAAAGGCTTATGAGCAGCCGCACGACCACGTAACCCATGGAATGAAGTTCTCTGCAAATGGTATGTGTACATATACTGATGTTCCAGCATTTTTACTCACCTGTACAATGAGGTCTTGTGCAGTACTCCGTCGATTAGCTGTAACTACTCTCCTGAGGCTTCGGCGTCCTCTATCACTGATTTTCTTTGGTCTGCCGGTACGTTTTGCTGTTTCAGGCATGCCATGTGTCTTCCACTTATTCAGTACATCCAAAACAGTTGACTTGGGTATGTTTAAACACCTCTCGGTTTCTCTTATGGACAACCCACAAATATAACACCCAACAATCATTCCTTTCTCGAAGTCAGTTCTCCACGACATTTTCACTCAACCTCACAGTGCGATGTGATTGTGGTCAGCTGAAGGCTTGTTTTTATACCATTTGCAGCTGTACCGCACATCTTAAAAACGTAGCGGATTCGTTTATTTGCTTTTGAGGTGGTATCCGGTGACTTTTGTCAAAATTGTGTATATGTATAAGATTAAAGGATTATTACCTCTATGACCAGGTCTGTTCTGACTTTATACATTTGTATTTGAAGAATCATTCCCTCAAAAATAGCTTTTTTTTCATGCATCTGTCTGAGACTATATTGTTGTTACCTTCTGCATTATCGAACGAGTGGAAAATTGCACGACTGTGTTGCTTCCTGCTTGCAGACAGCGCATGTGAGAAGCATTCTGATGTCTGCAGATGCTTTCCTTATGTCTCTTACACGCTTATTCAATGCTGTATGGTGACAAGTGATAGGATGACTAGAAGTAGGCCAGTCTCAATCCCAGGTCACAAGTGACTTGAATATCCACTCCAGAGTGGTTACATGTTTATGGCAGCAGTCCAACAACACCGGTGGGATGTTGTGAAGGCCTGGCCTAGGTTATCAAAGGTGCGCAATGCCTCATGGGAACCTTACATCGCTTTAACCGCACAGTGTTATAGGTCCTATACAGCCTAGCAATTGTTCACATCTTCTTGGAAGTGGAATGTCATGAAGGCCCGGCCAAGGTTGTCCAAGGCACACGACACCTCATGAGGACCATTATGTCATTTTGACCACACAACGTCATAGGTCCTATACAGCCCGGCATTTTACATATTTGTGGGAGGCAATGTGAATGCTGAGTGCTATAGGGACAGGATTCTAGAGCCCTGTGTCAAACTTTTTTGGGGAGCTGTTAGCCCTCAGTTCCTTTTAATGGCTGATGATAATGCTCACCTACACAGGGCTCAGCTTATCAATTTCCAGCAGAGTGAGGATATTCACTTACGGACTGGCCAGCCAGGTCCCTGGACCTGAACCCTATAGAGCATGCTTAGGTTGCTCCGAGAGAACACAGAGCAGCTCGTCAGCCTCTTCCTTGAACCCTTAACATACTATGCGCTGTCCTCATCGAGGAATAAAATTTGTTTTTCTCCAGCCTGGTGATGAGTATGTATTGTGGTTGTGAGAGTTGTCTGTATGAGGTGATCACATTTCGTGTTAAGACATTTATGTTACATTCTCGCATTTTACCTTGGTGACACTTGCGGATGTGACCCTGTATATGCAAAATGTGTACATATTTGTCTGTTATGAAAGGTTTATTACCTTTATGATTGTGTCTCTTTACATGACAAACATCCCTACCTGCTATTACACGTGTTCCTATTTATCCCTGTGAATGCCTTCTGGACTTTAATTTTGGACACCAAGTAAAGGAGTAAATGTGCCCAGCTCACATCATATGCCATAGTTGTAGTTGGCAAAAATTGTGGATACTTTTCAAAATTTTCATGTTTTGCAAATTTGCAGGCTTATAGGAAATGTTATTTTGCACCAAATGCAAATGTTTATATGTCAATTTAAAGAAAATTTAATGCTGAATTCAATACAGAAAACAGAATGCAAAATATATGCAGTACAAAAAAAGTTATGTGGGGAATACTGCAATCATGCTGAATATACTGTAATGCACTTACAATTTCAATGTACTATCAGTATTTAGTGGGGTAGCCTTTATTCCTTAAAACCGCATGTCTCATTGAGCCAACAAGTGTTTGAAGCTCTGCCTTCGTTATTACTTACATTGTGCCAGGAAGCAATTATAGCCTCAATTAATTGCCTTTTATTTGATGGACACCTCATTTATACAGTGCTTTTCAAATGGTGCCACAAATTTTATATTGGGTTCAGGCCAGGGCTGTTTCCTGGCCAGGTCAACAATAGAATGGACTTTGTTGTGAACCACTGATTGCATATTTTTGATGTGTGGCATATAGCTGAATACTGCTGAAAAAGAAATGGTGCATTGTTGGGAAAGAGATCCCTGATGGAAGGCAACGGTTTTGGTTCCAGGATACTGTCAATGTATTTTCTTGCGTTTAGCGTGCCGTCGATTACACGAAGATGGCCAACACCATTTGCTGCCCTTATATTGGCCTCCCTGCATTCTGGATGTAGATCTTCTCCTACTCTACGTCTCACGTATTTTCAGCTATCGCTACCAAATAAGGATATCTTACTTTTGTCACTCCAAATAACTTTCTTCCACTGATTTTCTGTCCATCCAATGTGTTCGTTTGCCCACTGTAGTTGTTTCTTGTGCTGCTGTAGATTCAGATATGGCTTTTTTTCTCGGAATCCCATTTCCTTGCCCCGTGTCTGATAGTATGCTCCTTATTGTTCTTGAACTGACAAAAACACCAGTTGAACACAGTTCAGCTCTAATAGCCTCAGATGAAATTTTTTTGTCTTTCAGACAGCCTTTTTATTCTTCTGTCATCAACAGCTTTTGTGCACTCTTTTGTGCCGTTTCCTGGTTTGTTTTTCAGTGACTTTGTTTCCTGGTAACGTAAACAGCACTTTTGTACACCAGATGTTGCCACTGACCCATCTATTTGCCTTGCAATTTCAGCATAAAAAAGACCCGATTCACGTAATAAAACAATCCTGGTCCTTTTCGTGGGTGACCAATCAACTCTTTTCTTTGGTGCCATTGCTGTACTTATTATCTACACGTTAAATTTAAGGAAATACTAAAAATGTTCATACAATCTACAGTTACGCTTCACTTACACTGCTAACAGTCGTTCTTCTACAGAACAAGCAGCAAAACTGACTTTCCTCAACTTCTCACAAGATGTATTGCAGCCACTGCCATTTGATTGGTTCCCAGAACAAGGACTGTGATTGTCCAGTAGGGTTTGTACTTACAGTCTGCTCCTTAACTGAATCACACTTGTGCTTCTTTTTTAGACATAATTTTTTTTTGTACTTCTTCTATTTGCATTCTGTTTTTTGTACTGAGTTCAGCATTAAATTTTCTTTAAATTGACTTTATAAACATTTGCATTTGGTGCAAAATAACATTTCCTTATAAGCCTGCAAAGTTGCAAAACATGAAAATTTCAAAAAGTGGGCACAATTTTTGCCACCACTGTGGGTGGGCCGAAAATGCAGTTTTTCACCGATTTTCGAAATCAATAACAGCAGAGTAGGGAAAAGTTGCCTCTTGTGTTGTTTAGTTTCTGTGTAAAATTTTTTTGAAATTGAACAATATCTTCCGGTGCCACTGGCGCCTTTAAATTCTGGAATTTGGGCCACAAGAGCCATTTCTTCCTGAAAATACAATTTTTCCGGATTCTTGAAATCGTTGTCAGCAGAGTGCGGTAAAGTTGCCGATTGGGTTAGTTAGTAAACGTGTAAAATTTTTTTGAAATTGGACAATATCTTCTGGTGTTGTTGGCACCTTTAAGTTTCGGTTATTCACAAGGAAAAATTCATTTTAGTCTAAAAGTCAGTTTTTTTTTTTAATCAATCATTTAATGCTTCACTGAGTGCTGAGAAGGCAGGCAAGCATGCCCAATGCAACTCTTTGCTTATTTCAGATTAAATTCGCTGAAATAACCCAGAGCTCACGACAAGGAGGTAGCTGCATATTGAGTTCCACCCGTGTCCACCCCAACCACCCAACCATTTATGGACACGCTATGATTTTTAATTCATTCTCTTACTTGTATGCCTGTCTGGTCTGCTGATGTTTTTTGTACATGGATTTGCTTTCGAAGGATGGGATTACTTTTCGGGATTCAATTTTGGCTCTGATCAGGCCATCCCTTGCAACTTGTCTAACCACAGAAGCTACCGCCTCTGTCACTACTTTAGCTGCTCTTTCCACTGCCTGAGTTTCAAGGCCATTGAGAGCGAGCTCTGGCCCCAGTGCAATAAAATCTCCGGGCCTTCTCACCTCAGCTCCTCCACTAACCACATGATCCATATTTCCATTTCCTCACCTACCCCCCACCCCCATCACTCCCCTACTTTACGACTACCCGACCGGTTGCAACTCTTCAATAATTTTTTTGCGGTGGATAATTTTTCATGTTCTCCCCTCCGTAAACGAACCCTCCCTTTCGAGAAAAGAGTTCTCAGAAAAATCTTGAATGCCATCTATTGACAGACATTTTTATTTTTCTTAGTACTTTTTCATAATCATCACATTTTTCACCTTTCATTTTTAGAGTAATTATACATCTGAAGATGCAGCCTCTTGGAAAGTATCCACAAAGAGTTCTCATAAGTAAATATTAAATTTTGTGTTTTCTCTTTTAAGTTGCCACTGTGAACAGGACGACTTCATCAGAATGAAGGAAAGTAAACGAAGTCGGAATTACGCACAAAGACATTATGTTCATTTATAAAAAATTGCTGAAATGCGGAAACAATGAGTTGAGCATCAAATAAAAAGACAAAAGATGCCGGCTACTCGTGGGGAACATAAAGTGACAAAATCCACATGATGAAAATTGTCTGCAGCCTTTGATGATTAGTAACAATGTTGTAATCATACACAATGGTCTGTGTCGGTGAGTAGCAAAGCAACACAGAGAACCCAATGTGTGGTGTCGGCGTGTCATTGGAAAGGAAAGAAGAAATGAAAAATGCAATATGGAGAGCTAGTTTGATTTGCCACAGGTAACCCACACGTGTTTCAGTTAGCCTGGGAACTCGAGTAACATTGTAACACTTTGTTTTTTACGCTTTCCAACCGTAGGTAGAAAAAGCATATATGCTCCAGTTTTGTCTGTCCGTCAGCACGATAACTCACGTAAAAATAGTTAGATTTCGATAAAATTTTAGTATGTGGTAGGGGACCACCTCGGAACGAACCCTAATAAAAATGGACAGAATGGGGTCAAAGGTCACGGCATAGGAACAGGATCCATTCCATTGCTCTTATGCGTCATAACTTGCATAAATATGGTTTGATGTCGATGAAATTTTAGCATATTGTAGGGGACCACCTAGGGATGAACCCTATTGAAAATGGGTGAAGTGGGCTCAAAGGTCATGGCATAGGAGCGGGATCCATTCCATTGCCTTTATGCATCATAACGTGCGTAAAAATGGTTCGATTTCGATAAAATTTGATTATGTGGTAGGGGACCACCTGGGGAGGATCTTATGTCACAATCTCGCGTTTGAGATGTTAGCGCGCGGGCACGCCATCTGTCTCATTACGTCACGCATTGTGTGTGGATCCTATTAAAGTTTTATGACGTCACATTCTTGCGAGCAAATAGTCGCGATTCCCATCTGCCTCATTACATCACGCGTTGTGTGGGTATGTCCGTCCGCACGATAACTCGCGTAACAATCGTTCGATTTCGATGAAATTTTAGTATCTGGTAGGTTATCACCTGGGAAGGAACCTTATTTAAAGTGAACGAAATGGGGTGAAAGGTCAGTACATAGGAGTGGGATCCATTCCACTGCTCTTATGTGTCGTAACTAACGTAAAAAAAGGTTCGATTTCAATTAAATTTTAGTATGTGGTAGGGGACCACTTGGGGACAAACCCTATTGAAAATGGGCGAAATGGGGTCAAAGGTCAGGACATAAAAGCGGAATCACTTCCATCGCCATTATGCGTCATAACTTACGTAAAAATTCTTCAATGTGGATGAAATGTTAGTATGTTGTAGGGGCCTGCCTGGGAACGAATCCTATTGAAAATGGGCGAAATGGGGTCAAAGGTTAGGGCACAGGAGCGGAATCTATTCCATAGCCCTTATGCATCATAACTTACGTAAAAATGCTTCCGTTGCGACAAAACTTTATCATGTTATTTTGGAGGTATACTGAACCGGTTCTGTTAAATATAATCGAAATGGGATAAAAGGTCAGGGCACAGGACCGAGATTTATTACACAGGCATTATCCTCATAACTTGAGTAATGATTTCTGGTATGTTGGAAAGCGTATTATATAATCAATGCATTGCATGATTTTACTAACTTATTTTTTTTTATTGTATTTAAAGCAAGTTTTGAATTTATTACATTTTTTACATTTATGACAAATTACGCATTTTTATGCGTAACTCCCAGCCCTGGTGACCGTATAGCTTGAAAAATATTTGGACACCATAAAATAATTAGAAAAAAATTACTGTAGAAACGGTCTCTGTATCCTCTTAGAGCCCCGGGCCCTGGTGCTACAGCACCCCCCTCCTCTTGTTTGGCCTGCTGAGTTCTGGCATGGAAACTTCATTACCAGCAAAGGTGGATTTTTCTCTTTTATCATTTAGCAAAGATCTTCGCTGCTGATTTCTCGAAACATAAGTTCCAGTTGATTAGGTCCATATAATGCCTTGCACCAAAATTCAGCAAAGGGACTGTAAACCACCATATTCCCTGCTGTCCGTGTCCATTCTGCTTAGCCTTCAAAATCCTTCAGATAGCAAGCTCTCTGATGTGAATTTTTTGGTCAGTTAGCATTGAGAGAAGAATGTTCTCAGGATGGGCATAAAAAGCATCGCGGCTTATTACAGGATCCACAAGATTCTTCAAGTCGTCTGAGAGATAACGGGACACACTGACCATCTTCTACAAGTGCCTAGCACCATCTTTACATTTCGGTTTTGATTTGATTGTAAACCACATCAGCACATACACTTTAATGATGAATTTAACAAGGGTTTTCAAATTTATCAACACATTTGTACTTGCAATGTATAAATGTAGAACACGACATGGCGTCGCCAGCCAACGGGAGTGCGACAGCTTTCCTGGATTTTTTTCTTCCAACGCAGGTGAGCAATAACCTGTTGTGACACCTTCATAAATCTCCCGCATGTACTGCTGATCAGAACTCATATCTTGACAAAGTTCTTCTGATATTGCAAAGTTTTCATCCACTCTACCGAGCTCTTTTCCAATTGGACCGGAGAAGGTTCCAGGACCACTTGTTTGGTCATCCAATTTCTCTAGGAGGTGACGCAAAGGTTGCTCATTGGCATGCAGCAAACATACGAGCCATTGCAGAGGCCTCCCAATTTCACCTTCTAGTAAGCGTAAAACTCCATTTCTGTATCCAGTGCTAACTGCTGTCCCGTCGCTTCCAACTGCCACAAGGGCTCCTGTGTCAATGTCCTTCTGCGAAATGTACTCGATAATGCTGGTCTTAATGGATTCTGCTGAACCACTTGCTGGTGAAATATGGCCGAGATATTGAGATCTTGGTTCTTGTATTTAAAACCACATGCTGTTCAGTAACCGTTGTTCTGTGCTTCTTCTCTCCTCTAATTTCATCTGTCAAGATTATATCTGTGCATCCATCAAAAATGAGGGTTTGAAGCTCTACTTTTTCCTGCCGTCTTTGCAGCTCAATGTGTTTTTTATTTCTCTCTCTTCTTATCTTATTCTTGTCTGTAACTTAAATATCAGCATCAGTTATCATTCCAACATCTTGCAGGACTGCGGAAATCATTTTCGCTTCAAGCCTGTCTCCAATCCCTACACTATTGCATGCAAGCGCTGTGGTTGGCAGTTTTATTCTCATCTGGCAGACTTTCTTGGGCATTTTGTTTTCTTCCAAGGATTTTTTGGGCTCGCTGGATCTAAGAGGTACATAATCATTGTCATTAGCCGTTTCACTGTCAAATTCTGCTTGGTTGCCACAATCCTTGAGGCCAGATGACTCGAACATAGACTTGGGATCTTTGCATTCCTGTTCACTAGTGAAAAGAACATGAAGCAGCTGTTTCTAAAGCGCTTGACAGTATCTTGGATTGCCTATTTTGTTTGCGGATTAGTTTTTCACTTGTTTTTGAATCGATGCCAGCAATAATCATTTGCCCGTTGTTCGCTGATCCACCAAAAACAGTTGTTCCATTTGTGGAATCTTTCGGCTCTTTTCGCAGGAGCATGATGGAAATAAGTGACACTTGCATGAGGCAATGTCGAAAAGAGTTTTCTCGGCGTCATCCTGAAATTGCTTACTGTGTCTCTGTATGACTCAGTTGCCTTGCTTTTGTTCTTCAGTATATTTCTATACTTTGTATGATAGGATTGAAGAATCTGGCAAATTATTTTGTGAGAAATTGTGGGAATTGAAGCTTTCTTCCATAAATTGGCCACCTTTTCCGCAACAACATTGGCAGCATCAGTAAATGCTGGATCTCTGCGGTGCTTTGAGGATTTCAGTTGTTGCCTAACAAACAGGTAAAATTTCATAACTTGACTGTAAATTGATAAAACGTTGGTCTTCAGCTCTTCAGGCGATCCAAAAACAAAGCAATCAGCCGCTTTTCTAGTTGATCAATATCGTGGGGCCATTGTGATTGAGTAACTCTAACTTATGAATGAGTATTGAGTATATTTTGAGACCTTATTTGAAATGAACATGAACGAACAACACTAAGTGCCCCCACCTGCAATTTTGCCTCCGCGCTAGACCACCTCTGCGTGTTGACTGATAAATACAACCTTTATTCTAAAAGTTCTTGGACTGATTTTTTATCTTGGACAAGAAAAGAGATGCATGTACGAATTCACAGCGACTGGCATAGGTGGTTCCGAGAGGGAAGAGAGGAAGTCGAGGACGACGTTCGATCCGGACGACCTTCAGTACAGCACTCGTGTGTCTTAGGGAAAATGAGTCGGTTCGAGTGAGGAATGCATGATGTCACCAAGACTAAGAGGCCTTTTTGTGGCTGATTTGCTGTTTTAACTCTGAGAATGTATCATGTAAAGAAGATAGAGGGAAAAAAATCCCAAATGTAAAGGCGCCAACGGCACTGGAAGTTATTGTTCAATTTCAAAAAAAAAATAAAAAAATAAAAAAAATTTACATGCCTTACTAACCAACCCAAGGGATAGCGATTTCAAAAATCCGGAAAAAATTTATTTTGGGGAAAAAATGGTTCTTGTGGCCCAAATTCCCGAATTTAAAGGCACCAGCGGCACCGCAGAAGATATTGTCCAATTTCAAAAAAGTTGTACATGTTGACTAACCAATCCAAGGGGCAACTTTTCTGCACTCGGCTGTTATTGATTTCGAAAATCAGTGAAAAAGTGCATTTTCAGCCCACATTACTGTATCATCATCATCATTGTCAACCATTATCAATCCACTGCTGGACGAAGGTCTCCCCAAGTTTCCTCCACAACGGTCTGTCTTGTGCCAGTCTCCTCCATGTCACTCCCCGCATATTTACGAATTTCATCCACCCATCTCCCATGTGGTCTTTTTCTGGGTCTTTTCCTGTCCCTTGGAATCCAATCTAAAATTTCGGCTGTCCATCTATGGTCTGTCCTTCTGGCAGTATGTCCAGCCCATTGCCATTTCAGGGATTTAACTCTGATCATGATGTCTTCCACTCTCGTCATTTTTCGGATCCACGAGTTCCTCTCTTCTTATCTCTCCTGGTTATACCAAGCATGCACCTCTCCATACTTCTTTGAGTTGTCTGCAGCCTTTGTATGTCTCTTTTAGTTAAGGTCCACGTCTCTGCACCATACGTAAGCACTGGAAGGATGCATTGATCAAACACTTTTCTTTTAAGACATAATGGCATATTGCTCTTGAAAATTATGCTGTTTCTTCCAAAAGCTCTCCAGGCAAGTTTTGTACGCCGATTAATTTCTTCATCAATGTGACCCTCACTTGATATCTGCTGTCCAAGATAAACATACGTATCTGTTATCTCCAGTTTTTCTCCATCAATCGATAAATCTTCATTTCTTGTAAAAGCATTGAACATCACTTTTGTCTTCTGAAAGTTCATTTTTAATCCCACTTCTTTACTCTTGTCAGCAAGTTCCTGGATCATACTCTGCAGCTCTGATGGGGTAGTTGCAAAAATGACTACGTCATCAGCAAAACGAAGGTGGGTTAGATAATCCCCATTAATCTTTATCCCTTTGTTTTCCCAGTTCAGTGATTGAAAGACATTTTCCAATGTGGCATTAAAGAGCTTCGGAGATATGGTGTCACCTTGTCTCACTCCCTTTCCAATTTTTATGTGTGTTGTATTTTCAAACAGCCGAATCTTTGCACTTGCATTTTCATAGATGTTATTAATAATATTAATGTATGCATCTTCAATACCGCAGGATTTCAGAGCCGTGGTAACTGCTGATGGTTTCACCGAATCAAAGGCTTTTTCATAATCGATAAAAGCCATGCACAATGGAAGTTCATATTCCCTCGCTCTTTCAATTAGTTCTCTCAGTACGTGGATATGATCTATTGTGCTGTAGCCACTCCTGAATCCAGCTTGTTCTCTCGGTTGAGCCATGTCCAGTGTTACCTTCAAGCGGTGTGAAAGAACTTTAGTGAAGATTTTATAAACCACTGATAGGAGGCTGATAGGTCTGTAGTTCCTGAGATCCTCAATGTCACCTTTTTATGTAGCAGGATCATTGTAGCATTGTTCCAATCCTCAGGAATCTTCCCTTCATTAAGGCATCGAGTGAAAATTTGGGCGAGCACTGTTTCAATTTCTCCACTTGCTTCTTGTATGATGTCTATAGTAATTCCATCTTCTCCTGGAGCTTTCCCCCGCTTCATGTTCTTGATTGCATGAGCAACTTCTGCTGGGAGGACTGGAAGAACTCTGGTACCTTTCATGATGTCTGGAGTACATGTATCATCCCTTTCATATAATTTGGAGTAGAAATCTTTCACTCTTGTCAAAATTTCGCCTCTATTTCTTGTTATAGAACCATCTTCTTTTCTCAGAGCCATAATCTGTTTTCTTCCCTTACTGAGATGTCCCTTTGCTATCTTTAGGCTTTGGTTGTTTTCAATTGCTTTCCTCACTAGCTCACAGTTGAATTTCCTTACGTCTTCAGTGATACTTTTTCGTGCTGTCTTGCATAGCTCTATATATTCCACTTTGGAAGTCACATCTTCTTTAGTTGTCCTCATCTCTCTTCTTTTTTGCATCAACATTTTGGTTTTTCCTGATAATTTGTTTACATGCAACTTGTTCTTAGCTAATTTTGTTGCTGTTTCCATAAGAGCTTTGGTTACTTTTCTGTTAACTTCCGAAATATCCACTTCTTCCGATGTTAGGCCTTCTAAAGCAGAGAATCTGTTCTTCAGTTCCAACTTGAAAGTATTATGGTGTTTTTTAAGGTTGGTTATGTCAATACATTTTGTTTGTCTTATGAGCTTGCCACGTTCCAGTTTAGTGTTGAGGTGCATCTTACATCTCACCAATCTAGGGTCACTACCTGTGTTGAACTTGTTTAGCACACTGCAGTCTTCGATGACGAATTTTTTGTTACACATAATAAAATCAATTTCACTTGTCGTCCCAATTGGATGTCTCCATGTCCATTTCCTGTGTGGCTTTTTCTTGAAAAAGGAATTCAAGATGAAAAATCCTTCTGCCTCTGCAAACTCAACGAGAGTATTTCCACGCTGGTTTCTGTTGCCGTGACCGAATTTACCTACTGAAGTTTCATTCTGTTGCCGGTGCCCTATTTTTGCATTGAAATCTCCCATAATTATCTTCAAGTGCTGCTTACCTTTATTATTTAGATGACGAATTTCCTCATAAAATTCTTCAATTTCTTCTTCAGGATGACTTGTGGTGGGTGCATAAGTTTGAATAATCTGAGCCTGGTATCTTCTCGATAGTTGGATAACGAGTCGTGCAGCTCCGTCAGAGGAACTTTCAACTTCTACCACTTTATCCTTCAGTTTCTTGTTTATTATAAATCCAACACCACTAGTTCTGCCAGTATCTGTCCCACGATAATAGAAGAGATGTCCACTTTTCAGTTCAATGAGATCTTCTCCTTTTCTCCTTACCTCACTCAGCCCGACGATGTCCCACTTGATCCTTTGTAGTTCCTCTTCCAATTCAAGAAGCCTTGAATCAGAAGATAGGGAGCGTCCGTTGTAGGTAGCCAAGGTCAGCATCAAATGGCAGCCTAGTCCGGTCCTCCGGGGATTCTTAGCACCCTCTGCCTTCATGTCGCACTGGCCGCTGCCTTGGCCAGGTACATTCCAGCTGCCGGAGACTGAGGGCCAAGATTTAAGTTGTAGAGTCATTTTGGAGGTGTTTGGCCATAACTCACCACGCTGGCCAAGCGGGTTGGTGAGTGTGGGATAGCATTTCCTCTGATCCCGATGGTATAGTTATACCGCTATTTGCGGTCGTCAGAGCCCCCTTTAGTGGGAACAGGATGCACCACGAGAAGGCGGGGTTGACATTTGTCAAGGAGAGGCTGTGATGTTACGCATCACCTGACCTTACATCCCATTACTGTATATGCCTCATTTAATAGTTTTTTTTTTGGAGGTAATTGTCATGTACTTAACAAACATAAACAATGAAGATCTGGTATGAATAAAATGTCATGTAATAAGATATCTATTTACCAGCTGTAGTAAGGCAGATGATCTATGTGAAAAAGATATGATTTGAGTAAGTTATTGCATGCATAAATATGTTGGTATGTATACATTTGCATGGTTGCTACTTTTGTGAGACTTGTCATTTTTAAATTCACAGTTTTAGTAATGTATACTAAATTGGTAAAATATATATTGCTTGAGTAGTTTGCATGACATTTCAAAGCTAACTTCATTTTGTATTGTTTTTCTCCCAACAAATATAGATGTGTTCATGGGTGAAATGGTGAAGGAAACCTGCATTTCTAGAGACTGAAATTAGTTGAATCCGAAATTCCCTTGTAGAAATAGTTTCAATTACTTTCTCATCAAAGGAAATAGAAATGATGTCCCACTTTGCAAGGACCTCTTAAATTTCCAAGTGACCTCTTAAAAAATTAATGTTTCTAGATATGTCTTAGGTTATTCTTTTTTGCCAGACACTGTAATTGCATCATTATACTATATCAACATCATCCCAATATATGTAAAGTGTGCATTGGTTGTGTTGGCTTTATGTTAAATATTGTAACCTTGGGAAAATTTGGTTCCTTTTTCATATGATCCTAAATTTCCAAAGTTAGCATCCTGTTTTGAACATACACACAGAGTGACTTTTGAGAGCAGTGGACCATTTTGTGCATACAGATTAATTACCAATCATTTTTCTACATCACTAAGGGTACATAATCAATTGAATGCAAATATTCCCAGTAGTAGTGTAGAATAGCTTACTCGTGGCATAATGGAAAAATCGCATGATCTGACTGACTTTGAGCGTGGGCGGATAGTAGGTGCTCTGGAGAGTGGTTCTAGTGTCAGCAAAATTGCTGCAAGGGTGAAACGTGAACGAGCAACCGTGGCAAGAGTACACAGAGAATGGTTGACGCAGCAAACCACAGGTAGTGAGAACAGTAAAAATAGCCAGATTTCTATGGACCAATCTATGTGCAACACTAAGTCAAACAACTAAGGATTTGAATGAGGGACAGTGGCAAATGATATCTTGGTTCATAATGCAATGACATTTCATTGTAATAGTAGAAAACTTGTGCATACACATGTCTGCAGTGAACAAGACACAATGTCTCCAGTGAGCACTTGAACAACAGAAGTGGATCATAAGTGATTGGAGAAATGTAATGTAGTCTGATAAATGGTGATCAAAACCACATTATGATGTTAGAAGGTGAGAATTTGGACACAACGACAAAAGCCTGGATCCATTTTGCACGACCATCACTTTCTATGCTGGTGGAGACAGGATGCTAATGTGAGCCATGTTTTTACGGGAGACTTGATTTGAGTGGATCCATGCCTGAACATCCAATATTTAAACATGTTTGATGGGCAATCTGACTATGGTTACTTTTATTTCAGTAAACTTGCCATTCATTATAAATCAGCATCTGCAACTTAAGTGTATCTTTGTTGACTCAGGATATCATGTTTTCATGTCATAAAATAAAAAAAAATATTTGGACATTATTTTTAGTTATTTTTTATAATGCACTTGATCTGTATGTAAGTTTGTTTCTGAAGAATCATTTGTGTTGCAATATATAAAAGAATGTCTTTTTTTTTTTGTAATAAATTTTTTTTTCTTGAATGTGTTAGTTTCTTGTAGATCACATTGTCTTTATATAAATTTGTTTCTTAAGAATCCTTAGTGTTCTGTAGACTTATGTAAAAGTTTAAAGAAATGACTTCTTGCATGCAAGCTGTAAATTGTGAAAAAAAGTAAATATATCTACTTATATAGGTGCAGACTGGAATTTTAGCTAAGTGGCCAGTAAGTCCAAAAAGTTAGTGGCCAACCCCCCCCCCCCCAAAAAAAAACAAAAAAAAAAAAACACGGCTGGTAAGTTAGCAAATCTTAGTGGCCAAAAAGAAGTCTCCAGCATAAAAAAAAAAAAAGTGAAGGGGGATTAATAGGAACTTTAATGTAACTGCTATTATTTACATGGATGGCTTTATCTGAACATAAAAGAAACCACTCACTGTGCACAGTAAAAAAACGTTTTGTAAATCTTTTTCTCCCCTGGGATTACTCATTCCCAAAACATCCAAAATGTAGGGGGAAGTTTTTGATGTATCAGTGAAAACCTCGATGCTTCAATATTTTTTATAATAAGCCATAGATTTCGTACTTTTCCATCTGCAGCAGTAAATGGGCACATTGGTGGGTAAATTCTGTGCTCAATATAACAGTAATTACTCACCAATCTAAATCGAGTAACCAATAATATTTGTTAAAACGCTCAATAAATTGGTGGAAACTTCAATGTTTTTACGTTGTATTGGTTCCCATAGTACCGAGATTAAGAACTCAATTTTGCCGACAAAATATCCACAACCAAACATTCTATTCAAGACATAAAAAGATTATATTCCCTTCCTCTATACAAGAAAGCAACAAAAAGAAATTCATTTACTTTTACGTAGAAAATATTCTTTACCAGTTTCAAACATCGGTCATGAAACCTCGATGTATCTGCTTCTGCAGTATCCAGGTTGAAACACCGATTATTAGTGGCAAAACTTCGATGTTCAAAAGCATCAAGGTTTTTTTTGCCCATCCTCAGTTAGGACTGGTTTCTTGCCCTTTTACTTCTGAATTATTATAATTTGTAAATTGGCACTAAAAACTGATAAATGGCCAAACTGGCGACCATTGAAATAAATTTAATCGCCAAAGTTGTCAGTTAATCATCTGGTGAGTGGCGAGTGCTAATTTGCACCTGTATCTATATATACACTGACGGGGGAAAAAAATCCTAACACCACGAAAAAATAGTTGTAGAGGAATGAAATGGCGGCAATGCATTTATATAGGTAACATATTTAATCGATTAAGGTTTCAAGATCACAGCTTATTGTAAGCGCGAGAAGAGCCATTTTAAATGTGAAATGCTGGTACATTAATAACCGGTGTAACCGCCAGAATGTTGAATGCAAGCATGCAAACGTTCATGCATTGTGTCGTTCAGGTGCTGGATGTCAGTTTGTGGGATGGAGTTCCATGCCTGTTGCACTTGGTCGGTCAATACAGGGATGGTTAATGCTGGTTGGGGGTGACGCTGGAGTTGTCTTCCAATGATGTCCCATACGTGCTCGATTGGAGAAAGATCTGGTGATCTAGCAGGCCACGGCAACATGTCGACACTCTGTAGAGCATGTTGGGTTACAACAGCGGTATGCGGGCGAGCGTTATCCTGTCGGAAAACGCACCCTGGAATGCTGTTCATGAATGGCAGCACAACAGAGTGAATCACCAGACCGACGTACAACTGTGCCGTCAGGGTGCGTGGGATAACCACGAGAGTGCTCCGGCTGTGATAGGAAATTGCTCCCCAGACCATAACTCCAGGTGTATGTCCAGTGTGTCTCGGCCGCAGACAGATTGGTTGCAGGCGCTCACCTGGCCTCCTTTTAACCAACACACGGCCATCACTGACACCCAGGCAGAACCGACTTTCATCGGAAAACACAACAGATCTCCACTCAGTCCTCCAATGAGCTCTAGCTTGACACCACTGACGTCACAAATGGCAGTGGTTTGGAGTAAGTGGAATGCACGCTACAGGGCGTCTGGCTCAGAGATGTCCTTCAAGTAACCGATTTGTAACAGTTCGTTGTGTCACTGTGGTGGCAATTGCAGCTCGAATTGCTGCCGCAGACGCGGTACGATGCGCCACAGCCATACGCCGTACACGGCGGTCTTCCCTCTCAGTAGTGCCACGTGGCTGGCCGGAACCTGGTCTTTTTGAGGCAGTACCTTCCCTTGACCACCGCTGCCAACAATCGTGCACAGTGGCTACATTCCTGCCAAGTCGTTCTGCAATATTGCGGAAAGGAAATCCACCTTCTCGTAGCCCTATTACACGACCTCGTTCAAACTCCGTGAGCTGTTGATAATGGCTTCTTCGTCTTCTTAAAGGCATTCTTGACTAACATCAACACCCTACGTCGAATCTCAACGATAAGTAATGCTCACGAACATTACAGCGCGTATTTACAGCAAACCTGCTTTGCATGTTCCGAGGCGCTACCAGCGCCACACGTATGCGCGTAGCGCGAAATTTGCATAGACGTCATCTTACAGATGTACTCTCACTGCCTACCAACTGTCGTTTATCTAACACAACCCCTTTTTGGTGTTGTGGGGTTTTTTTGTTTTCAGTCAGTGTATATATATATATATTTTTGTTAGTGAAAATCTAAAAGCAATGTGTATTATATTTGTGTAACAAAATAGTGTTTAATAAAATTTTCAAATACCACTCCACATTTGTGATTTTTTTTTATGAGGGGGCCTACTTTATAATATGCCATAATTTTGGTTTTGTAATAAATCTTGTCTAAAATGTAAGTATTCTATTAAAATAGGGGAACCTTTCAATTACATAATCCAATTTTCTCAGGTAGTCCATCAAGTTTACACCTTTCGCTCAGGAAGCAAAAGCATGTATTCTTTTTTGTAAGCAACATTTGCCTTGTTAAAAAAGCCTTACTGTCATCACATGAATCAGTTCATGTTGCAGGTTGCAGCTGTGAATGGGCAGAAATTAAAAGGGGTAATGTCCAACCTGGTTTTTAGATGGCTTCACACTTGTGTCGGGACATGTGGAGGAAGGAGTCTTGTTGAATGAAACAAGTTTGATTTTTGTATGGGGCCATGTCAAATCAACAAATGGGTTTTGACACCATTTTTGATTTTGATGACATTTGGTAGGTAATATGTGCGAATCATCTGAACCCCAGAACAATATTTTTTATACCTTAAAAAAATTTACTCCTGAGATATAGCCATTTGTTTACACACGGACAAGCAAAAAATGCCATCATTTCAGACTTATTTTCTGAAAGCCGTAGAATTTTTATTTTAATTAGTTTAATTAGCAGGGTGGTCAGATATGGCTTATTTGGAAGGCTTAAAGAATGGACTTTTATTTGTGCAGACTAAATTAGATTTAATTTAAGCCTAAACCAGTTTTTGGGGCTCAAATATTCGTTCATGAACTGTTGTTTTTTGTCATTTTAAGCAAAAAAAAAAAAAAAAAAATCGAAAGACTTGCAGCAACAGGCCAATTTTTTTCCTGTTACACTTATGTATGAGCAATATGTGCAAAAAGAAAATGAGATGTTATTGATGGTCCTTCACTCTGAAAAAATTCCTCAAACTTAAAAAAAAATCAAAAATGTGCTTTTTCGTACTCCGAAAAAGTCGTGGGACAGGTGATAAAAATTTGAAAATGCCAGGATAAGAAGCCCTTATAATGCACTTTAAAACAAAGAAACCATCTTGTGACTCCAAATGATAGAGAAGATACAAGCCTTTGAAGTAACAACAAAAAAAAAAAAAAAAAAAAAGCGTTTAATTGCTGTCGAAAATGGGCTAACCAGACAATAACTACCAAAAAAAGTTATGTATTGCATTAAATCTAACGAAAATATATTTAAGAAAATATAATTTGTTTCAAAAATAAAAAAAAATCTTAGTTTGATAAGGCTTCCTTTAGTCTTAAAGTTTACAGTGTCATCATTTCATTCAGCAGAGTTAACAGAGTGCTCATTCATTAGTGGTGTGATTTTATGATCTATCCTATTGGCTAGCTGCCAAGAACAGCTCGGAGGGTGTGAGAATCCTTAGTTGTTTTTTTTTGGACCCATGTTTTGTAGTCGCTGGCTGACTTCTTTAAAGATGTACCAGAACCTTGAGGATGGAAATAGTGAACACGAAAATTTTCACTATCATTGTAAACTTTCACTTCCACAACTTCACCCAACCACCAAGCCTTATACCCACAGCAGATATAATCCCTCACCTTTGGCCATAGTTCAGTCTGGTGTTGAACCTGAACTTCCTTATTGACTGTAACAATCTTGAATTCCTCTGAAATGGGTGTTACATAGACTTGAAGAACACTGAGGCTGACAGGCATAAAACTGTGTAATGTTCTTGTATGTGGTATGTGAATGGCAAATTGGTACCTTGTCTGCAGCTGTTGTCCAACTTCTTCAATATTATCTACTGTTCTCTGATTATCTACTATTCTCTGAAGACTTGCCTTTTGCACAATGCTTTTAACTGTACGACCAATGCTATCACATGGTCCTTTCCTATGGCACATGGCAAAATATGCCACTCAGCTTGCATTTCGAAATCTTGTTCATGGTGACATAAATTTATGATTTTTTTTTTTGTTCTTATAATGGGTAACTGACCTGTCGGAAAAGTAAATCACTTTTTTCAGTTGAGGATGAGATTATTTTAAACTGTCAATGAGTACATTTTTAAAAGCGTGGAAAGCTGTGGTTTTGTGTTCTAATGAATCGCTAATTACGCAAAAGCAACAGTTTTGTAATTCTCCATTTTCCTTGAAGTATAACATGAAGGGTGTACTATTGCCTGGTTACTCGACCAATGGTAGGTAGGCTTGTACCTCATCTTGTGCTACAAAAGAAAATAATTCAGTAAAGTCTCCCATTAATATGCACACTCTTGCAGACATGTCTTCTTTGTGTTAAGGAATTCTGTTTGTTTCTTTGCAATAAAATAGTGTCCACTAGCTTCAGGTATTCTTTGAAAAAAAGAACTCAATCGGACAGCTCGCAACAGTCTGTTGAGACCCACTATTTCAATTTAAATTCTCATCCTTTTCAAAATCTTTGCACCTTTCTTCAAGTAGTGTGCACAGCCCATAATTGCCTGGACATTCACTACACTTTGACAGAATGCACGACTCATTATCACATTGCAGACTATACAGGTAAGGAGATGTTGGTAGTCCTTACCTGCCATGGGCTACAAGCATCAGTTTTACAGTCTGGTCTATAATGCACATGCAAACAGAATGAGTGCCTGACACACCCGTTAAGATGCAGAATTTTGGTCTGAGTTCTGCAAACTTTGAAAATCATGTTCTCATCAGTATGTTACTTTTTTTAAAAGCTGTATAAAGCTCTTTAAGGTTACATAAAATTAACATTTTCTCTGTCAGATCCTCTAAAAGATACACAATTCCTTTTCCCTGACATTCTGCTGTAGTAATTTTTGTAGAAGTCTTGTACGGTTTTGATTGGATCTGCAAGTTTATTTCTAGCTCTGTTCTGCCCAATTTGTGGCAGAATCCCATTCTTTTGTATTAAATTTCTTGACTGGCAGACTAGGCATTGGCTGACATTAAACTCACTTTGAACTTTACTAATACTCCAACTGCTAAAGGCTTAAACTTAATGTTAACTTTTTTGTGTGTAGAAGATGCAACTTTCATGTTTTCTTTAAGCTTGTGAATCAATTGCTCATACTTATTTGCTAAATTGGCATGCATGTTCATTGAAAAATTCCCATTATCAGTTGAAATGTTCAAATCAAAAGAAAACTTTTCTGTTAAAGATTTAGATATTTCACTTTCTTCTTTAACACAGAGGGTCTAGCTTCAACTGGCAGCTTCTGCATCTTGACTGGAGAAATGCCAAGGGCCAAACAAGCTTCATTAACTTTTTCAACTAGAACAGTTTCAGGTTCATAAATGTCTAGTCATTCATCTTCACTGCCAGTATCTGTGCCTTGTTTTAGATTTTGAATTTTTTAAAACCTTTTGTGCACAGTGCTTTCCGTGGGATTAATTTCAGCTCAGGATTGTACATTGAAAGTGTCAATGATATTTGCCTGAGAGACATTTTAATAGGTTTTGAGTGAACACAGTAGGGGTCAGAGCAAGACTCCATAAATATGGAAGTATCTGTCCAAAAATTCAGCCTTATGAAAAAGTGCAAACATTTTTCATATCATTGCACCTAGTTCTAATTGAAAATGATATTTTTTGTTCTTTAGTGAACTCAAAAATGCTGTGGAGTACTGAACAACTAGAGTAAGATAACTTACGACATGCCTTTCCTTTGAAGATTCCAATAGAACAAGAACACTCCATAAAATTTCAATAGCATGTGTTCAGCATTTTAAATAAAAGAAAGAAACTGGTCAAAGTACACTGAAGCGCAAACACAACCTATCCGCTCTGAGTTAATTCAGTAAGTGAACAACCTTGAACAGAGAGGCTGGACTAATGTGAAGCTATGCATGTTCAAATATGACGACTTGAACCAGCAGCCACATGCAGGCAGAAACACACTCCAGTGAATAGTGCATATCCAGACAAGTATAGACCAGAACTTATCATATTTTAATCTAGAATACTTTTAGTATTTCATTTTCCTCGTATTTTAAAACCATCATTGCCCACTTAAAAAATAACTAAATGAATTATATATTAACAGTTAACACATAATTTCAATATATAATATAGTGTTTAATGCAGTACATCTAATAAACCAGGGATGATAATAGTTCCAACATAGAAAAATTGAAAATAGCTGCAATTGAATGAAAATAGCTAAAATGTGGGAATTTACTGGAAAATATAACAAAAAAGCTTAAATTTGCATGACTGAGGACTGTTTTCATTCTTAAAAACACTTTGTACTTTATGTAAATAAATTTTAAGCAAATTTTGTTGGTAATTATCCTGTCTGCTTAGCCCATTTTTACTAGTGATCAAGTTTTTTTTTGTTGCTTTGAAGGCTTGTATCTCCTCTATCTTTTGTAGTCACAACATGATATTTTTAATTACTAATCAAAAACTACTCTTATGTGAATTTTTACTAGGAATTTTTTTTATTTTAATTGCAAATTTTCGGAGAAAACTCTTCTCCTTCAAGATGTCTTGTTTTTGACACTTATTCCATAAAGGAAGGATATATAGAGAAGACACTGACGGTATTAAGCTGAAACTCATGACGTCATGAAGTCGACTGCAGCGCACCCGCTACCTAAAACAGAACTACAGTTGATTGACAGCTGGGCTTCCCAGGAATCACCTCGAACCACATGACTTTGTCCATTTGAGCTTTGACTTCCACTAGCGTTAGTGTGGAATAAGCAAGAATAATGCCACTTATTAGAATGCTACAGGAAACTGGAAGATGCAAACCAAAAAGAATCCGGAAAATGTTAGGTACATGTCGTAAATGTCGTCTTCCACTCTGCACGGCAGCACGGAGGTCAAAGCTCAAATGGACAAAGTCATGTGGTTCGCGGTGACTCCTGGGAAGCCCAGCTGTCCATCAACTGTAGTTCTGTTTTAGGTCGCGGGTGCGCTGCAGTCGACTTCATGACGTCATGAGTTTCAGCTTAATACAGCCAGTGTCTTCTCTATATATCCTTCCCCTTGACAAAGAATATCTAACTATAAGAAGGTAAGGCTCAGCGAGACGTAACTAGCGCCACTGTATTATGCGGCAAAGAATTACTACACAGAAGCCAACATTACAGGCTGATGCCGCAGGATGCCGAGCAGACTGAGTTAGACTGAGCATGCGTGTTTGTGTTCAAAGAATATAAACGCTTGTTTGTGTTGGCGTTTTGTTCAAAGGTTTTGTTGTTCTCATCTAGATCTGCGTTTATGTTACAGCCATGAAATACACCCACTCCATTCCCATGAATAACAATTCATGGAATGGAGTGGATGAATAACAAGAACAAATTTGAAACCGTTTGAAACAAATATCCTGGAAAACCATTAAAACAACGTTTGCTGAAAAAAAGCTATCGTTACGTTGAAAAAATTAATTTATCAATTATATGAAACTGACTTTTATGAAAAATACCTCGTAATATTGTAAAATGAAAGAGGGAAGCATTCGATTACACATTGCATACCAAACAGACAGCTTTAAGCATATACTCGAACGTGACGAATTAGTCCGGTCGGTAGAGAGCTCAGCTATCACGCCAAAGGCCCAGGTTCGAACCTACTCAGATACGAACGAATGTTTTTCAGATCTGTTGAGAAAATTTCCCCAGCGCAGTGCGTTTAATTTACAAACTTCGGAAGGGTAGAAAAAAAAAATTGTAGCTTTGGGAAACTGCGGTTATCTTTGCCTTTTTTTTTTTTTTTGCTTTTTTATTATTATGGCTACTACTGGGAAATTGGCGGACAGTGCTGGCCCAGCAAGACTGTTTTTGCTGGGTACCTAATGTTTACGTTTTGTGGGAACCCATTCCTTTGTTTTGCTACTGAAGCTTAGCTTCCTTTCCGTGAAATAGGCTTCCCGTCCCGTGTCTCCTACGCTTTTTGCGCCTGAATGTTAACTTTCCCGCAGAGCATCTGCTGCCGCATTACATGGTGGCGCTGCTGTCGCCTGTTTTACATTATCTCTACGAGAGTTGAGCTTCTTCACGCGAAGCGTTTATATTCTTTGCCCTTGATCCTTCCTTTATGGGGACAGCAGTTGAGGACAAAGGTCGTGTGTGTGTGTGTGGGAGGGGGGGGGGCAGCTGCACCTCACCAACTCAGCACTGGGGTGGGGTTGCCATAGCAACCATTGCCAACGGGATGGATCACACGTCACAGTTTGGTTCTGTTTTAGGTCCGTGGGGGCGCATTTTTCTATGGGAGGAGTTTCCATGGGCTCCTATGTCTGTTTCCACTCTATAGATCATTCCTTTATGACTTATTGCCGTCACTATCGTGGTTACGGTTAGCCTTGACGGTTACGGTTTATCACCTGTCCCACATGACTTTTTCGCGGTATGAAAAGTACATTTTTGAAATATTTTGAAGTTTGAGCAATTTTTTCAGAGTGAAGGACTACCAGTAACAGCTCAGTTTTTTTTCTGCACATACTACTCATACACAAATGTAACAGGAAAAAGAATTGGCCTGTTGCTTCAAGTCCATTGTTTTCTTATGCTTAAAATGACAAAAAACAATAGTTCATGAACGAAGATTCGAGCCCCAAAAACCACTGTTTAGACTTAACTTAAATCTAATTTGGTCTGCACAAATAAATGTTCATTCCTTAAGCCTTCCAATAAAACCTATCTGACCAACCTACTAATTCAAATAAAAATTCTACAGCTTTCAGAAAATAAGTATAAAATAGCATTTTTGTTTGTGTAATAAACAAATGGCTATATTTCAGGAGCAAAATTTTTTTAAGGTATAAAAAAATGTTTTGTTGTTCAGAAGATTGGTACATATCACCTAACAAATTTCATCAAAATCAAAAATGGTGTGGCAAAATTTTTTCTTAAAATTTAATGATTTAACATGAAATGACCCCATGGTAAACTAGCCACATGATGCTTTTGAGCTTTTCTTTTTTTTTTTTTAGCCCCCAATTCAATCATGCAGACTTTAAAGTTGGCCTTTGTTCAGCCACTGTACCCACTAAAATTGCTCCTTTTTAGGACCAAAAACAGCGATGGCAGCAATTTTACTGATTGGGGCGAGACCTTAAACGTTTTTAATTTGTACAGAATTAAGCTGATGCCATTTCGTGGTTGTGTGTCATCGGGGTGAGAAATTGACTTATGTGACTCACTGTATGGAGCAGGAAATGCTGTGTGTCAGATCAGATCATATGTAGAGGATTTTAGGAAGGGAGTGTCTGATCCCAGATTTTAAACAACCCTTAGAAATAGGAAGCTAGGAGATTTGGGCTAGAGTTCCCGATAGGGAAGCGAGTTAGAAAGGGGGAGGAAGACGCCCTTATTTATTACCGGGGTAGGGGCATAACCCGGGGTACGACGGCTTAACGTTCCCATCTGACGCACGGCTGATATTTAGTGGTTCGTACCTGCTGGGATTGAACCCGAGGTCTGCGTAGCAGTCACGAACGCTGACCACTAGGCCACCCGCGGCCCTGCTCTGTGTCAGCTTCAGTTCAGATCCCGTGTAGAGGATTTTAGGAAGGAAGTGTCTGACTCCAAGTCTTAAACGACCCTAAGAAGTAGGAAGCTAGGAGATTTGGGCTAGAGTGCCCGATAGGAAAGTCACACGGAAGCGAGGTAGAAAGACGCCCTTATTTATAACCGGGGGAAGGGGCAGTACCCGGGTCCGATGGCTTAACGTGCCCATTCGACGCACGGAGGATATTTAGTGGTCGAACGTGAGATCTCTCCGTAGCAGTCACGAACGTTGACCACTAGGCCGTGTCGGCTTCATACACTGATGTCCATAAATAAAGGGTCAGAGGCAATATGCAAATTTGAGGACGTTGAAGTAGGTTTTTATTGGCGGAAAATCGCTGACGGTTGCAGCCGACGTAAGAGGCAGGCACGACCGATTGGCTGCCCATAATTTACAAATGTGGAAGCACGTGAGAGCACGAGACTGCAACACAGTTATAAAAGCTGACGCTGTAGAGTTTTATTTTTACGTGTGTTAAACTGTTGGTTACTTGTTGATATGGCGAGTCCCAAAGAACACATTTCGGATGATTTTACCAGTGGAAGAATTGTGGGAAAATTGGAAGCAGGACGTTCAACGCGACATGTAGCCAATGAGTTCGGAGTCGGCAAAAGCATAGTTGCACGGCTGTGGAAACTATTTTCCGAAAGTGGAACAGCTACCAGACAGTACAGCAGTGGTCGACCACGCAAAACAATCTCTGCTGATGATCGGTATATAAGTGAAACGGCGAAAAGATGTCGCCGCATAACTGCTGGCAGGTTGGCACGAGAACCACAATATCGCGCCAGACTCTGGCAAGGCGATTGAATAGTGTTGGTTTGTATGCCCGCAAACCGGTACGATGTGTACCTTAGACCACAGAAGCACAGTGGTATCGATGGTGTTAACATGCCAACTGATGGACTGACGAGCAATGGGCTAATGTCCTGTTCTCGGATGAAAGTAGATTTCGTTTATCGTCCGATTCGAGGCGCCAATACATCTGTCGTGAACCAATCACTGCCTATTCTTCCACCAACATCATGGAAATTGACTATTACAGAGGTGGTGGGGTGATGGTGTGGGCTGGTATCATTACGAATGGACGCACAGAACTTTACGTGTTGCATGAATGCTCAGCGTTATTGTCAGGATGTTATCGTTCCTCATGAACTCAATTTCGTGGTGCTTCCTTCATCTTTATGGATGACAATGCCTGTTGTCACGATACGGCCTCTGTTGATGACCTGCTCAACAGCGAAGGAATACATCGTATGGAGTGGCTTGCGTACTCCGCTGACCTGAATCCCATAGAGCATGTATGGGATGCTCTTGGGAGCCGCATGGCGGAAAGCAATCCCCCACTGCGTACCAAAATGACCTGGTTATAGCGCTGAAACAGGTGTAGCGCAACCAGTGGCGGCTTTTGGGAGGAGGCAAGGGAGGCAGTGTCTCCTCAGAATTTTAAGACTCTTAGAATTATTCGTTTTGTTCATTCAGTACTTTTGGGTATAGGAGAACAAACGTTTATGCTAGTTAACTCTTTTGAATTAAATGTCGTCTATGCGTTCATACAGTTTTTTAAATTGACGCTTTTCGAAAACAATCGGTAGCGCGTAGTTGCGAATTGTCCTCAGCTGGCGATATCCGTCCTTGAGGCAGGAAGCAAACTGCCTCTCGTACATTTTGCGCCAAACCTGTTTACTCCCAATGTATCAGTAGATACGAAGGTAGGCGGTGGAACTGTCAACACAAAGAGCGCACGCGCACCGAGGACTTCCTGTGAGGCAGATACTATCTTGCCTCATGGGAACAGCTGTTTCCCTGTAAGCTGCAACTCCGCTGTGTTAACTCCTCATTCGGACAGCTTCGAGCGTCATTACATAGCGTCTTCTTCCTAGTTGCTTTTCTTTCACACTAATGTTTGTGTAACTAATTTTATTTATGTTTCATGAAGAGTTGTTTATCAGACCATGGCCTCTGCTTCAAACATATCTAATATGGTGGATAGCTTACTGGAAAAGCCTTTCAGTAAAAGAGATTTTGAAAAAAAGAATCAAATTAAAAATTATGGTAAGCCTACACCTGAAATGAAAAAGATGACTTCAAAGGGCAAAACTTCAAACAGAGGTTTTTATATTGACTGGTACAGAAAAGAACAATGGCTAACTGGTAGTGAATCAACGAACAAACTATATTGTTGGCCATGTTTGCTGTTTCCTGTGAGTGGCAATGAAGTCTGGCAAGAGAAAGGCTTCAATGATTTGAAAAATTTACCACGTCCTTTGGACAGGCACAAAAAGTGCAAAGATCACATTCTGGCAGTTGTTAAATTACAGTTGCTAGGCAAAACAAGGATAGTACTTTCTCAACGAAGCGAAGAGAACAAGTAACTTACGTCATAATGAAAAAGTAAAAAAGAATCGTGATGTAATGAAGAAGTTGATTGATATTACAACACTACTGGCGCGGCAAGAGCTCTCATTTCGTGGACACGATGAGAGCGAAGTCTCTGAAAACAAGGGAAATTACCTCGAGATGATTGATTTACTCTCCAAGAGTGACAAAACATTGAGAGTGTTTATGGAGAATAGTACAACCTTTTCAGGAACTTCAAAAACAATACAGAATGATTTAATCGAATCAGTTGCTCATATAGTTAGAAATGAAATCAATGCAGATATTGAAAATGTCTAGTTTTTTTTTCTTGGCAGATTGATGAAGAGACAGGCATTAGCTCCCTTGCACAAGTATCAATTATAGTTCGATTCGTGAAAGATTTAGTACCAGTAGAAAGATTTTTGGGATTTTTTGACGTAAGTTCTGATCGGTGTGCTACTTCGCTTAAAGAATTACAGGATCGTGAGCTGGAAAGATTTAGCTACAAAGAAAAACTAGTTGCACAAACATATGATGGCGCAGCAGTGATGGCATCAGAGCTGAATGGATTGCAAGCAAAAGTGAAGCGTGATGCCCCTCAAGCATTATTTGTTCACTGCTACGCACACAGGCTGAACTTAGTTTTGAGCAGAGCAGCGTCAGTGTTGAAGGAATCTCGTATTTTTTGTGCAAATTCAAATGCAATTTGTGCATTCTTTTCCAAATCGACAAAGCGTGTTCATTTACTAGAATCTGTTGGTGGACTCAGACCACCTCGTGTATCTCAGACCAGGTGGAACTTCAAATCTCGTTCAGTGTCTACCATAGCTGACCACAGGTGCCTGCTAATTGAAGTATTTGAAAAAATTCAGGATGATTCCAACTATGATGGTGAGACAATTCACGAAGCAACAGGACTAAAACGTTGTCTCCAATGATTTTAATTTCGTTTTTCTCTTCTTACATAAAAAACTATTTGATTTAACTGAGGTTACTTTCTCTGTACTGCAATCAAATAGTTCCGATGTTACATTTTGTAACAAACGAATTACTGGCTTATGTGAAAAATTGTTGTACTTTCGAGATCAGAGACAGTTTGATGATCTCTATCATAACGTGTGCAGTGAGGTTGGTTCTCCAAATAAAAGATTTAAAGGAAGCAATGATATTCCAGCCACCGTGCAATACAGAAGACTGTATTATGAGGTAATAGACAATGTTACAACTCAGTTAAAATGCCGGTTTTCTGACATTGAGAAATTAAAATTTCTTCAGCTGGTCGATGTACACTGCTTTGAAGCTCATTCTAGACTTTTTCCTGAACACTGTTTTAAAGCTCTGCTTCAAACTTATGAAAAATACTTTGACAGCACCAAGCTGCATAGTTAGCTGCAGGTTCTGTATTCAGACAGAGATCTGTGGACCAATGCCAAAAGTACAACAGAACTTCTATCTGCCATATACAATAATAATCTAGCACAGGCACTGCCAGAGCTATTTAGACTTCTTTCCCTCGTAGTAACAATTCCTGCAACATCGGCCTCTGTAGAACGCAGTTTCTCGTGCTTGAAGAGGATAAAAAACTACAAGAGAAACTCTATTGGGCAAGAAAGGTTGTCAAGTTTATCAGTTCTGTCCATCGAGAAGGCGCTTGTGAACAGACATGGTATGACCATATAATAAATCACTTCGCCAAACAGAAAGAACGAAAGATAGATCTCGTATACAAGACAATATAAGCATAAGGTAAGCTTTCTCTCCTGCTGTATAGGTAAATGTGTTCAGAAGTCTTCAAGACTTTTTTCTTTTGGCGTCAGTGAAGGCAGAGGCGTACATACAATAGAATTTCATTTGAGATGAGAAAGATGTATAGTTCAGTCTTGTTTTTTATTTTCTGTTGATCTCTTTAATGAAAGTCTATTTCGATGCAATATATTTCATATTCAAACTGGCTTAACAGTTCTCAAATAGTCCAAGAGGGCAATTCAGACTGAAAAAAATATATTTAGGCGAAGGGCCGGAGCCTTACATAAACAGGTTTTGAGTTGGTAAGTCATGTAAAACGTGCGTTTCCGGTAAAATTTTATAAATCTTTTCATGGGTCACGTTACTTATTTCATACTTCGCACATGAGAAAGTAAATAAAAAAATTATATTGTAAAAAAAATGGCATTAAATTGAATAAATTTATCATGAAAGAAATACGGGATTACACCATATAATACAAATGTTGAAAATGACAATCCGTTTTTTGGTGTAAATGTGATAAGAATGGTAAGTCAGATAATATCCGAAAACTTTAAAATTTCATCGTCCTGGAGCGGGATTCGAACCCGCGTCTCCCAGATAGCGCCCGGGTATGCTAACCACTACACCACCCAGAACGACCAAGTTTCAAGTTTCCGATTAATTTGAATATAACCATTACAGGATTCGCTAGTCGAAGCAACCGGCATTCATGTTTAGCGAATCTGGAGGTTAAGAATCCTATTCCGTGATTGCCCGGAATAGCAGATAAATTAAGAAAGAAATACAGGATTACACCATATAATACAAATTTTGAAGATGACAATCCGATTTTTGGCGTAAATGTGACAAGGATAGTAAGTCAGATAATATCCGAAAACTTGAAAATTTTCATCGTCCTGGAGCAAGACACCCGCGTCTCCCAGATAGTGCCCGGGTATGCTAACCACTACACCACCAAGGACGATGAAAATTTTCAAGTTTTCGGATATTATCTGACTTACCATCCTGGTCACATTCACGCCAAAAATCGGATTGTCATCTTCAAAATTTGAATAAAGTTATTTGAATCCAAGCTGAAAAGTAGTTTGCCTCCCCAGCAATTTTGGTCACGGGCCGCCACTGGGCGCAACCTACCTGAAGATCTGCTGGACAATGTTGTCAAGAGCATGCGCAACCGATGTCACGCGTGCATTGCAGTGAGGGGTGGACATATCTATCCCCTATTAAACTTTATGGCCGTTGTACTTCTGCTTTGCCAAAGATAAAAAATGGTACGTTTTGTTCATGTACCCTATATTACCTGTACATTCACAAATGCCTGCTTCTTTATGCGTATACATTTCTGTTAGGTCTGTCGGTATGTCATATTAACATATTTATCATCATCATCCTGTCAGAATTTTGTTTTCTCTAAAAATATTAGTGCCCCTTAATTTATGGAAATCAGTGTATATGCCAACTAACCTGAAGAAATCTTCACTGAGTTCTGAAGTCATTTGTGGGAATTTTCAAAAAATCTTACCTTGCAAACTGCTCCAAATATCCAAGAACCTTGATAATGTTACTGAGAATTAGCTCTTCTGAGTGAAACAAAGTGCCAGTTGTTCAGTTCTTGTTCCATTAATCCTTGCAAATGATATCATCATATTGCACCATCAAAAGTCTGACAGTATGTAGCAAGTCATTGTGCCTGGTTTGTCTGTCGAAGCTTTAACTTTCTTTTAACCCAGTAGCTAATTTTTTTTTCAATGCAGACTTATGTGAACATTTGAGTTCTTTTCTAACGTTCACAACTGAATCATGTTCTGGTGCAAGTATTTCTGCTATGAAATACGATGTAGACAGAGCCCATTTAAGAGGAGGGTTGCAGTCCTGTGCCCCGCATTTCCAGGTCCCCAGGATTATGAAGAATTGAGTTTTTTTTTTAAGAGTTCTACAGTTGCTTTTTTTTTCAGATAGCACAGCAAAAAATATAAGAAACTGCCTTGTGAAATTTTTTTCTATTTCCACTTTTTTAAGAGGAGTCCGCAAAAAATATAGTCGCCCCCATCCCATACTCAAAGGTTTTTTTTTTTTGAAGGTTTAACGACCACCATGAGCAACTCAATGAGCTATAAGCAGTCGCCCGTCCCTAATTTTGGGTCACTGGTTCCAGGGAAGGGAGAGAGCCAGTGCCGTAAGACAAACGCAACACCCATGCCTCGCCGGGATTCGAACCCGGACCCCGTTCGGACGAATGATCAGAGGCCATCGCTTAGACCACTGCGCCACTGGGGCGGCTGCTCAAATCTTTCGAAAGCATTGAAGAAGTTTTTTTGTACACATCTGTAATTGGGGAAAATTGTCGTACATTAAGATTAAGAATTCGTTTGAATCATGATATTTGAATATTACTTTGCCTACTACTTTGATATAATTTCTACAAGCTGAACCCAATCCTGGGAGAAGGGGTTGGGGGCGAGGATTACAGCAGAATTGAACTGGTATTCATTTTTCTGCTATGCATTTTTACATTTTCTTGCTACCACTAATTCGTCCATGAATCATGGAATACACACTTCAGTACGGCGGGGATATTTTTTTGGCCTCGTTATATTTTGGAAATGTATTCTCCTGGGTATTTTTATCCATCCACTCATAGCTCCTGGCCCCCCTGTCTCCTTAATTGTACTCTAGATGTAAATGCCGCTGCCCCAGTGGCGCAGTGGTCTGAGCGCTGGCTTCTGACCGTTCGCCCGAGATGGATCCCGGTTTGAATCCCGCGAGGCATGATTGTTGTTTTTGTCTTACGGCACTAGTTCTCTCGCTTCCCTGGAGCCAGTGGCCCTAAATTAAGGATGGGCGACTGCTTATAGCCCATGGAGGTATTCACGGTGGTCGTTAAAACTTCAGTAAAAAAAAAAATGTAGATGCCATTCTGATGAACTGCTGCAAAAGTGGTATCTAATTGACCATTTGCCGCCCCAGTGGCGCAGTGGTCTAAGCGATGGCCTCCGATCATTCGTCCGAACGGGGTCCGGGTTCGAATCCCGGTGAGGCATGGATGTTGTGTTTGTCTTACGGCACTGGCTCTCTCCCTTCCCTGGAACCAGTGACCCTAAATTAGGGACGGGCGACTGCTTATAGCCCATTGAGTTGCTCACGGCGGTCGTTAAACCTTCAATAAAAAAAAAATGACCATTTCAAAGTTCTACACGTCAGAACACATATCTCAAACGGTCGCGCCGGTGGCGCGGTGTTCTAAGCGCTGGCTTCTGACCATTTGCCCGAGATGGGTTCAGATCCTGGTGAGGCCTGAATGTTGTGTTTGACAACATTGGCTCCATCCCTACATTGATACAAGTCGCTCCTAATTAGGAACGGGCTACTCCTTACAAATCATCGAGTTGCTCACGGTGAGCCGTTTTTGTTTGTACCGTCGGGTCCCGGACATTTTATGCGGGAAGCTCCGGACTGACGCATTGTCGGTTTTCGGGTTTTTCTGGAAATCGGGTCCGTATTCAAGCATGTGCGAATCCCGTGGCACAACGTGTATGTTTGGTCCAATCAAAATCAATTACCAAGGTGACAAGGGAAAATAGTGTCTACAATTTATTTGAAGGAATATTTAGTTAGGCTGTTTTTTAGTTGATATCATTCCAACTTCGCATAATTATCGTAATTTTTGGTTGGTCTAGAATGCCTGCAAATGAAACGATCAATTTTATATCTATCGCAGAGGTAAAAAAAAAAAAAAAAAACGAAACTGAAAGAAGAAAGAAACAAACATAAAAAAAGATCAAAATATCCCCCGCCCTTTCCACGGGTCATTGCACGAAAGCTGCCGCAAATGAATAACCATGCAATAAAGTAAAAAGTATGCAGAGAGAGAGAGAGAGAGAGTTTAATTCACAGCAAAGCTTTTTATTACGCAGCCTTTGATTGGTTGATACGCATTACATCTACTAATAGCCGCCCCCTGGTGGCGTAGTGCTCTAAGCGATGGCTTCTGATCGTTCGTCTGAGATGAATCAGGGTTCGATTCCCAGTTAGGTATGGATGTGGTGTTTGCCTCTTACTGCGCTGACTCACTCCCTTCCCTGGAACCAGTGGCTCTAAATTAGGGACGGGCGACTGCTTATAACCCACGAAGTTGCTCACAGTGGCCGTTAAAACTCCAATGAAAAATACCCCGATAATTATTTAAAAAAAAAATCTCAAGCTGTCGCACAGTTTTATGTTCATGTGCTTTTTCAAGAAGTGGTTGGCCCTGCTGAGTTTGCTGCGGCAATCGCTTTAACGTATTGAAAAAAAATCATGTCTAGTTTAAAAATTTTTTATCCCCTTCACACGAAATTTAGGTGGCCTCCCCGATGGCGCAGTGGTCTAAGCGATGGTTTCTGATCATTCGTCCAAAACGGGGTCCGGGTTCGAATCCCGTGAGGCATGGATGTTGTGTTTTTTTATTGGAGGTTTTAACGACCACCGTGAGCAACTCAATGGGCTACAAGCAGTCCCCGTCCCTAATTTAGGGTCAGTGCTTTCAGGGAAGGGAGAGAACCAGTGCCGTAAGACAAAAGCAACATCCAGGTCTCACCGGGATTCGAACCCGGACCCCTTTCGGACGAATGATCAGAGGCCGTCGCTTAGACCACTGGCCACCGGGCGGCGATGTTGTGTTTGTCTTACGGCACCGGCTCTGTCCCTTCCCTGGAACCAGTTGCCCTAAATTACGGAAGGGTGACTGCTTATAGCCCATTGAATTGCTCACGGCGGTAATTAAAGCCTCTAATAAAAAAAAATAGTGGGTCTGTTGCTATTAGCGATTTATGAAGTTCATTAAAATTTCTGACAGTTTTGTGAATATTTCGCAAAATAAATTGTCGTTATGTTTTAATGCAGTCTAAACTGACCAACGCAGAACACCACCAGAACGGTTCGGGCGTGTGCGACTGCTCTTACCACAGGAGAGCTTTTGCCAATCCCCCTCCCTACTTTGTGGGTAGGACTGTTTTTCAACAGAATGTCATCTCGAAGAACTGAAGAAGCGAACTAAGAAGAAAGTAATGTGCATGAAGGCTGTTGTAAGGGCGTATTTGTCAGTTAACACTCTCTCTCTAGCGTGTAGTTTCTCTATAACAAAAGTAAAAAAGGAACATTTCGTTATCTTAGAAGGGGCGATGCGATGTTAGATTTACATATGACAATTCTGATTGCTGAAAATGTGTTCCGTCGGAGGATCAAGAACACAAAAATGATTTAAATGAAAGTTCCATTTTGAAATCATGACATGAAGTTTCTTTAAGAAGTTGCTTCATAGTTCGTTTGTAAAGCTTTTGTAAACGGGCTTCCCGCTCCGGTGGTGCAGTGGTCTATACTCTAGCTTATTACCGTCCAGGTGGGTCCTGGTTCGAACCCCTTTGGGGCATGGATGCTATGTTTTACTTATGGCACTGGCTCTCTTTCTTCCTTTGAACCAGTGGCCCTAAATTAGGGACGGGCGACTGCTTATAGCCCATTGATTTGCACACGGTGGTCGTTTAAACCCACACAAAAAAAGCAATAAACGGGTTCCTAAAATGTGAGGTTCTAAAGGTGTTCGGTCGAACTCTAAAGTATATTTCTTAATGAATGTAAATACACTGCTCGACATAGAAATTGCCCCACCCAGAAGAAGTGAGGATAGAGGAGTGAAGTTGAGAATGCAAATAGGAATACATAAGCGTTTACCTTGATGTTATTTTCAGCCACGTACAGTGTTTTTCAGATCAGATAATGCAGCACAATGAGAACGCCTCAGTAAGTGGTTGCACCACTGCGAAAAACAGTAAAGGCAGCAATACGGCGTGGCAATGAGTCATACAGTCGACGGATATCGTCCTGAGGAATGGAACAGCAAGCACGGTTGACTTGCTCCCATAATTCATCGGGATCGTGCGCCGACCGATTCGATTGCAGACGACGTCCAGTGTGATCCCACAGGTTTTCGATTGGGGATAAATCGGGCGATCTTGCTGGTTATGGCAGTACTTGGACATGTTACAAACATTGTCTAGAGACCCGAGCGGTGTGTACTTGGGCGTTATCTTGCTGGAAAATGAGGTGCTGTAGGCTATTCAGAAACAGTACCAAAATGAGCTGCAGAACCTTGCTCACGTATCGTGCAGCTGTCAATGTGCCCGTGTTGCGCTCAAGAAGTGACCTGCTGTCATGCGCAATAGCACCTCATATCATGATGCCTGTACCTGACGGGCGATGTGGTGGTCGCGAACGAAACCGGGATCCGTCCGCTCGCCAGGGTGTCGCCAGACACGGATCCGTCGATCGTCAGTACCCAGACAGAAACGATTTTCATCACTGAAGACCACTGGTTCATTCGTGACCCCAGTTTGCACGACTTCGTCACCAATCCAGACAAGCGCTTCAATGGCTGGCCGTCAATGGAAGTTGACGGAACATTTGCGTACTGCGCAGGTTTGCCACATGTAATTCGGTTTAGAGTTCGGGTCGTTATGGCGACGTTCATGGCCGATGACACCGCACGTCGAATATCGGCTACAGTGCTTTCCGGTAACGAACAAGTGTGCCGAACAATCCGTTGGTCCAGGCCTGCTGATGTCTGTCGGACTGCTCCACTGCCGCTCCTACGCACGTACGAACCTTCCTGCAGCCACTGGTGACAACAGCGTCTAACAGTTCACGAATCCTAATGCACATACGCAGCGATACGACGTGTATACCGGACGGTAAACCTGCCGCAGCGTGTACCCGGCATTTTCTGCCTTCGCTGAACAACTTTCCAGCACGAACAACAAATCTGAAACGTCCACGACACTTTCACCAGTGACCACACATTACCATCCCTGTTGCTGCTACACCTTTACCTCAAGAACGTGTGACGTCATCGGCTCCGGTTTAACATCATTTGCATATCTCGAGTGCGTACAACCGCCCTGCGATTTGCATGTTTGTAGCATACCTCCTCTTAGGTGGGGTAATTTTTTGTATGTCGAGCAGTGCAGATGCAATAGAAACTCCTTAAACGTAAGTTATACTAGTTGGTGCAAAATGTCTCCACCTTCTGTTTTTTTTCTTTTTACGTTTTTTTAAACTTTGTATCATCCATTCCCTAGAGTTTCTGGCTTCCTTAAGCCTTAGAACCAACTAGCCCAGTGCCCGTAAGGCAGAGAATAATGACACTACCGTAGTTTCCTACTAATTCACCGGGAAAATTGGAAGCAAAACTTTATGGGCGCACCAGATAGTAGATGCGTGAGAAATGATGACACACTTTCAGATAAAATAATAATAATAATGGGGAAACGAAGACTTACAGGGCCATGCTAGTATGAAATAAATCCTTCATGGATACGGCATGCAATAGTACAGATGTCTTATGGACTCCTGATGCACTGACCACCACGTTTCGTAGAGATCTTGTCGGTGGGAATAAATTGTTGGAGGTGATTGACGCAGAGTCCGGAGGTCTCACAACATGTGCAGATAAGCTCTATGGGTAAAAATTTGGAGATCGGGCTGACCAAGGAAGCATGTTAACCAGTGATGTATTCAGGCATCTTCTCGGGGGTGCTTAGCCCCCCCCCCGAAAATCTATGAATGCCCCTGTAGGTTTTGGGGGCGATCTCCCCTTATATTTAGTCTAATTGTGTTCGTTTATAACTGAATATTTAGAGAAATTAACTAAGAAAATGAGAGAAAATGCTATAATAATAAAAAAAAAATCCACATGGACTTGAATCTGAAATTTCTATCATCCTTCAGCAAAACCAACAATCCTTGCTGACGGGGCAATTTTTCAAGCACTGACAATTTGGACTACCGCAATAAAAACCTAATTCCACACAGCAGAGATGTTTAAACTGCAATACGTCATCATATTTTGGAAGTTTTATTTCTGTGTTCTGGATGCTGACTTTCCATGCATATGTTTAAGCCTCAGTGCGGCTAACATGACGTTAGTGTTTCCAATACAACAAAATATTTGGTACCTAATTTTTAACAATAGCAAATTATTAGAAATTGTTTCCATAATAAGGTTGTTTTTTTTTCTGGGCGGTGGTGGTTTACACTTTGTGACAATAAAAAACAAAAAAACGAGGCACCTCAAGTTGCCATCGAAACGGTTAGTTAATTAGTTTTTGGGTTTTTTACTACTATTTGCTAATCTAAATTATCTAAAGAAGCTGAAACCAAATGGCACGTATGGTTTAAACTATACGTTTTCAGGTAACACTGTAATGATTTCTTAATAATCAGAAACACGCTTGTAGTAAGGCGAGGACATTTTTACCACTCCTAATGTCTGGGGGGGGGTTCTCCAACGCAGCCTTACATTTACTAGTCCTCAATACTTTACACTACCACTGGTGAAATCCGTAGCCCATTACTGAATTAAAGGTATAACATTTTTACATTTTTAACCACTTGTATGTGTAAATTTCTTGGAATCTGCATTTGCGATATAAGAGCATAAGAAAATTTTTGTACTCTATTCAATTTTTTTATACAATATATATTAATATATTGTATATAAATAAGAAAATTGTGATTATATGTATATAATCAGTCAACAAGTTTTAGCCCCCTCGAAATTTGTAATTGCCCCCCGGAAAAAACTCTCTGAATGCAACACTGATGTTAACACTTTGTAGACATTACCTCAATGCATCTGCCGTAAGAGGGGAATAATCGTGCTGAAAGCTTACGCTTTTTGACCCTGCTACGAAAGGTATCGCAACGGGTTGAGGAATTTCTTCGACATACCGAAAAGCCGTTATAGTTCCTGTAATAACACAATTTCAGGGCGAGTCATAGGAGATAGCTCCCCAAAACAGGATGCTCGCTGTTTCAGCGGTGTAATTTTCGATTACATTTGCTGGATTGTTGCGTTGACCTCATCGGCATCACACGTGTATCTGACGACTATCTGGTTGCAGCAGTGGAAGATTTGGAGTTACTGGAACCTTGCGCACAGTATCTGTTTTGGGGCCCGCTAACTTTACATACCATCACTTAAAAACTAACTGTTTTTGCTGCCACGTACCCTTCTCCCCATGTTTACACTTTCATAACATTAGAATGAGAAATGTAATCGAAAAAAAAAAAAATTCGACTTTGAGATTTTAACAGAAATACACATTTTGGGTTACCCCGAACATGATTTCACTATTTTCACGGGGATGTCTGTGTCCCTGGTTTGTTGTCGCCATAACTCAAAAACTATCACAGTTTTCAAAACGAAATTTAAAATTTATGGGTTCGTGGTATACTGATGGGAAAGAAACAGCTGAATTGACACGTGAGAAACCCTTTGTTAAAGAACAAAGGTCTGATCATGGTACTAGCATTAACATGTTACGGTTAGTTTATGCACTCCTTCAATTGACATCTTACATGAAGTGTGGGATCTGCTGTCACTGATCATCAGATTCCATCCGACTGATCATTCCGCGGAAGAGCCTGAACATGGGTGAAATGGATTAGAGTATCTCGTAAAAATAGTTTTTTTTTTTCCCCTATATGTAGAGGATTTTAGGAAGGGAGTGGAGTGTCTGACTTCAGATCTTAAACAACCCTTAGAAATAGGAAGTTAGGAGATTTGGGCTAGAGTGCCCGATATGAAAGTGACACGGAAGCGAGGTAGAAAGGGGGAGGAAGACGCCCTTATTTATTACCGGGGGGGCCAGTACCCGGGGTCCGACGGCTTAACGTGCCCATCCGACGCACTGCAGGTATTTAGTGGTTCGAACGTTCGTACCTGCCCAGGATCGAACCTGAGGTTATCATCATTGCAGTCACGAATGCTGACCACTAGGATGACAAATCATTTTTCAATCTGTGGCACCAGTATCGAGCACAAAATTCCATAGTGCGTATTTTTCTTCGAAAAAATTTTTTTTTTGCTTTTCAAAAACAAGTTAGTAAAATCATGCAATGCATTGATTATGATACGCTCTCCAACATAACAGAAATCATTACTCAAGTTATTACTCAAGTTACGAGGATAATGGCTGTGGAATACATCTCGCTCGTGTGTCTGACCTTTGACCCCATTTCGATGATATTCAACAGAACCAGTTCAGTATACCTCCGAAACAACATGATGAAGATTTACGGCAATCGAAGCATATTTACGTAAGTTACGACGCATAAAGGCGATGGAATGGATCCCGCTCCTATGTCCTGACCTTTGACCCCATTTCGTCCATTTTCAATAGGGTTCATCCCAGGTGGTCCCCTACCACATACTAAAATTTCATTGAAATCTAATCATTTTTACGCGAGTTATAGTGTGGATTGGCAGACAGACAGACGGACAAAGCTGGAGCATATACGCTTCTTCAACCAACGGTTGGAAAGCGTAATAAAACGGAAATAAAACCGGGTCGAAATCGGGTCAGGAATACCTTGACCCAAACCGTTTGATCCACTAGAAATTGTCGACCCGCTGACCAGTTGACCGGTGACACATTTCCATCTCCGGTCTGTACTACTTTAAAATTCAGGGACATATTGAATGGCACATTTCGGACAAATTCAATGTACATACCACTTACATACCACTTACTGGTGAAAAATGTACTTTATACATTCCTCTGCAGCTAATGATATACGTATTGGTCGTAATAAAAACAAGAAAGATGATACCGAATTGTCGGGTGTAATAAGCACGTCTTTTGAATCCGTTCTGACGCAAACTAAATTTATGAAAGCTATTCAAAGTCAACGGAACCGGTATGGAAAACAATAGTATCTGAAGGAAGAAAGAAGTTTTTCAATCGGGTTTTTAATCCCTCAGATATTGCTGTAAACGAAATCGTGAGCTTACGCCCTCTAGTTGCAGGAACATTTCGCACCGGAAACGCACTCCAACACAGAAATAATTTTTCAAATCTGACTCTTAGAAACAGAGCTATCGACAAAAATAAGATGTGACTTTACGTCCCCTGGTGGGAAAACCATGCCTTATTTTAGGAAGAAAGTATTCTCAAAAGGTTTTTCCGTACAGCGGTATCGGTCCAAGAAAAAAAAATTAGTAGACTTTTCAGGAGCCCAGATTTCGCTACAAATATATCAGAAGCAGAAATTAACACTTACGCCCCCCTGGTGGCCAAATTATTTTTTTACAAAAATTAGAAATTATGTGAGAACGATTTCCCACCAGGAGCTGTATCCGATTCAGAAAGAATTTTTCAAATCGGAGATTTAAAATCAGATATATGGGGGGAAACCCAATCTACCTCTACGCCCCCTAGCGGAAAGTCTATGAATTACTTGAAAATTTTGAAATTATATGAAAAACATGTCACACTGAAAACACTATCCAACTAAGAAGGAATTTTTCAAATCGGATTATTAGAAGTAGAGATATTGACAAAAATAAAATATACATCTACGCCCCCTGGCGGAGAAACTGGGGAATATTTTAAGAAAAAAATATTCCAAAAAGGTTTATCGATGTGAGTGGCATCAGTCCACGAAAGAATTTTTTCAATCGATATTTTAGGAGCTCAGATTTTATGGCAAATACATCAGAAGCAAAAATTAACCCTTATGCCCCCTGGTGGCTAAAGTGTTTTTTTACCAAAAATTTGAAATTATATGCAAAAGATTTTCCATCACGAGGTACATCCGCTGAAGCAAAAATTTTTCAAATCGGAGTGTTAGAAGAAGAGTTATCGAAAAAAAATGTAATTTACTTTTACGCCCCCTAGCGCAAAATCTGTGTGTAATTTGTAAAAATAACTATATCTAAAATACTCTTCGACATAAATGAAATCGAAAGATAAAAGAATTTTTCAAGCGGATGTTTAGAAGCAAATATGTGGAATGAAACGTATTTTTGAATTCGACATCATCTGCATTTACGCACTCTAGCGGCGAAATTGTGCATCGTAAAAAAAAAAAACGAAATAAAGGATCATCATTCGCATATTTCAAGCTTCCCAATGTAAAAAGAATTTTTCAAATCGGACTAGTAGTTACAGAGATAGCATGGGTACAGACTGACGGACGGACAAACCGGTAACATAAGCACGATCTTTTTTTACAAAAGACGTGCTGACAAGAGATGGGAATATACGTATAAGACTTATGGTTGTGAGTAAAGGAAATGAAACGACACTTGTAAATGACCATCAGTAAGTATTTTTTTGGGGGTAAGGAGGGGTGTTGACCACCATCTTCAGCAATTCAATTTACTACAGGGTGTCCCACTCGCTACCGAACCCGGCATTTCTTTAATCTGATTAACACCAATGAAGATATTGCAAAGAAATTTGAAGTGGACTTACCTCATTTCGTGCGAAATGTGATGACATCACAACATGTGATGGAAGTGGACACCATTTGCGTCCATACAGCATTGAACCCGTCGCTGTCCGTCAGCCAGCCGGGGTGCTGCTTAGTGGCAGACACATTCCTAAGTGTGGCGCCACTGAGGAACAGTCTGCCAGCCAGCCGGACGCGCCTCTCTGCTGCTTTGTTACGCCATTTCGCTGAGCGTGTCTACACAATACGGTTGTTGATTGTGAGTGCTCGTGGCTGTTCGCGTACGTGAGAAAACGTATCGGTATACTCTGAAGGAGCGAGTGCTTATTGTTCGCACTTATTCGAAAACAGAATCGATAAAATCTTGTCAATAGCAATCCCTGGAGAGGTTTGCAGGCAGACATTCGCCGAGCAAGTCCACCATTTGGGCATTGTCGAAGAAATTGGAAACCAAGGTGACTGACTTTGTGAGACGACCACGCAGGAGGTCGTCCACAGATGTCTGAGGAAACGATCCAGAATGTAAAGGGCCGACTTCTTGCGCCTCCCAGGAAGTCACTTCGCCGACCGTCACAGGAAACAGGGTTTGTTCAAAAGCACTTGTCAACGTGCTGTGAAAAAGCGAAGCTTCATACGTACCGTATCTTCGTGGTTCACGAACTGAAAGAGCCTGACCACGTGAAACAAGTGACATACTACCGATGATTTCAGACATTTCTTGAGGAAAATCCGGGCATTCTGGACTACACGTGGTTCTTGGACGAGGCGTGGTTTCACCTGTCCAGATACGTGAATTCTCAAAATTCCCGTATTTGGGCCAGTGAAAATTCCAACGCGATACATGAAAAAACCCTTCATTCACAGAAAATTGGTGTTTGGTGGGGGATGACACGGCGCAGCATAATTGGTCCCATCTTCGATGCAATCATCATAACAGCTGCATATATGGAAATCTTTGACACTTTTGTAAATAAATTGAACGACGAAGAACTCTGCATTGGATGTTACCAGCATGACGGAACGACATCATACACATCACACACCAGTATGGCCGAAATTCAGTGATTTTTCGGCGATCGCGTCATTTCGAAGGGTCCATGGCCACCGCGCTGGCCCGATCTGACGCCTCCTGATTAATTTTTATGGGGATATCTAAAAGGGAGAGTTTACCAAAAGAAACCGCGAACCATAGATGCCTTGAAAGCAAACATCACCGAAGAAATTCAAGCAATAACAGAGGACGCACTGGCAAGAACTTTCCCCGACATAGTGCGCCAGGTTCAATCCTGTCTGGACGCATATAGTGGCCATTTCCAGCAAATGTTGAGATGTCATCACATTTCGCACGAAACGAGGTAAGTCCACTTCAAATTTCGTAGCAACATCTTCATTGGTGTTAATATTATTAAAGAAATGCCGGGTTCGGTAGCATGTAGGACACCTTGTATAAGCAGTCTCTCGTCCCTAATTTAGGGACGCCAGTTCCAGGGAAAGGAAAGAGCCAGCACCGTAGGACAAACACAACATCCATACCTCTCAGGGATTCGAACCCAGAACCGTCTCAAATCATATGCCAGCTTTCAGACCTATGCCCCACCGGAGCGACCGCTAAGTATTTATTACACAGAAAATTGTGATCATACAACTTCCCAATGGATGGTAATGTGCTGTTAGATTTTTTATTTTTTAGTTTCTGGGTTTAACGATCACTACGAGCAAAGCTATAAACTTCCACCTGTCCCAAATTTGGGGTCACTGGCTCCAATGAGGGGAAAGAGCCAATCCCATAAGGCAGGCAAGCTACCCATGCCGTATCAGGGACTCGAACCCTACACCACTCGGTCGAATGGTCAAAGGCCAGTGCTTAGACTAATGCGCATGCTTGTTGGACTTGGAAAATCGCATTACGAATTAGCGAGACACCCAAACTTCGTCTGCACCGACATTGTTTTCAAAAACGCATTTGAATATACTTATCAGCCCCAAAATATGTATTCAAAGAACTTCTTTTCTTTTTCGAATTGTCCGATTGCATGTAGTAGTCGAAATATCGTCCTCTGATCGTTCGACCACAGTGGGCCTTGCTTTATTCGAGTCTGGTAGCGGTGATGTGTTTGCTTTACACCACTGGCTACCTCCCTTCCCTGGAACCAGTGGCCCTAAATTAGGGACGGGTGACTGCTTATAGCCCATCGAGTTTGGGGGGGGGGGGGTTGGAGGTTTAACGACCACCGTGAGCAAATCAATGGGGTATAAGCAGTCGCCCGTCCCTAATTTAGGGCCAATGGTCCCAGGAAAGGGAGAAAGCCAATGCCGTGAGACAAACACAACATCCATGCTTCACCGGGATTCGAACCCGGACCCCTTTCGGACGAATGATCAGAGGCCATCGCTTAAACCACTGCGCCACTGGGGCGGCATCCCATCGAATTGCTCATGGTGGTTGTTAAACCTCAGTCAAAAAAAAAAAAAATAAAAAAAAATCCATATTTCTTTTCTTTTTCGAATAGCCCGATTGGTGACCGACTGCATGCAGTAGTCGAAGTACCGTCATCTGATCGTTCTACCACAGTGGGCCTTGGTTCGAGTCAGGCAGGTGTGGTGTGTTTGCTTTATAGCATTGGCTATCTCCCTTCCCTGGAACAAGCGTCCCTAAATTTGGAAAGAGCGACCGCTCTCAAAGCCCACATTAGGCTCATTTTTTTCAACCGAAGTGTAAAAAAATTAGTCTAAAATAAAATGTTAATGCTTTCTAGAATTTTTCATGCACACAGTTTGAGATTATTACGGTACAAGGACAATATAGAATAGAACAAAAAATGCAAACGACGAATTTGAAATACAGAAATATTTTGAACTTTAAAAACTGCCGGATAGATGGCAGCACGTTATACTTTTCACTGAAATATTTTGAAAGGTGCCCATAGGAGCACTCACAAACAAGATATTTTATTTTTTTCTGGGGGGGGATTTTAAAAACAAACAAAGAAACTGTAGTGTTATATATCCTCACCCCCCCCTCAAGGTGTTCCTAACGATTTTATTTTTCAAGTAAAAGAAGCCAACAGAACGAGAGTAACAGATGACAAAATTCCGTTTCTGTCTTTCTATGATTTTACGAAATACGAAAATAACAATTTTTAATCTTTTCTGTTCTCAATAAGGTCATTTTTTCTGAGTCTAATAGTGTTTTAAAAGGAAACAGGGACAAAAGTGACCGTTTCTTTGTCCCCGCGTAGAAAACTTTTCAGTTCATCATATTTTGAAGGATGAGTAGCAGAGGCGTGGCTGAAGGGGGCGGCTGTAGGGCACAGCTTAAGAGAAGGTACAATAATAGTAGGGCAGGGTCGACGGGCCGGCTGCTCCGGGCGCAGCTTAAGAGAGGGCGCAATAATCACTGCTTGCAATCAGCTTAAAGTTGGAATTGGAACTTTTAAACCAGTTTCTGGTACATTTACAGTTCAGATTTGTTCCTCAAAATGTTCAGGGTATGCTAGTTGCGCTTACATTCAAATATGAAGTCGCAGTTGTACAGTCCGAACAACCAAAGAAGAACCGCGGCTGTCGTCGACAACAATGGGGCCTGAAGTTTTTCTTTAGTTGGATGGATAAGTAAGATAAGGATGTCATTCACATCGTTGAAGATTCTCTGCGGGCTTTTCGATTAGTACTGTGGCCGCTAGCCCTAACTGTCAGCTACATTCGGCCCGTTTGATGTGATACTACAGGTCCGAACTCTGAAACTGTTGTGAAAACTTGTACAAACATAGACAGTTTAATTGTGCCTCTATCACAGAAATGGCATTGGGCTATGATGTTGATCTTGTTTTGTCGAGTACTGTATGCTTATATATAGTATATATGTATCATCACCACCATCATCATTATTATCATCATTTTCAACCATTATCTATTCACTGCTGGATGGAGGTCTCCCCAAGTTTCTTCCACAACGGTCCATCTTGCGACACTTTGTCTTGCGTTTGTCAGTGCCCTGTGCACCTGTACCATACTGTGTCTTTTGTACTGCCTGGCGCGCCCCACCGTATTCTGTTGTTTTATTGAGCCCCGTTTTCTCCCGTTTTTCGATGTAATAGTCCCAGAGACTCAATTAAGCGATGTTGAAACTGCCGTGCGCCAGTCTCCTCCATGTTCACATTGTGAAGTCATCTTCTTCTTTTTTTCATTTGCCCATAACTCACCACGCCGGTTGGTGAATGTGGGATACAATTTCCTCTAATTCCGTTAGTATAGTTATACCGCTGTGTGCCGCCCCGGTGGCGCAGTGGTCTAAGCGATGGCCTCTGATCATTCTTCCGAACGGGGTCCGGGTTCGAATCCCGGTGAGGCATGGATGTTGTGTTTGTCTTACGGCACTGGCTCTCTCCCTTCCCTGGAACCAGTGACCCTAAATTAGGGACGGGCGACTGCTTATAGCCTATTGAGTTGCTCACGGTGGTCGTTAAACCTCCAATCAAAAAAAAAAAAAAATACCGCTGTGTGTCGGTCGTCAGAGCCCCTTTTGTGGGAATGGGATGCACCGCAAGAAGGCGGGGTTGGCATTTGTCAAGGAGAAGTTGTATGTTTGCGCATCACCTGACCTTGCATTCCATATAGGCTAGGGGCTGGGGGTTGCAGCCCCGGGCCCCGCATTTTCAAGTGGCCCCAGAATTATGCAGAATGACTGAAGAATTGACAGAGTTCTGCAGTTTTTTTTTGCAGATAGAACAACGAAAACAATAAGATCCTCAGCCCCCCCAGATGTTTCTAACGATTTTGTCCCCAATATGAAAAAAAATTCTGTTTCCTTCTCCTTTGAAGAAGTCCACAAAAAAGTATAGCCGCCCCCAGTCTATCCTCAAATCTTTCGAAAGCATTACGGATGTTTTTTGTGCGCATATTGGGGACAAGTTTCATACATACAACGTAAAAGTCTTTTCTTACTTCTACGTTATTTTAAAACATCACCATACGAAGAAAAAGTTCCTAAATTAAACCTAAACGGTCAGACAAAACATTTAAAAAAACAGAGCACTTCACATAACAAATCGGTATCAACATTAAACACACCACACACCAACAACGCTACGTTCCACAACGCTCCACATTAATCGCTCTCCAACACAACGCTTCATAAGCCACAGTTTACTCGTAGTTTATATCTCTGGTTCTTGGCATACGTTACGTTCATTCAACCTCAGTTATGTTGCCAACAGTATTCGTTTGAGAGAAAAGATATCACGTTAAGTGTGAAGTATACCTGAGAACAAACTCAAGATTTACATAGGGAAAGAAACTAAAAAGGAAAGTCAATTTAGAATATACGTCACATACATTACGAATTCGTTGTAATCATGATATTTGAATCATATTATTTTGTCCAGTACTTCAATATAATTTCAACAAGCTGAACCCTGGGGGAGGGTGGGTGGGTATTAAAGTAGAACTGAACTGGTGTCCATTTTTTAAACATGCATTTTTATATATTTTCTTGCTAATACTGATTTGTCCATGAATCACTGGATACTCACTTCAATATGGCGGTGATATTTTTATTGCTTCCTCATCATATTTTGGGAATGTTTTCTCCTGGGTATTTTTATTCGGCCAACCATAGTGAAATCCTATACATGTACCAACTAATACTGGGCCCCAAAAACTGTCCAGCCCTCGGGCCCCCTGTTTTCTTAAATAGGCTCCGATATATAGGCACCGTAAATGTGTGTATACAGGGTGATTCAGTTAAGCGTGTACACATTTCTGGGAGAGGTAGGTTGCACAAAGACAAATCGGAATCACATAGCAATGCAGGGTCGGAAACGCCATCTTCATGCGGTAGATGGCGTTGTTCGACCGCCATTTGTAAACCACCCGCAGAGGTATGGGCGGTGGAGAACCCCCATGCTGTACGACCACGTGCAGCACAAAACCGTTTTGCTGTTAATGTTTGAGCCGGCATTGTCGGAGACCACTTAATTGGCCCATACCTCATGCCTCCTCGTCTGGATGGAAGGAGTTGCCGGATATTTCTGGAGGACGTCTTGCTAGAGCTATTAAACGAACAACAGGTCCCTCAGTCATTGCGTCATGCAACGTGGTTCCAGCGGATGGGCCCCCGCCCATTTCAGCAATGACGTTCGTCATCACTTAAACATGACATTTGGACATCAGTGGATCGGGCGTGATGCTCCTGTTCATTGGCCTACAAGATCGCCGGACTTAACATGCCTTGATTACTTCTTCTGGGGTTACATCAAATGACTGGTGTACGACACTCCCGTTGAAAGTGATGAGGACCTTGTAGCACGCATCTCTGTAACTACTTCCGAAGTCCGAGACACTCCAGGAATTTTCCAAAATGTACGTTATTCCATGCACCGACGATGTCAAGCGTGTGTCACAGCTCATGGTCGCAACTTTGAACACTTTCTGTAACCTCAATGCATTTCGCAAATGTCTTGTGAGTAATAAAAAGCATTTTGTTCTCCTACGTGCTTCTCTTTCATTTCTCGTCCTCTCTGTACACTATGTACACTAGCACATGAAGATGGCGTTCCTGACCCTGCATTGTTATGTGATTCCAATTTGTCTTTGTGCAATTTACCCCTCCCAGAAGTTTGTACACGCTTAGCTGAATCACATTGTATAATCATACAGCATAAAAAAAATATATATATTGTATTAAATTAGTTATATACACTGAAGAGCAATTGAATTACAGATACCTGTCTAGTAACGTGTAGCACCACCTTTCGCCCTGATGACGTCGGCGATTCGTCTCGGCATGGACTCGACAAGACACCGGAAGCGTTGGGAAGCCATACGGATCCACGACCCCTGAACAAGCTCCCTCAGTTCACGAAGACTTGATGGAAGGGGGTAAGAGCCTCGAACATCTCTTTCGATGGCATCCCAGATGTGCTCGAGGTCAGGTGACCTAGCTGGCCAAGGAAGCGAGGTCACGTCGGTGGAGTGTTCATCCAACCATTTGGACACAATTCGGGAGCGATGGCGCAGCACATTGTCTTGTTACAGGATGAGGTCCCAGTGGGATGTTGAAGACGCACAAACGGGAGCAAATGGTCGTCCAGGATATCCCGGTAACGTTGACCTGTGAGGGACGATGTCACACGTACCAGGGGTCCCATTTCACTCCACGTAAACAGTCCTCAGACGGGAATGCCACCCCTACCAACTTGAAGAGTACCCTGCTAGCAAGAAGGATCCATCGCTTCATGTGGTTTCCGCCGTACTCGTATCCTGTCATCCGCATGTACCAACGTGAATCTCGACTCGTCAGTCCAGGCAACATTTTCCCACACGTCTAGGGTCCAGTTGCGAAGTTCCCGCGCCCATGCTAATTTTTGAACCCTGTGATGTGCGGTCAGCAGCGATACCCTCGTGGAACGATTTCTTATGTACCCCATAGCGTGTAGATGGTTCTGGATGGTGTGGCTGCTTACACGTTTTTGTGCACCAGCGTTAAATTGCCGAGTGATTTCTTGCACTGTGGCCCGTCTATCCGCTGTTACAATGCGAGCAAGCTGACGATGATCCCGCTCATCCACACGCTGTTGTCCACGGCAGTTGGCCCTTGCAAGTATGGTTTTACCGGATTCGATGTACTCACGGTACACTCGTGACACAGTGGCTCGTGAAAATCCCAGTGCCCTCACGACTTCCGAGATGGAGTGAGCCATTCGTCGAGCCCCGACAATTTGCCCATGATCAAATGCGCTTAGATCTTTTGTCTTACCCATATTTCGTCCGGGTCTTACTATATTGTCGGATCGCAGCATCACTACTTATATTGTCGGATCGCTGCATACGTCATGTCGTTTCCGTTTACAGGGCTGCCCACAGCGCCACATTTGCATAACGCCAGCTGTCTCTAATTCAATTGCTCTTCAGTGTATATATACAGAGTGTTCGTAAACTGTTTTGACAAAAGAAGAGGGATGATAGTACCCATCAAGACAAACAATATTTACAATAGAACCTAGGGTAGCATTCCACTCTGAGTGTCAGAAAAGAGTAACTCCGAAATACGTCCAACGAGCACAAGTCGTCACCTTAGACGCCATTTATTTCGTGCCGGAGAAGTAGCACATCGCCAGAAGATCACCGTCAAGCATTTACCGTATGCAAATTGCCAGAGAAAAGACGCAGCATGGACAGTTGCAGCTGATTGGCTTATCAAGGCGCAGTATACACTTCCTGAATGCCACATATCCCGCACGATGGATTGGACGTGGCGGACCTGTGGCATGGCCTCCACGCTCACCGGACTTAAACCCACTGGACTTGTTCTTCTGGGGGCACATGAAATCGTTGGTGTACGAGACGCCTGTGGACTCCGTGGAAGATCTCGTCGCGAGAAACGTTGTTGCAGCGGACAGGATAAACACGACACCAGGAGTCTTCGAGAGGATGCGCCAGTCTTTCATTCGCCAGTGTGAATTGTGCAACGGCACCCGTGGCCGCCACTTTGAGCATCTACTTTGAGTTTGTCCCTGATCTCCATAAATGGGATTGTACAACTTCTGATGTCGTTAATTCTCTTTCGTTGCACTGTTGAAAGTTCAACTTGGACATCTAACTTTACTCTTTTGTGACAGTCTGAGTGGAATGCGACCCTGGGTTCCATTGTAAATATTGTTCATCTTGATGGGTACTATCACCCCTCTTCTTTTGTCAAAACAGTTTACAAACACCCTGTATAACAGCGGAGCCGGTTTTGTTAATGTCAACACACGAGCGCCCTTCCGCTCTTGTGTGAAAACGCTTTCCTCGTAGCGTTTGTTTCAGTTTTGTGAAGAGATCAAAGTCACATGGGCTCATGTCGGGGGATGTTCGATAATCTCCCATTGCCATCGTGCTAACAAATTCCTTACAGGAGCAGCAGTGCGATATCGTGCATTGTCTGCGAGACAAAGGGTGCATTTGTTCAGAAATTTGGCCGCTTTCACCGCAGAGCAGACTGAAGATGATGTTCCAGAAAATGTGAGTAGTAACTGAGCGTTAACACTCTGGTGATGCAGAACTGCATGATGGAACTTCACATCATGCGCCACTGTCATCATCACTTTGAGATTCCCAGGTTCGTGGCGAAACATTGTTTTGGTCCTGGAGACGATGGATGCCGCCATTCATTGGACTTATACGACCTTACCCACGTTTCATCCAGAGTGATGATCCACTCCAGGAACGCGCCACCTTCTCTGGTGTAACGTTCCAAATGGTCACTGGCAAGGATACAGTGGCGCCATTTCTGAACTTCCGCTAGGTCATCAGACACCCATCGTGCTGCATTTTGAGATTACCAAGCACGTCGTCCATCATGTACAAAACTCTTTTGTGGCATATTCCTACCTCTGCGGCTAAATGTCTTGCTGTCCATCGTCGATTCACCGCCATCAATGATTGCATCAACTCCACGTGATGGTTTTAGATGCCAGGTCGACCTGAACATGTCACATCCTCCACTCTATCGTGATCTCGGTGGAACGCTGTCAGTGCCACCGTTCGACATGGTAATGCTTGGTTTCCACATACATGCTTCCCAAAGACCTTGATATCATTCCGTAGCGTTCCTTCCACGCGCTACCACGAGTTTGATCCATACACGTTGTTTCAACTTGGAAAACATCTCTTTAGGGCTGTCGTGTTTGACAACGATTCTTTAACGTTTCTTACACTTCCCTCCTTAAACCTTGCACTGGGGAAATTTTCTGCGTGGAACAGCAACGCCCTCACGTGTGCATCAGCTACGTGGGAAAAGTGTTGCCACTTTTTCTATCCAACCCTCGCACATAACCAACGACGGCAGAAGCCTGTGAGCGCCAAGTAAGCAAGGCACCAGGGCGCCTTCTCCAGGGTGGCGCCCTTGACAACGCAACTGTTGTGAAATTTTAAATATTTAATACTTTGTGTGTGAAAAAATGAAATATTTCTGCGGTTCGTATAGCCGTATAGCCTTAATTCATTCAGTAACCGAGAACAAGTAGAGGATTCTACCCAAAAGCAGTACTGATCAACTTATCCTCCCTCTGTGTTTGACAACAGGCTATACCTTCCTTTGCCACGCCTGTTAACGAATTTTCCTCCCCTTTCATTTCTTCCTTCCTCTGAGGGTACGAAACACAGGGTTTATTTGTCTGAAGTGCCCTCTCCCTCGTAGTGACGCTTTTCCCATTAAGCAAAGGAAGCAACTGCTTGGAGTGGCAGTTAACGGTGGCGCTGAATTTCCCTCTCTAAAAATTTTACGAAGCACCATTTTTTCCCGCATAAATTAAATGTGGAAGAGGGAGGCATGATATTATATGGTAAACACATTGCCCAGTCTGATGGGACACTTGGACTGACATTTCAGTATACACTATATTGACAAAAGTCACCGGTCACCTAGAAGAGAAACACAACATAACTTTAAATTGACATACATTAGTACGGTGTCGGTCCACCTTTGGCCTTAATGCATGCACTGACCCTTCGAGACATGCTTTAGACAAGCAGCGATAGGTATGCGCTTCAATTCAGTACATAATGCTGCCTCTAAATGTTGCTTAGTAGTAGGACTTAGTTCCAAACTTCTTATGCGGCGCTCTAATTTATCCCATAGGTGCTCTATGGGATTAAGATCAGGGCTCTGTGCTAGCCAGTCCACACACGATACGGGATTATCGTCAAACCAAGCTGTAACAGTCCTTCTTTTATGGCTCGGTGCATTATCCTGCTGGTACCAACAAGGCTAGGTTTCATAGTATTGCCACAGAGTTGGTAGAACATAATTGTCCAGAATAGCAAGGTAGACGTGCTGGTTTCATAGTATTGCCACAGAGTTGGTAGAACATAATTGTCCAGAATATCGAGATAGACGTGCTGGTTAACAGGTTTGTCCACGATAACCAATGGGCCGGGACCATACCACGAAAAGCACCCCCACGAGTACACTTCCAGCTCCAAACTTGACCGTAGGAACAGTGCACTGTGGTAAATAGCGTTCCTCCGGCTACCACCATACCAACACAGGACCATGGATCATGTATCTGGATTCATCAGTCCATAGGACCCGTTTCCATTGATCTACGGTCCACGATAAATGTTCTTTACACCATGATAAACGACGAGTAGTATTCCGAGTGGAAATGAAAGGCTTATGAGCAGCCGCACAACCACGGTAACCCTTGGAATGAAGTTCTCTGAGAATTGTAGTTGTACATACCGAGGTTACAGCATTTTTACTCACCTGTACACTGAGGTCTTGTGCAGTACTCCGTCGATTAGCTGTAACGTCTCTCCTGAGGCTTCGACATCCTCTATCACTGATTTTCTTTGGTCTGCCGGTACGTTTTGTTGCTACATTCACGCCATGTGTCTTCCACTTATTCAGTACATCCAAAACAGTTGGCTTGGGTATGTTTAAACGCCTCTCTGTTTCTCTTATGGACAAGCCACTAATATAACACCAAACAGTCTTTCCTTTCTCAAAGTCAGTTCTCTCCCGCCGCGACATTTTCACTCAACCTCACAGTGCGCGATGATCACTATCGGCTGCAGGCTTGTTTTTATGCCGTTTGCTGCTGTATCGCGCACCTTAACAACGCAGCGGACCCGTTCATTTGCTTTTGAAAGGGTATCCGGTGACTTTTGTCAATATAGTGTATTTCATTTTGAGTGCGCATAGTTTCGTATGCTTAGCAATCGAAACATTTAAAGCCATCGAGGCAACAAAAAATGAACCGTCTACTTTATCTGATGATTATCGACATAGGATAAAAAGGAAGAATCAGAATAACACGACAATGTGGCATTTTTTTTTTTTTTGATTGGAGGTTTAACGACCACCGTGAGCAACTCAATGGGCTATAAGCAGTCGCCCGTCCCTAATTTAGGGTCACTGGTTCCAGGGAAGGGAGAGAGCCAGTGCCGTAAGACAAACACAACATCCATGCCTCACCGTGATTCGAACCCGGACCCCGTTCGGACGAATGATCAGAGGCCATCGCTTAGACCACTGCGCCACCGGGGTGGCCATTGTGGCATTGCTCGAAGAAAAAAAAAGAAGTGAAAAATGGAACGGTCGAATGTCTTCAATAGATAAGCTAGTTTTACTAGTAACAAATCACAATTGTCGAAAATGTAGCATCATAAAAGATATATTAAAAGAATTAAAAGCATTCTTGATTAAAAAAAATGAAAAAAATTCAACCAGAAGATATATAAATAAAAATAAAAATGAATAATCCAATATATAAATAAAAAAATGAATAATCCAATATATAAATAAAAATAAAATGAATAATCCAATATATAAATAAAAATAAACACGAATAATCCAATATATAAATGAAAATAAAGTGAATAATCCAATATACAAATAAAAATAAAAATGAATAATCCAATATATAAATAAAAATAAAAAATCCAATATTTTTATTAAAATAAAAATGAATAATCCAATATATAAATAAAACTAAAATGAATAATCCAATATATAAATAAAAATAAACACGAATAATCCAATATATAAATGAAAATAAAGTGAATAATCCAATATACAAATAAAAATAAAAATGAATAATCCAATATATAAATAAAAATAAAAACGAATAATCCAATATTTTAATTAAAATAAAAATGAATAATCCAATATATAAATAAAACTAAAATGAATAATCCAATATATAAATAAAAATAAAAATGAATAATCCAATATATGAATAAAAATAAAATGAATAATCCAATATATAAATAAAAATAAAATGAATAATCCAATATATAAATAAAAATAAAATTAATAATCCAAAACATATGAGTGTAAAGGCCGCCAGTCCTAAGCTTTGGTAAAATATGAAGGTAAGTTATATTTGGAGATTCTACTTTCAACTAAAATCAAAAACGTTCTTGTGTCCGCACTATATATACACACCAGTTCTCATATTACGATAAGGAAGTGGCCACAAAAGCTACGTTCTTCCTTCCGTAGAACCAGTGCCATAAATTAGGGACGGGCCACTGCTTGTAGCCCATTGAGTTGCTCAAGGTGGTCGTTAAACCTCCAATCAAAAAAAAAAAAAAAAAAAAAAATGCTACGTTTTCGGCACCGGCCGCAAACAAACGCAAGTGTTGCAAAAGTGACACCTAGCAGTGCTAAGAGCTATAAAGTGGTCTCCCGTCCCTAATTTGGAGCCCTATGGGCAGCGGGTGACCTAGTGGGTAACGTTCGTGACTGCCACGGAAAGGACCTCATGTTCGATCCCAGCAGGCACGAAAGCTCGATCCACTAAATATCCGCCGTGCGTCGGATGGGCACGTTAAGCCGTCGGACCTCTACATGTGATCATTTGATGATCAAATTTGGGGCCCTGAGTCGCGGATGGCCTTGCGGTCAACGTTCGTGACTACCACGGACAATTCTCAAGAATGATCCCAAGCAAGTACAAACGCTCGAACCACTAAATATCACCCGTGCATCGGATGGGCACGTTCTCCCCTTATAAATAAGAGCGTCTTCCTCCTCCTCCTTTCTACCTCTTTCCGTGTGACTTTTCTGTCAGGCACTCTAGCCCGAATCTCGTAGCTTCCTACTTCTAAGAGTTGTTTAAGACCTGAAGTCAGACACTCTCTTCCTAAAATCGTCCACATAAATCTCTCTAAAATCTCTAATTTGGGGCCACTGGTTCCAGAGAAGGACAGAGCCAGTGCCGTATGACAAACACACCATCCATGAATCATTCGGAGCTCGAACCCGGGCCCACTCCGGACGAATGGTTTGAGTCCAGTATCTCAAACCCCTTGGCCATCAGGGCGGTTGCGCAACTGTTTAACCAGCTTTTATAGAATTTTTCAGAATATCAGGATTTGACTTTAAGTGGAAATTAAGTAAACAGAATGAGGACATTGTTATGAAAAAAGATAATTAATAACACAGAGAAAGTGTAATTTCTGGTATCATGCCAGTTTAAGAAACAGAATCTATAATCCCTTGGCGATGAGAATGTTTGACCTAGGTCTCATGTCAGCTGAATTATTTCATCTACCCCGACGCAACAATTGTCGGTAGCGTCATTCTAAGTACATTGTTTGTTGCAAATGTTCTCATACCGTGAATGCCATTTAATATATTATAACATGTAGGGGTCACAGGTCCGTGTGTTATGATCCCCTTTTTTACCAGAGAGACGTTAAAGATGGTAAATATAATCTTTTTAATCTTTGATATCCAATTGGTGTTATTATGGGGATTGTTTAGTGATTAATTATCAGGTAACGTTCTTCAAAAAATAAGCGGAATTTTAACAACAACCGAGGCACTGTTATTAGCCTACTTCTTTCGATTGCCAGTTCTATTAAATTTCATTATTCGAAAGTTGAACGAGATTTTACAGTTAATGTCTAAGGAGAAGCGAAGCGACATAGTTCTAAAATAGACGAACTCAAATAAGTCCCAAGTTAGGAAGAAAAATAAGTCCCAAGGCAGGAAAAAAAAATACAATTAGATTGAAAAAAGAAGTAGGAACTTACACAATGAGTAATATTTTCTCTAGCGATATAAAATCTCAATTTAATCGAAGACAAAATAAATACCACGTAAACAGTTTTTTAAAAGAAAAATAAATCTGAAGAATGTTATTTATTTTCTCGATTCAATCGAATTTAGATACAGACTGGATAAAAGTTGTTAAACTTCAAGATACTTTCGCTTCTGTATACTGGTAGATATTTTTTTCCATTAGCAAATTTACACAGCCTTCTTACTGCCGTGTTCATCCACAGTAGAATCTCAGGAACTAACCAGAGTTCAGTCGTGATCCCCTTCTTAGGTTCATAAACAGCAAATTCTATGAGCCACGGAAGTTGCTCACGAGTCTTAAGTCCTTCTTAAAGCCCCCTCCTTAAGCCGCATTTAGCCAGAAATGTGAACAACTTCAACAGAGGGAAGAAAAATATTTTTCAAGTGTCTCAAACTTTATGAAATCAAGCGATGGTCGATAACAAAATTTTTGAAGCTCCGAAAATACTGTATATGATCGAACTTTTATTTAATATGAACAAATGTGAGAAATATGCGTAAGTTTTTGCTCAACGCGGGATTTCGTTTACCAGGTGGCGTGATCTTTAGAATCAGTAGATAATTCCATCAACAGAATTTAAGGCTGGACAGGATGAAAAATCCAAGGATTCTAAAATTGCGGTCTAGGACCCCATTTAAGGGGAATAGTAATGAAGATCAGATTAAAATAGAAAGAATGAGAGCCAGAGATGGTTCAGTTATCGTTGGGCCACTTAGAACAAACAGCAAGGAAGCTTATTTCGCGGTGTAGCTGTGTTTCGAAATAACATTGAGAACGAATTTCTTAAAAGATATTGTGGTCTTAAATCATTTTTTTAATATTTATTGTCTTTAAACTGGTATATATAATCATCATCATCATCATCATTGTCAACCATTATCAATCCACTGCTGGACGAAGGTCTCCCCAAGTTTCCTCCACAACGGTCTGTCTTGTGCCAGTCTCCTCCATGTTACTCCCGCATACTTTCGAATTTCATCCACCCATCTTCCACGTGGTCTTCTTCTGGGTCTTTTCCTGTCCCTTGGAATCCAATCTAAAATTTCGGCTGTCCATCGATGGTCTGTTCTTCTGGCAGTATGTCCAGCCCATTGCCATTTCAGGGATTTAACTCTGATCATGATGTCTTCCACTCTTGTCATTTTTCGGATCCACGTGTTCCTCTTCTTATCTCTCCTGGTTACACCAAGCATGCACCTCTCCATGCTGCTTTGAGTTGTCTGCAGCCTTTGTATGTCTCTTTTAGCTAAGGTCCACGTCTCTGCACCATACGTAAGCACTGGAAGGATGCATTGATCAAACACTTTTCTTTTAAGACATAATGGCATATTGCTCTTGAAAATTATGCTGTTTCTTCCAAAAGCTCTCCAGGCAAGTTTTGTACGCCGATTAATTTCTTCACCAATGTGACCCTCACTTGATATCTGCTGTCCAAGATAAACGTACCTGTCTGTTATCTCCAGCTTTTCTCTATCAATCGATAAATCTTCATTTCTTGTAAAAGCATTGTACATCACTTTTGTCTTCTGAAAGTTCATTTTTAATCCCACTTCTTTACTCTTGTCAGCAAGTTCCTGGATCATACTCTGTAGCTCTGATGGGGTAGTTGCAAAAATGACTATGTCATCAACAAAACGAAGGTGGGTTAGATAATCTCCATTAATCTTTATCCCTTTGTTTTCCCAGTTCAGTGATTGAAAGACATTTTCCAATGTGGCATTAAAGAGCTTCGGAGATATGGTGTCACCTTGTCTCACTCCTTTTCCAATTTTTATGTGTGTTGTATTTTCAAACAGCCGAATCTTTGCACTTGCATTTTCATAGATGTTATTAATAATATTATGTACGCATGTTCAATACCGCAGGATTTCAGAGCCATTGCAACTGCTGATGGTTTCACCGAATCAAAGGCTTTTTCATAATCGATAAAAGCCATGCACAATGGAAGCTCATATATTTTATGTGAGTGCACTTTAATAGGGAAAAATATCACATTCGAGTGATGCAAGTGGCTGAAAGGTATTCGACCAATTTTTTTCATTGAAGGGTTAAAGTTTTCTACGTCAGAGAGATGACTAATATTTCATTTCAGGGATAACTGATGTTATTTGAACCTTTCGTCATAAACGAGTGCACGGCGAGCGTGTAAATGGAATCTGCTAACAGAACGTGGAAGGATTGTTGCGATATTATTTGCAGAACGATGAGACGAATTTTTGTTTTGCTGCGGAAAACTCTTGACGCAAAATTATATTCCTGAGTTTTGGCACGGAGGAAAGTTAAACTGTTCGTAGATGTACGATGAAATAATAAAAGCAAGAAAGATGACTCAGAATTCTCGGGTTTAATAAGCACGTCTTTTGAATCAGGGTTACAGCAAACTTTTTCTTTTTTTATATCTGGGAAAGGGAGACTTGAAACTACGCTCTCCGGTCTAATATTTATGAAAATTTCGACATCAAGAAAGAATCGCGCTATTCAAATAAAATTCATATCACAGATTCCTCATGTTACAGGAGATAACTGATTACATTTGGAGGATGTGAATCCGTTTATTGGTGTGACATGAATGGCAAGTCAGATAATATCCGAAAACTTGAAAACTTCGTCGTCCTGGAGCGGGAATCGAACCCGCGTCTCCTGGATAGCTCCCGAGTATGCTAACCACTGCACCACCCAGAACGACCAAGTTTCAAGTTTCCGATTAATTGGAATATAACCAATTCAAACACTCGACGTGGATCAGGAACATCAAACGGAAATCATCGCTCATTCCACGTTAATAAGGGAGTCACGGAAAAATTCTCATCGGCTGCCACCGGGAATCGAACCCAGGTCTTCCAGTTACGCGCCGGACATGCTACCACTGCACGTAACTGGCTGCACATGTTCTGTCTGTGTTCGGAACAACATACTCATGTGAACAGTTGTTTTCAAGAATGAACCAAGTAAAATGTCTTGAAAGGAATAGGTTAAGTGAGCATCAAACCAAGGTCTTCGCACATTCCACGTTTATAAGTGAGTCACTGAAAAATTCTCATTGGCCGCCACCGGGAATCGAAACCAGGGTCTTCCAGTTACGCCCCGGATATGCTTCCACTACACCACAGCGGCCTCGAATTCCTCCAGACGCACACACGCTAACAGCCAAGCCAATTTGGCAGGTTGCTTCTTGGAGCCCTGCACAATGCTGGGGATTCACCAAAGATGGCAGGCAGCACCTGAAGAAATAATTAGAAGGCGAATGAACAATGAAGCAACCTACCAAATTAGCATAAGTGCGGGATACAGTAAGACGTGTTGTGCGTATGCAAATTTTGGATTGCCGAACTTGTTCGTGACGTCATAGCGCTGATAAGAAGTATAAAGGATTTGACGTGTATTGACCGTTGTTGTTCAAACGCAAAGTTGAAAGGGAAAGAATCAATTGACGAACTTGCAATTTTCAGTATGTCTTCCCGCTATCACCTAGATGATTTTACGCGTGGCCGTATTATTGGCAAGATTGAAGAAGGGCGAAAAATAACAAATGTTGCCAAGGAGTTCGACGTCAGCCACAGTGTTGTTTCAAGGCTTTGGAAATCATTTCAAACAAATGGAGAGTGTAGCAAACGTCACGGGGAGGTCGTGTTTGCAGTGCGACACCTGCAGAAGATCGGTACATAGTGCTATCAACAAAAAGACACCGGCGCAACACAGCTAGTGAGGTAGCAAATCAGTTTATGACTGCTACTGGCAAGCGGATCTCCCGAAAAACTGTCGCCAGACGTTTGCATGAAGGAGGACTATACGCCCGCCGTCCTGTTGTGTGCATCCCATTTTCCAGAGGTCACCGTACCGCCCGTTTGCAATGGTGCCATCAACATCGCAATTGGACTGATAACGTCTGCTCTGCTGTCCTCTTCTCAGATGAGAGTAGATACAGTCTATCGTCTGATTGTCGACGACAACGGATCTGGCGTGATAGTATTACTGCATATTGTCCAGCAAACATACAGGAAAGGGACCGATATCCGACATGTAGTGTCATGGTATGGGCTGGCATCATGGTCAATGGCCGTACGTCCCTCTATGTGCTTCCAACTGGGACTATGACTGGCCAACGATACATTAATGATGTTCTGCTACCTCATGCTCGCATGTTCCGTGGTGCTGTCGGTGATAGATTCATTTTCATGGACGACAACGCAACATGTCATCGAACAGTCGCTGTCCAGGAGTGTCTTGAGAGCGAGGATAGTCAACACCTCGTATGGCCAGCACGTTCTCCAGATCTGAATCCCATTGAAAATGTGTGGGATGCTTTGGGTAGGAGTCTTGCTGGTCGCCAATGCCCTCCAATAAACAAGGACACCCTCATCCGTGCACTGACAGAGGAATGGGATAAATTACCCCACCAGCTGCTTGATAATGTTGTGCAAAGCATGACACGACGTGTGGAATCTTGCATCGCCCTCCATGGTGGCCATATCCCGTATTGACATCTTACGCCGGAACGCTCGCGGACGGTAATTGCATTTTTTTTCACGTTTACGTATTCTGCACAAAATGGCCTGTTTGTCTCTTGAACACGTTCCGAAGCCTTCTGGATTTCAGAGCACAATAAATTGTCTTTCTTGTAATGTCCTGGCATTCTGACATTATTTTATTTCACTTGGCATTCAACCACACTTACTTTTTTACGCGCTATGTAGCCGTTTATGATCCGTCCTTAGCAATTGTCCAGCAGTGTATTATCAGACATTACTTTCTTTCCAACCCAATACATAAGGCAACACGGCGAGAAAAGCGAAACACGTTATGTCCTGGCAAAGCTCGGAATATATTTTAAATTGAAAAAAAAAAATGTGTGGAAATGGCACATTTTTAACCGGATGGGTGGCAAGGTGGACCAAAACATTTCCGCTTACACCCTCTTGGTGTCGTCCCAGGCGTCGAGAATAAAAGATTGGAGGAATAGCGTTACAACGGCTCATCAGTTTGACGCCAACTGGTTTTTGCCCACTCCGTAAAACTGCCACAACGTAGGAAGCGCATGGTCATCCAAAATGGTGCAGTAGGTCTCGGCGTTGAGTCTACCAGGAATTGCGACCAAGGGTCCCGTGCCATACCAGGAGAAACACCCCCATAGCATAATTCCACCGCCGCCGAACTTTACAGTTTGCACAATACATTCCAGCAGGAGGCGTTCTCCAGGCAGACGCCAAACCCAGACCCTGCCATCCGAACGGTAGAGGGTGAACCTTGATTCGTCGCTCCAAAGAACCTGTTTCCACCGTTCAGCGGTCCACTGTTGACGTTCTTTGCACCATGTTAGCCGAGCAGCGCTATTGGACTTGGTGATCAAAGGCTTGTGGGCGGCAGCACGTCAACGATAATCGAGCAGACGGGCTTCTTTACGGATAGTATTCATCGAAAGGACACTCCCGGATGCCTGTTGAAACTCCTGGCGGACGTGGCCCATCGATTTGGTGCGGTTCTTCCCAATTTCTCTGGCCATCACCCGTCGGTCTCTAACTCCCAGTTTTGTGGGTCTGCCGGGTCGGGGCGCATTCCGACAGTCACCTCTTATCTTCCACTTGTCAATCACGTAGGCCACTGTCGATTTTGGGTACTTCAACTAGCTGGATATGTCACGTATGGATCGGCCATTTCTGTGATACCCGACGATAACACCTTTCTCGAAATCAGAGAGTTTCGAACTGCGTGGCATCTTGCATGCGACTGGTTGCGTTGTTGTTTCCCACACGATATTTAACGGCGGCGGCCGTGACGTGTATCAAGACCGCAGATATCGTCGATTGCAGGGGTGTCTAATTACTTGTTGGTGGATAGTGTATAAAGTGCTTAACTAAAAGGTTGAGCATTAGCCTTTCGTTAAATGAACTGAAATTCTGTGAAAAGTTACTCGAAACTCTGAAACGTCGCACAAGTTCTGAAGAATGCTGCTCATGAGCCTTATACTATGTAAATTAATAAAGAGAAAATAATGAAACATATTAAGTTCAACCTCAGGAACATAACACAAATCCTAGAAACATGCACATAGGGCTTTCAAGCTATGAAACGGCAGACAGAACCTTGAAACATTACACGCTTTCTGAAAAATTTGCGCATCTACATTGCAGAAATTGCGGTTTATCTGTAATGTTGCACTAGGTTTCGAAACGTATAATTGATTATACATACGGGCTTGATCTTTTTAATGCTCCAGAAACTTTTTAGAAAAAATGTAGGAACTTATTCAGAAAATCCCAAAAAATTTCATAGATTTCTAACCGTGAAGTTAAGCACACATCTCAAATATACCAGAATGGTATAAAGCAAACTTAAGTAAAATGATGAAAAAAAAAAAAAAAAAAAGAAAAAGATTAGTCATTTAAGTACCTTCCTGTTGTACGTATAATTTGTGTACCCAGCAAACAATGAACCATATACATACACTGCCGGAAAGTGAAAAAAGAACACCAAGAAGGAATGGGCGGACGATCATAAAATTTACATATGTTAATCGCGTCGAGTTTACGTAGGTGTGATGTTAATTTCGGGACCAACCGGTGAGCGCTTACGCCACAGCACGGCATAGTATGCAAATTATCGTCGGTGGTATTTAAGGAATACGGCGAAGTGAATGTAATCAGTCGTCGGCGTACGGACACGTGCAAAGACCCTGAAGAAGCTGCAATGTCTGGACATGGAAGACGTGTACGATTTCAGCAGTTATCGGACTTTGAGCGAGGTCGTCTAGTCGGACTCCGCGAGGCCGGGTGGTCGTATCGTCGTATTGCGGAGCGAATTGGACGGGAAGTATCGGTCGTGGTACGATGGTGACGTAGATGGTCCGAGGAACATTCCCACACGAGAAGACGTGGAACCGGGAGTCAAAGACGGACTGATGAGCGGACCGATCGACGCATAAGAAGAGCGGCGTTGTCAAGCAGAACATCCGCTGCGACGCAAATCCGAGCTGCCGTTGCACCTGAGGTGACTGTGCGAACAATCCGCAACCGTCTACTGGATGCAGGACTACGTGCACGTGTACCTCTGGCATGTGTACCTCTGACTCCAGCCCACCGTCAGGAATGGGTGCAGTGGTGTCGCCAACGTCTGCACTGGAGAACGCAATGGCGATCTGTCGTGTTCAGCGATGAAAGCAGATTCTGCTTGGGAGCCTCCGATGGCCGTATACGTGTTCGCAGACGCACAGGTGAGCGTCTCCACCCTTCTTGCATCCGCCAGTGACACACAGGGCCTACACCTGGTCTCCTGGTGTGAGGAGCGATCAGCTATCACTCCCGTACAGAACTAGTGTTTGTACCGGGTACGTTAAACAGCACCTCCTACATCAACAACATCATTCAGCCCGTTGTTGTGCCATTTGTAAGGTCGGTCCATCGTGGTGTTTTCCAGCAAGATAACGCACGCCCACACAAAGTACGTGCAACGCAACATGCACTTCAGTGTGTGAGACAACTTCCATGGCCTGCACGTTCACCGGATTTTTCTCCCATTGAGCACGTGTGGAATTTTATGGGACAACGACTTATCCGGTCTCCTCGGCCAGCCACGACCATCCCCGATTTACGCGTCCAGGTTGAGGATGCTTGGAACTCAATACACCAAAACTTACATCCAACATCTGTACGACAGACTCCATGCCAGAATTGCACAGTGTGACGCAGTTCATGGCGGTTCAACCTCGTACTAACCATGTTACATGGAAATGTTATTTTTCAGTAAGCCAGCAAATACAGCTGTATTTTGCCATAATGTTTTGATCACGTTATCCTCTGTATTCCGTTATGATGCTGTATAAATTTCGTTGGTATCAGACGTCTCCTTCTTGGTGTTCTGTTTTCACTTTCCGCCATGTATATTCTAAATTACGAAATGACAGAGAGCTGTGTAACTACAACTTGTAATTCCGTTGCAGTAATGAAAGATTCATAAGCTTGAATCAATATGCTTAATGAACGGACTTGTAAAACACATCTATCAAACACAAATGTATATGGTTCTGCAGCCACTACGAAATTGGTTATTTAAAATCTGTAACTTATAATGCTAATTGCAAAAATACTGACTTTTATGCGGTCAAAGTCAATAGGTAGTAGATCACAGTTATTCTGTGAAGCTGCAAGGAGTTCCAATTAATTCATCTAATCAGTTCTACGAAACATAGTGATTTTCTTATTTTTATTCATGAGTTGCATTTTTTTAGAGTTAAAGAATCATGTGAAGCGAAACTTCATGTAAATGAAAATGCAACTTCTTTATGCTCAGCCATATCATAGAAATAATTTTCATATAAGGTTACAAATGAAAGCTGAATAAAAACCTTTGGAAAAAAATATCATCGTGTTAAAGATATCATCCCATCGTTCAACACCATGGGTTGTTCTGATTGTAATCGTACCAAAAACAAGGCAATCCCAAGGAAATTCGCATCTGTGGAGGAGTCAATCCACGGAACCAAGAAGTTCTCTGACAAAGAAATTTTACCCTCACACTGGGTGATGTCATTCTAAACTTAAGTGGACCACTTTACTTTCTGAACTAGGTTTGAAGAAAGTATATTTTTGTTTAGGTGTTCCGGTATATAAGCCCACCATGAAGAGCGCGAAGCAGTCGCTTTTGCGGCTAGTGTTGTAAAACGTAACTTACGTGGTATTGGTACCTTGACTCCCCAGTTTTAAACATAACAGGGGCTGTCCCTTTGGGCTTCATAAGGTAAATACAAGGATCAAAGCGGGCGTTATTTTCGTGTTGTTCCTCAACCATCGATTATAGAAGAGAGGCAAGACGTTATATGGTTAATACCGGGGATGGCTTAGTGGTTAGCGATTCAGACTATCGATGCAAAGTCCTGAGATTCGAGCCTGAGCTGATCTTTCAGAGATGGTGTGATTTACTAACAATCGCTGAATATCTGCCGTGCATCGGACGAGCACGTTAAGTGACGGCCCCCAGACTGGACCCACTGGTTAAATAGATATCCTTTCCTATGCCCTGCCCTGAAATTCTCTCACCCCTCTATGTGTAGCATCGTACTTGTACGGTGGCGCCATCTACTGGACTCTAATGTCACTACAAACTGTTCTGTCAAAGTCACTAGACTTGCTCTCATTCCTTCCGTTTCTGTGTCCTGCCCAAAAGGCGATCTCGCTGTAGGTGGCTGGGACCTAAACTCTACTCACTGTGGACGGAAGTCCTACAAGAAAATGACAAATACTTATGTGGTTAATAAATTGCCCAATCTCATGGGGGACTCTTGGACTGATATTTCAGTATTATTCACATTGTGCGCACATCGCTTCGCATGCTTAGCGATGGAATCATTTAAAGTGATTGACGCAACAAAAATGAGCCGTTTTCTTTATCTAATGGTTATCGATACAGGGCAAAAAGGAAGAATCGGAATGGCATGATATTGTAGAATTGCTCGAAAAGAAAAAAATGGAAAAGTGTAACGTCGAATGTCTTTAATAGATAAACTTGTTTTACAAGTAACAGATCATACTTGTCAAAAATGTAGTACATAAGAAAAATTGAAAGTATCAAAAAATTCTTAAGTAAAAGGAAAACGAAAAAAAAAAAAAAATCAGCCAGAAAATATATAAATAAAAATAAAAATAAATAAATAAATACAATCATGACCTTCAAAACACGCCAGCGATTTCTTATGAGGGTAAACACCACCATTCCTAAGGCTGGGTAAAGTATGAAGGCAAGTTAACAATTTTGAAGCTTCTACTTTTCAGCTAAAAATAAAACATTTGTCTGTCTCCACTATATGCACACCTGTTCTCGGATTACGTTAAGGAAGTGGCCGTAAAAGGCGCGCTTTGGGGACCGGCCGCAAACGGAAAAAAACTTCAAAAACGACGACTCGAAGCAGTGCTAAGGGCTATAAGCAGTTTCCCGTTCCTAATTTATGGCCGTGGGCAGTGGATGGCCTAGTGGTCAACGTTCATGACTGCCACGGAAAAGTCTCAAGATTGATCCTAGGCAGGCTCGAACCGCTAAATATCCGCTGTGCGTCGTATGGGCACGTTAAGCAGTCGGACCGCGGGTTCCGCTTCCCTCCCTCGTTATAATTAAGAGCGTCTTTCTGCCTCGCTTCCTGGTGACTTTCCTGGGTTCACACCCATTCTGCATTACTTCCGCTTTCGTTTATATTGGGGTCGTTAGCGGCCATTAGTGGCTGTAAAGCGGGGAGAGGAAATTTAAGTCAACAGCAATTCCCAATCGACCATAGGGCTTTATATTGCTGCCATGATACGCGGAAAACTTTATCTACTAGAAAAGAGAAGTACATACCTTTTAAGGGGAAATCACCTGGTTTCTTTCATAGCAGTTAGCGGCGTGTAAATCAGTGGAAGAATTGATTCAGCTCATGCGCTCTGCGTCGTAATCGAATTTCAGCCATTTTCAACACATTCCTTCGATATGCACCATTTTTTCCCATCGAGTTTTTAAGTAAACGGTCGTCTTCTCGGGGTTCCTAATAATAAACTAAAATTTCGACGGAATTGAAGGCCTTCGTATGCGTATTATCATGCGTAAGTTTCGAAGAACATAACTGAAACCAGATGAAAATTTCCGCAAAAAGCGCGTAATCAAGAAACAAGTTTTGGCACAATGAGCAATGCTTTTTCTTAGCTTTCAAAATAGTTAGACATATACAAAGTGCGTTAAAAAGTTTTCCGAATTGGTGGTAAAGTGACGCTACAGCCGTTATAGTGCAAAAAATACACTTTTGGACAATTGCTAAGGACGAATCATAAACGGCTATATAGCACATAAAAAAGGAAGTGTGGTTGGATGCCAAGTGAAATAAAATAATGTCAAAATGCCAGGACATTACAAGAAAGACAATTTATTGTGCTCTGAAATCCAGAAGGCTTCGGAACGTGTTCAAGAGATAAACAGGAAACAGGCCATTTTGTGCAGAATACGTAAACGTGAAAAAAATGTAATTACCATCCGCATGCGTTCCGGCGTAAGATGTCAATACGGGATATGGCCACCATGGAGGGCGATGCAAGATTCCACACGTCGTGTCATGCTTTGCACAACATTATCAAGCAGCTGGTGGGGTAATTTATCCCATTCCTCTGTCAGTGCACGTATGAGGGTGTCCTTGTATATTGGAGGGCATTGGCGACCATCAAGACTCCTACCCAAAGCATCCCACACATTTTCAATGGGATTCAGATCTGGAGAACGTGCTGGCCATACGAGGTGTTGAATATCCTCGCTCTCAAGACACTCCTGGACAGCGACTGTTCGATGACATGTTGCGTTGTCGTCCATGAAAATGAATCTATCACCAACAGCACCACGGAACATGCGAGCATGAGGTAGCAGAACATCATTAATGTATCGTTGGCCAGTCATAGTCCCAGTTGGAAGCACATAGAGGGACGTACGGCCATTGATCATGATGCCAGCCCATACCATGACACTACATGTCGGATATCGGACCCTTTCCTGTATGTTTGCTGGACAATATGCAGTACCACTATCACGCCAGATCAGTTGTCGTCGACAATCGGACGATAGACTGTACCTACTCTCATCTGAGAAGAGGACAGCAGACCAGTCGTTATCAGTCCAATTGCGATGTTGATGGAACCATTGCAAACGGGCGGTACGGTGACGTCTGGAGAATGGGATGCACACAACAGGACGGCGGGCGTATAGTCCTCCTTCATGCAAACGTCTGGCGACAGTTTTTTGGGAGATCCGCTTGCCAGTAGCAGCCATAAACTGATTTGCTACCTCACTAGCTGTGCTGCGCCGGTGTCTTTTTGTTGATAGCACTATGTACCGATCTTCTGCAGGTGTCGTACTGCGAACACGACCTTTACCGTGACGTTTGCTACACTCTCCATTTGTTTGAAATGATTTCCAAAGCCTTGAAACAACACTGTGGCTGACGTCGAACTCCCTGGCAACATCTGTTATTTTTGGCCCTTCTTCAATCTTGCCAATAATACGGCCACGCGTAAAATCATCTAGGTGATGTCGGGAAGACATACTGAAAATTGCAAGTTCGTCAATTGATTCTTTCCCTTTCAACTTTGCGTTTGAACAACAACGGTCAATACACGTCAAATCCTTTATATCTTCTTATCAGCGCTATGACGTCACGAACAAGTTCGGCAATCCAAAATTTTTCATACGCACAACACGTCTTACTGTATCCCGCACTTATGCTAATTTCCACATTTTCCTGCCTTGCATTTTATGGTTGTTATCGTTGCTATTGTCATCCGTCCTTAGCAATTGTCCGGCAGTGTATTTCCACAATGTGTTTTTGTATTTGAATCTATAAATCAACGTTTCCCTCAACAAACTGATTGGGTAGCATTATATGCTGGATATATATATATCATCATATCATCATCATAATGTCAACCATTATCAATCCACTGCAATTGAAGGTCAACCAAAGTTTCCTCCACAACGATAGCAAAGGGACATCTCCATGTCAGGGAAGAATTTCATCCACCCATCTCCCATGGTCTTCTTCTGGGTCTTTTCCTGTCCCTTGGAATCCAATCTAAAATTTCGGCTGTCCATCGATGATCTGTCCTTCTGGCAGATTTCCAGCCCATTGCCATTTCAGGGACTCTGATACATGTACTTCCACATCTTGTCATTTTTCGGATCCACGAGTTCCTCTTCTTATCTCTCCCACCAAGTATGCACCTCTCCATGCTGCTTTGAGTTGTCTGCAGCCTTTGTATGTCTCTTTTAGTTAAGGTCCACGTCTCTGCACCATACGTAAGCAAGTGGAGAAATTGATCAAACAGTACTTTTCGACATAATTTTCACTGAAAATTATGCTGTTTCTTAAAAGCTCTCCAGGAAGATTCCTGAGGATTAAACAATGCTACAATGATCTGCTGTACATAGATAAAAGGTGACATTGAGGATCTGGAACTACAGACCTATCAACCTCCTATCAAGTGGTTTATAAATCTTCACTAAAGTTCTTTCACACCGCTTGAAAGGTAACACTGGACATGGCTCAACCGAGAGAACAAGCTGGATTCAGGAGTGGCTACAGCACAATAGATCATATCCACGTACTGAGAGAACTAATTGAAAGAGCGAGGGAATATACTTCCATTGTGCATGGCTTTTATCGATTATGAAAAAGCCTTTGATTCGGTGAAACCATCAGCAGTTAAACGGCTCTGAAATCCTGGTGTATTGATAGATCTCCATTAATATTATTATAACATCTATGAAAATGCAAGTGCAAAGATTCGGCTGTTTGAAAATACAACACACATAAAAATTGGAAAGGGAGTGAGACAAGGTGACACCATATCTCAGCTCTTTAATGCCACATTGGAAAATGTCTTTCAATCAGCCTGAATCTGGGAAAACATAAGGATAAAGATTAATGGAGATCTATCTAACCCACCTTCGTTTTGCTGATGACATAGTCATTTTTGCAACTACCCCATCAGAGCCTGCAGAGTATGATCCAGGAACTTGCTGACAAGAGTAGAAGTGGGATTAAAAATGAACTTTCAGAAGACAAAAGTGATGTTCAATGCTTTTACAAGGAATGAAGATTTATCGATTGATGGAGAAAAACTGGAGATAACAGATACGTATGTTTATCTTGGACAACAGATATCAAGTGAGGGTCACATTGATGAAGAAATTAATCGGCGTACAGGAAACTTCCTTCATTAAGGCATCGAGCTGAAAATTTGGAAGAAACAGCATAATTTTCAAGATTTCTATGCTTCATTATGTCTAAAAGAAAAGTGTTTGATCAATGCTTTTCCCCGCTTCATGTTCTTGATTGCATGGTGCAACTTCTGCTGGACCTTAACTAAAAGAGGAACATACAAAGGTACTGCAGACAACTTTCATGATGTCTGAGAGGTGCATGTATCATCCCTTTCATATAATTTGGAGATAAGAAAGGAACTCTTGTCCAAAATTTCGACGAGTGGAAGACATCATGATCAGAGTTAAATCCCTGAAATGGCTTTTCTCAGTGCCATAATCTGTTTTCTTCCCTTACTGAGATGTCCCTTTGCTATCTTTAGGCTTTGGTTGTTTTCAATTGCTTTCCCAGAAAAAGACCACAGTTGGGAGATGGGTGGATGAAATTCGTAAATATGCGGGTGTGACATGGTGGAGACTGGCACAAGACAGACCGTTTGGAAGTCACATTTTCTTTAGTTGTAATCATCTTCGTCCAGCAGTGGATTGATAATGGTTATTTACGATGATGATGATGATGATATATATATATATATATATATATACACACACGGTCGAGTCACATTGATGTGACTACCAACTAATATCCAGAGAAATCCGCCGTGTGCAGCGCGGACAGCAGCTAGACGGGCTGAGAGTGACTCAATAAGGTGCTGGAAGGTATTCACAGGTTTCTGGAACCATGCTTACTGCAATGCACCTGAAAACTGCTGGAAGGTGCGTGGTGGAGGAGCCATAAAGCGAACAACACGATCGAGGTGGTCATACCGATGCTCAATTGGGTTTAAGTCTGGAGAATTAGGGGGCCTGGTAAGTACTTTGAAGTCTTCATCGTGCTCTTCCAACCACTCCCAGACATTTCTAGCTGTGTGACACTACGCATTGTCGTTCTGGAAGATCCCATCCGCCCCAGGTAAGACAATCAGCATGTATGGGTGTACGTGATCCGCAAGGATGGGTTCATAAGAAATTCGATCCACAGAGCCTTCCACAGGTATAAGTGGATCCAGGGAATGCCACAAAAACACTCCCCAGGCCATAACGCTGCCACCACCAGCTTGTGTTCTTTCAGCAATAGTTGAAGAGTGTTTGTTTTCCGATGTTTCTTCTCTTATACGCGAACGTCCATCCGTTCGCCGAAGCAGAAAACGTGACTGATCAGAGAAGGTAATCCTCTGCCAATCAGCGGAGGTCCAATTCCGATACTGTAGTGCAAATGTAAGCTTTTTCTGCCGATGCACTTTCGTTAGCATAGGCGCAGTTGCCATCCATCTGCATCGGAGCCCCATACGTAGCAGGGTTCCTGAACTGTCGTTTTAGACACACTTCAGGTAGTCCCCTGGTTCATTCGGTCAGTGAGTTGCTCCATTGTAGCGTGTCGATCGGCCCTCACGCCCTTAGCAGCCGACGTTCACCTCACATCAATGGTACGTGGTGCTCCGCAGTTTACACGTCGCTTATTTGCAATGGTGTCATTTCTCCAATCACGATACACTTTAACCTCAGCAGCACGCTAACAGTTCACAAACTGCGCTATTTCAGAAATACTGCCACCCTTGGCCCGAAATCCTATAATCAACCCTTTTGCAAATCTCATAAATCCCTTCTTTTATCCATGACAGCAACGAGTGATATGTTTTCGGAATGCCTGCAACACACCTTATATACCCTCGAAGCTAGCTCATGACACGTGCCTTATTTCATTGGCTACGCGCTGTTGACGTCAAAAGTAGGAGGTGGTCAAAATAATGTGACTTGACTGTGTATATACAATCGAGTCTAGAATTTGGGTTGTCCATCGGTGATCCATTCTTCTGGCAACATGCCCAGCCCATTACCATTTTAGGGATTTTACTCTGATCATGATGTCTTCCACTCTTGCCATTTTCCTTATCCACGATTTCCTTTTCTTATCTTTCCCGCTTACACCAAGTATGCATCTCGCCATGCTGCTTTCAGTTGGCTGCCGTCCTTGTATGTCTTTTTTAGTTAAGGCCAATGCCTCTGCTCCGTACGCAAGCACTGGAAGGATGCACTGATTAAACACTTTTCTTTTAAGACATAATGACATATTGCTTTTAAAAATTATACTGTTTCTTCCAAAAGCTCTCCAACTAATTTTTTACAGGTCGATTAATTTCCACATACATGAGACCTTTGCTTGATATCTGCTGTCCAAAGTAAATCTTAGCAACGTCTGTTTTCCTGTCGCACTGTCCGCTTGTATAATACTGTATATACAGACAAAAGTCACCGGACGCCAAAAAGAGAAACATAACTTAGCATTTATGGACATACGTTAGCACGGTGTCAGTCCATCTTTGGCCTTAATGAATGCACTGACTCTTCGAGACATGCTTTCGACAAGGTTTTGGAACACAGCGAGAGGTATGCGCTTCCATTCTGTATATAATGCTGCATCTAACTGTTGCTTAGCAGTAGGTCTTGGTTCCAAACTTCTTATGCGGCGCTCTAATTCATCCGATAAGGGCTCTATGGGATTAAGATCAGAGCTCTGCGCTAGCCAGTTAACACACAATACAGAATTATCGTCAAACCACGCCGTTACACTCCTTGCTTTATGGCTCGGTGCATTATCCTGCTCGTACCAACAAAGCTCGGTTCCATAGTACTGCTACCAGAGTTGGTAGGTTATAATTGCTCAGAATATCGAGGTACACGTACTGGTTAACAGGTTTGTCCACGATAACCAATGGGTCGGGACCATACCAACGAAAAACAACTCCACACGAGTACTCTTCCAGCTTCAAACGTGTCCGTAGGAACAGTACACTATGGTAAATAGTGTTCCCCGGCTGCCGCCATTCCCACACACGGCCATCAGACTGATGGATCGTGTATCTGGATTCACCAGTCCATAGGACCCGTTTCCATTGATCTACGGTCCACGATAAATGTTCTTTACACCATGCTAAACGATGAGTAGCATTTCCGAGTGGAGATGAAAAAGGTTTATGAGCAGCCGCACGACCACGGTAACCCATGGAATGAAGTTTTCTGCGAATGGTACGTGTACATACCGAAGTTCCAGCATTTTTACTCATTTGTACACTAAGGTCTTGTGCAGTACTCCGTCGATTAGCTGTAACGACTCTCCTGAGGCTTCGACGCCCTCTATCACTGATTTTCTTTGGTCAGCCGGTACGTTTTGCTGCTTCAGGAACACCATGTGTCTTCCACTTATTCAGCACATCCAAAACAGTTGACTTGGGTATGTTTAAACGCCTCTCGATTTCTTTTATGGACAACCCACTAATATGACACCCAAGAATCTTTCCTCTCTCAAAGTGAGTTCTCTCCCGCCGCGACACTTTCACTCAACTTCACAGTACGATATGACCTCGGTCAGCTGCAGGCTTGTTTTTATACCGTTTGCAGCTGTACCGCGCATCTTAACAATGCAGCGGATCCGGTCATTTGCTTTTGAAGGGGTGTCCGGTGACTTTTGTCAATATAGTGTATATTAAATATATATATGGGTAGCTCAGCCCATAAAATCAGACCCAGTTCCTTCCTCCATTTTTTAAATCAACTTTTATTAATGAAACACATTTACATTATTTCGGCCCGTCTTAATGTAGTTCCTAAGGTGATGTGTTAAGCGGAATGAAGGTTTGATGATGCACGAATTTTTAAATTTGCTGAATAAACACAATTTTGAAACAATTTTTTTTAACAAAATTATTTTTTTTACAAATACTACCAAGCTTTACAGTTACAAAAAATATAACACATATATGAAGTATATGCATTATTAATAACATTTATGGAAATGCTAGTGCAAAGGTTCGGCAATTTGAGTATGCAGCACCAATAAAAATTGGAAAGGGAGTGAGACCAGTTGACACCATATCTCCCAAACTCTTTAATACCACATTGCAAAATGTATTTCCATCATTCAACTGGGAAAACAAGGGGATAAAGATTAATAGAGATTATTTAACTCACTTTCGTTTTCCTGATGACGTAATAATTTTTGCAACTACCCCTTCACAGCTTCACAGTATGATCCAGGAACTTACTGACAAGAGTAAAGAAGTGGGAATAAAAATGAACTTTCAGAAAACAAAACTGATGTACAATGCCTTTTTCAAAAATAAAGATTGTGTGATTGATAGGGAAAAGCTCGAGGTAATCTATACCTACATTTACCTTGGACAATAGATACCAAGCAAGGGTACATTGATGAGCAAATTATAATCGGCGTATAAAACTTGGTTGGAGAGCTTTTGGAAGAAACAGTACAATTTTCAAGAGCAGTATACCATTAGGTTTCAAAAGAAAAGTGTTTAATCAATGCATCCCTCCAGTTCTTACATATGGAGCCTAGACATAGACCTAAACTAAAAAAAACACAAAGACTGCAGACAACTGAAAGAAGCATGGAGAGATGCATACTTGGTGTAACCAGGAAAGATAAGAAGAGGAAACCGTGGATAAGGAAAATTACAATAGTGCAAGACCTCACAACCACAGTAAAAACCCTGAAATGGCAGTGGGCTGGGCATGTTATCAGAAGAACGAAACCCCGATGGACAACCGAAATTCTAGACTGGATTAAGGTACAGGAAAAGACTCAGGAGAAGACCACATGGGAGATGTGTAGATGAAATTCGAAAACATGCGGGAGTGACATGGAGGAGACTGGCGCAAAGCAGACCTTTGTGGAAGAAACTTGGGGAGACCTTCATCCAGCAGCGGATTGTAAATGGTTGACAATGATGGTGATGACTGAAATATTATATTTTATATATATGTATTTCTGCTCTAACAGCAGTAGCACCATGTTGCCGCCAATTCAAAAACAAGTTTTTGAACGCATTTTGTATGTGTCTAACCATTTTGATAGCTAAGAGAAAAGTCAATGCTCGTAGTGCCTAAAAATATGATTTTTGATTACGCGCTTATCCCGGAAGTTTGTCATTTTCTTCCGGATATTTTCATCTGGTTTCATTTATGTTCTTCGAAATGCACGCATGATAATACGCGTACAAAAGCCTTCAATTCCGTCGAAGTTTTAGTTTGTTCTTAGGGACCCTGAGAAGGCGATCTTTTACTTAAAAACTCGATGGGAAAATATAGTGCATATCGAAGGAATGTGTTGAAAATGGCTGAAATTGGATTAATACTCAGAGCGCATGAGCGGGATCAATCCTTCCATTGATCTGCACGCCGCTAACTGCTATGAAAGGAACCAGGTGAATTCCCCTTAAAAGGTATGTACTTCTCTTTTCTAGCAGGTAAAGTTTCCTTCATTTCATGGCAGCAATATAAAGTCGTATGGGAACAAAGGTGGATTAGGAATTACTGCTGACTTTAATTTCCTCTCCCCGCTTTACCAATGACCCCAATATGAACGAGAGGGGGAATAAAGCAGAATGGGAAGGCAGGCTTAATTGTTTGGCACCTTATCCCAAATCTCTTAGATTTCTACTTCTATGGGTTGTTTAAGACCTGAAGTCAGATACTCCCTTCTAAACTCCTCTATATAAATTGCTCTAAAATATCTAATTTGGGGGCACTAGTTTCGGGGAAGGACAGAGCCATTGTCGTAGGACAAACGCAGTATACGGGACTCGAACCCGGGCCCACTCCGGATGATTGGCTAGAAGCTAATATCTCAGACCTCTTGGCTATTCGGGTGGCTGTCTGACGTTTTATAATGAAGTAAATTTCTCCGTCATTTCTGTCCACGCCAAGATTCGAACCCGGATCCCCTCATTCCGGAATAAGTCGCTCTACCAATTGAGCTACGCGGACGTTTGTTCTGATTGCTATGTGCCTTAATGTCGTGTGCGTCCTGCTGGCAGGTACGTCACATCTCCCCCCCGAAAGAGGGCCGGGGCATGGCCCACGGGTCAGCCGTGACCATGAATCGTTGCAGGCAGCCATCCACTGTAGAACGTGCACTTGAGAACTCCCAGTCAATCTGGTGTGTGGAATGCAACGTCACACACATTTATTTTTCGAAGCGCTGGAGAAGGGATTCTCTGATTTTTCCTATCTCGCGGTGTGGAAATAACATCACACCATTGCGAGATTTTGAACGGTCGGGTCATCCGGATAGTTCGGGCGCCATTATAACGAAGTAAATTTCTCCGTCATTTCTGTCCACGCCAAGATTCGAACCCGGATCCCCTCATTCCGGAATAAGTCGCTCTACCAATTGAGCTACGCGGACGTTTGTTCTGATTGCTATGTGCCTTTATGTCGTGTGCGTCCTGCTGGCAGGTACGTCACAGTTTAAACCAGCTTTTTTCAGAATATCAGGATTTGACTTTGTGTGGGAATTAATTAAATACGATGAGGACACTGTGATGAAAGAAGAGAATTAATAACACAAAAAAGGGCACTTTTGTGTTATTAATTCAAAAAAGGGTATGATGCAAGTTTAAGAAACAGTATCTGTAATTTTTTGGCGATGGGAATAATTGATCTAAGTCTGATGTATGCTATATTATTTCATGTACCTGAACGCAACAATTGTCCGTAGCGTCATTCTAAATACATTGTTTGAAACAAATTCTTTACCACCGTGAATTCCATTTAATCATATTAAGGAGTACATGTAGGGGTCACAGGTCCGTGTATGATGGCCCCCTTACCAGCAGAAGGAAGAAGAGGACGGTAAATATTCTTTTTAATCTTTCATATCCAATTGGTATTAATATGGAGGTTGTTTAGTGATTAATTATCAGGCGAGGTTCTTGGACACATAATCGGAATTTTAAGAACTACTGAGGCACGATTATTACTTCTTCCAAGGGCCAATTCTATTAAATTTTATTTCATGAAAGTTGAACGAGATTTTATAGTTAAACATTTAATATCTTAAGAAGTAGCGAACATAGTTCTAAAAGAGACGAACTGAAATAAGTCTCAAGTTCGGAAGAAAAGTAAGTTCCAAGTCAGGAGAAAATACAATTAGATTGAGAAAAAGTGCGAGCTTGCACAATAAGCAGTATTGTCTCTAGCGATATAAATTCTGAAATTTAATTGTAGCTAAAAAATGCCACGTAAACAGTTTTTCAAAAGAAATGTCAGAAGAATGTTATTTATTTGCTCAATTCAATCAAATTTAGATGCAGGCGGGGAAAAGGTCGTTAAACTTCAAGATATTTTCGATTCTACATACTGGTAAATATTTTGCCATTAGGAAATTCACATTGTCTTCTTTACTGCCGTGTTTATCTACAGCAGAATCTCAGGAACTAACCACAGTTCAGTTGTCATGACTTTGTCGATGGCAAAAGTAGAGGATGTTTTGATCTTAGAAAGTGCACAGGTTCGTAAACGGCCGATTCTATGTTCCAGGAAAAGAAGCCACGGGCCACAAATATGAGCAACGTGAAGGGAGGAATAAATAAAATGTTTCAAGTGTCTCAAACTTTATGGAACCAAGCGATCGATAAAAAAAGGTTTCGGAAGCTCCAAAATTGTTTTTTTATCGAACTTTATTCAATATGAACAAATGTGGGAAATGTGCCCAAATTCTTATCGTACTAGATGTTTCGTTTACTAGGTGGCGTGATTTTCATTCATTGGGCCACTTTGAACAGAACGGAAGCTTAGTTCGCGGTGTAGCTTTGTTGCGAAATAACTTTCAGAACGGATTTCCGAAAAATATTGCTAAGTCACAAATCGTTTTTTGAATATTTATTGTTTTTTTTTTGTCTTTAAACTAGTATATCATTTTCTTATGTGAATACACTCTCATAGGTGAAAGTATCATATTCGACTAATACAAATAAAAGTTTGAAAAGTATTCGATCAGTTTCTTTTGGCTGAAGTGTTAAAGTTTTCTATGTCAGAGAACTGAAGAACTGAATTTTATTTTCATATCGGGGAATACTGATGTTCTTATTCGAACCTTTCGCCACAGACGAGCGCACGGCGAGCTTGCAAATTGAATCTGCTAACAGAACGCGGAAGGATTGTTATGTCATTATTTGCAGTTGTACATATCCATAAGTTTCAAGCTAATAGCAGAAGTCCTTCATGGTGTTGCAGTTTCACAAACAGTAGTGTAGTTTCTATTTTCCACTTAAGTAAAGGCAGAATGAAAAACGAAGAGCAAATTAGAATCAGATATTGAAAGTAAAAATAGCAAAGCTCTTCCAGGATAGGGCTTGGAAAAATTCCATTCAAGGGAAAATGCTCAGAGGGGCTTTCAGCGACAGAGCACAGACGGCAACTTAGCTCTTTGTCCCTTTAGCGTATTCGGAAAGGAGTGAGCGCTTTTTTAGCACGTCTTTTGTAAAAAAAGATCGTGCTTATGTTACCGATTTGTCCGTCCGTCCGTCCGTCTGTACCCACGATATCTCTGCAACTATTAGTCCGATTTGAAAAATTCTTTTTGCATTCGGAAGCTTGAAATATGCAAATGATGATCCTTTATTTCGTTTTTTTACGATGTACAATTTCTCCGGTAGAGGGCGTAAATGCAGATGATATCGAATTCAAAAAATACGTTTTATTCCACATATTTGCTTCTAAACATCCGATTGGATTTTTTTATCTTTCGATTCCATTTATGTCGAACAGTATTTCAGATATAGTTACTTTTTCAAATTACGCACAGATTTTCCGCTAGGGGGCGTAAAATAAATTACATTTCCCCGATAACTCCTCTTCTAAAACTCCGATTTGAAATTTTTTATCTTCAGCGGATACATCTCCTGATGGAAAATCTTTTGCATATAATTTGAAATTTTTGGTAAAGAATACTTTGGCCACCAGGGGACGTAAGTGTTAATTTTTGCTTCTCATGTATTTCCCATAAAATCGGAGCTTCTAAAATATCGATTGAAAAAATTATTTCGTGGACTCATGCCACTCACTTCGATAAACCTTTTCGGAATATTTTCTTCTTAAAATATTCCACAGTTTCTCCGCCAGGGGGCGTAGATGTACATCTTATTTTTGTCAATATCTGCACTTCTAGGAGTCCGATTTGAAAAATTCCTTCTTTGTTGGATAGCGTTTCCAGTGTGACATGTTTATCATATAATTTCAAAATTTTCAAGCAATTCATAAACTTTCCGCTAGGGCACGTAGAGGTAAATTGCGCTTCCCTATATCTCTGCTTCTAAATCTCCGATTTGAAAAATTCCTTTTGTACCGGATACAGCTCCTGATGGGAAATCGCTTGCACAGAATTTCTAACTTTGTTAAGAAAATGGTTTGGCCACCAGGGGGCATAAATTTTAATTTCCGCTTCTGATGTATTTGCAGCAAAATATGAGCTTCTAAATTCTCGATTGAAAAATTCGTCCTTTGTAGACCAATAGTACTCATGTCGACAAACCTTTTAGAAACATTTTCTTCTTAAACTAATGCATGGTTTCTACGCCAGGGAGCGTAGATGTATATCGTATTTTTACCAATATCTCTACTTCTAGGAGTCCGATTTGAAAAATTCCTTCTTTGTTGGATAGTGTTTCCGATGTGAAATGTTTTTCCCTATAAATTCAAAATTTTCAAGTAAATCATAGCCTTTCCGTTAGGGAGCACAAAGGTAAATTGCGTTTTCTGCGTTATTTCTGCTTCTAAAACTCCGATTTGAAAAATTCTTCCTGCATCGCATACAAGATCTGATAGAAAATATTTTTGACATAATTTCTAATGTTTGGTAAAGAATGGTTTGGCCACCAGGGGGCATAAGTGTTAATTTCTGCTTCTGATGTAATTGTAGCAAAATCTGGGCTCCTAAAAACTCGACTAAATTTTTTTTTCTTAGACTGATAGTGCTCATATGGATAAACCTTTTGAGAATACTTTCTTCCTAAAATAATGCATGGGTTTCCCACCAGGGGACGTAAAGTCACATCTTATTTTTGTCGATACTCTTTTCTAAGAGTCCGATTTGAAAACTTCTTTCTTATTGGAGAGAGTTTCCATTGTGGAATGTTTCTCATATAAATTCATGTTTTTCTTAACGCACAAGTTGACAACCAAAGGGCGTAAGCTCACGATTCCGTTTACAGCAATATCTGAGGGGAAAAAATCCGATTGAAAAACTTCTTTCTTCCGTCAGATACTATTGTTTTCCATATCGGTTCCATTGACTTTGAATAAGCTTTGATAAATTAAATTTGCGTCAGAACGGATTCCAAAAAAAAAAAAAAAGACGTGCTTATTACACCCGAAAATTCGGTGTCATCTTTCTTGTTTTTGTTACGGTCGTTTAGGTAGATCTGTGCTTCATTAATAGTCACAATAAATTTTCATCTGTTTCTGGCTAAGTGATTTTTATAAAGAAGTCTACACCGTGTTCTGAGCTCAGCCACGTACCTAGGCAAAAGGCGGTGAACATTATTATTATTATTATTATTTCCAAAGATTCAGATCCTTGTTTATTACCTTGTTTACAGTTGGTACAGAGATTTGTAACGACTTAGCGGTTGCTCTTCGGGTCAGTGGATTTTCTCTTTAAGACCAGAGACATTACTCACGAAACAGTCGCAAAAGTACGCACCTTCTTTGGATATTCGTTCAGTGTTGCTTTTTTCGTGTTGAAAGCAATGCCTGCAGTCGATTTCCCCTTCAATATTATTAATAATATTGCTTATTGTTTTACATTTAGAAATGCTAATTCCATGATTTTCACAGAGTTTTTTCATTACAGAATATGAATATTTCTCTTCGTAAAAAGCTAAAACACAACCTTCTATCTACAGCTTGTTTACGTGCACCATGTTTTTGGCAGACGATATTTAACTGCAGCCGATTTTTCTTACGTGTTCATCTAACGACGCGCTGTTGCCAATTTCAATTCTTTGAACCTCTTTATTTTCTGTAATATCTTATCAAAAACGTTCTACAAATGTTTGAACATCCCTCTGTAATTCCCATAACGGAAGATATCTAAGGCGAAGACGATTTTTGGAGATGCAACAATAATTCTTAGAATGCGTTCCCAAATATGGCAGAAAAATGGGAGTAAACACTTATTTCCTGGGTGACAAACTTGTGTTGGTACAAAAATGTAGGCAAACGTATAAAGAAATATCCCCGTTGCCATATAATGACATCAGTATTCAGAAGCGTAAATATCATCACTACAGAGATATTTTCCTGAACACCTCCCTGGAGGAAAACGTAAGCACTATTTTTTGAGAAACGGATTATACATAAACGTTTTCCTGCGGAGAAGTGGCCGTTTGACAGAAAAAATAATTATTTCTGTAAGATCTTCAGCTGAGAAAACACGCGATTTCGTAAACATATGCACTTACGCCTCCTAGTGGAAAAACGGCTTTTGCTTTAAAATATATTGTAAAATGCATACGAAATATTCATCGTCGTGGGGACCTTTTACCGGACGCGAAACAAATTTTAAACTCGAATTTTTAGGAGCAGAGATTTCGTAAAAAAAATCGATATATATTCCAAACCCTGTAGCAGTGATACCATGCGTAAAAAAGTATTTAAATAGAAACTTTTCGTAAAGTAGCATTCATAGCGGTAAAAGGTACAGGAGGATAAAATGAATTTTTTGAATTGATGTTGTTGAAGCAATTGCACAGCGTAGAATATATTTTGCATTTAACGTTTGTACATCATTGGTCAGGTTATGCATTGAAAAAAAAACCCATGGGTCAGTCGTTATTGCAGTTCAGGCTTTTTCGACTTGAAAATGAATTTTCCAAATTGGGCTAATATATGCAGACATACGTGGTGTCCACAGACAGACAAATGGATAACTAGTGATACTATACACTGAGTGGCCACTTTATTATGCGATCCACCTGACAGTTTTAAGCAAATGAGCTATGGCTACACCTTCTTGCTGCTGCCAGAGGGCGAGGCTAGTATAAAAAGGGAAAGCTTAGTGCTTTGCGACAGGTAGTAGAACCCTGATTTTTGGGTGATGAGATGGGTAAAAAATGCGATTTGACGGATTTTCAACGTGGGATGATTGTAAGGAGCTCGGAGCCATGGATGCAAGTATCACCGAAACCGCCACATTCGTGAAATGCTACCAGAGCAGCTGTTGTTAAAGTGTTTAAAGACTGGACTGTCAGCCAAAAAACTGGGTCTCTACGTGCAACGTGTGGTCTGTCATTGACTAGTGACTCCTCGGGCGGAACGGAGAGTGTCCGGATTGGTAACAGACAACAGAAGGGCAACAGTGCAGAAAATCTACAGACCATCTTTAATCAAGGATCCCCTCAAATGATCTCTGCACGCAATGTTCGCCGTACACTGCATCGGATGGGATATGGTGGCAGCCGAAGGCCTGGTCGAACACCTTTGCTGTCTGCAGTTAACAAGAGAAACCGTCTCCGAGTTCGTACAGGAGCACAAAGATTGGACAGTCGATAATTGGAAACAAATTATGTTGTCCGATGAATCACTGCTTTTCAGTTGCACCATGCCGATGGCCGAGTGAGAATTTGGCGGAAACAGCACGAAAGTGCCATGGACCCCAAATGCATTTTCTACAACCCTTCAAGCTGGTGGAGGCAACGTTATGGTTTGGGGAATGTTTTCCTGGCATGCTTTGGGCCCTTTTAATTTGTGTTGATCAACGTCTGACTGGCACATCATATCTAAATATCGTTGCTGACCAAGTGCATCCTGTCATGTGGATGGTTTATCCCAATGGCGATGGCTACTTTCAACAAGGTAATTCGTCCTGCCATAGTGCTCGTATTGTACATGATTAAGCCGTTTCAGGAACATGCCGATGAGTTTACCACAATCACCAGATCTCAACCCCATTGAGAATTTGTGGGATGAAGTTGAACGAGCCATCAGACAGCTGGATCCACAACCCTGCATTCTCACACTCCTGGAAAGTGCTATTCATCAAGTATGGTCTCAGATTCCACAAACCACCTATCAACATCTCCTCGTGGAGTCCATGCCACGAAGAATCGACGCAGTATTAAAGGCGAAAGGTGGCCCAACGAAGTACTGAGGGGGTGGTCATAATAAAGTGGCCACTCAGTGTATAAGCACGTACCTTTTTGTTCCTAAAGAAAGACGTGCAAATAAGAAAAAGGTCTTAGGCCAAAATTGATTTAATAACTTTACTGAGACATAGGTAAAAGGCAAAATTTAAATTGCAATTTATACGTAGTGTGTAAAACGCTTTCTAATTTTCCATTATTTTATCGCCTACCTGTAACTGAACAAATCGACTGCCTGCTGCGTCCAAATCTAGGAAATATTATGCATGGAATTTTACATCCACAAATTGTTAGCGCTTCAAAAATACATGGGGGGAATTTAGCAAAAGCACATAACGGCATTCTTTTCTCACTTTCTTTTCCATGTCATTTTTATATTTTTTTCCGAAAACACCGTAATCAACATGAAATCCCTTGTTTTGAACCACTATCCCCTATTTGGAGTTTTTTTCCTGAGTGAAACATAGGGGTTTATCATAATAATGGAAAGACCGACTTAGACTGGAGTATACGCAATGCGTCGTATGCAAATCACAGGGACGACGTTACTCTCGATACGTGAGGTATGTAACAGGCTGTACTGTCATGTCTCCTGTCACGTAGAAGTGCCACTGTCGTTGGTGAAACAGCTGCTGCAGAGTAATTGTCGACAATGTCAGATTTCAGAGACCTCAAAAAATGCACGGTCATTGGTGCGGGTCTTGCACGAGCTTAAGTAACTAGAACTTTGCAGAAAAAGTAGGTGTAACTCGAAGGGCTATATCGAAGATTATGACTACCTATCAAAACGGGCACGGTGTTGCCTCAAAACGTGGAAATTGTGAACGCCATACGATGATGTCAGATAAGGATAGGCGAACGTTGGTACGGATTGTGCCTTTGCCGGGTATGTAACGATTTGTCGGCAAACGGTTGGTCGACATAACGATTGGCCGACAGCAACGATTTGTCGACATAACGATTGGTCGACAGTGATGATTAGTCACGACATAACGATTGGTCGACAGCAATGATTAGTCGACAGCAACGATTGGTCGACAGCACGTTTTATCGACATAATGATTGATCGACAGTAACGACTGGTCGATATAACGATTAATCGACATTGGCGACATAAAATGGTCAACGGAACTTGGAAAAAAAATAAAATTGAACTAAGTGCAAACAGTTTGGTGGTAAATCAAGTGCCCCACCGGAAAGATTGCCACACATCTTTTAACAAAACCGGAAAATTTGCCACACACAGAAAAAATTGCCCCAACGAAAAATTGCTCACCGGAAAATTGCCACATGGTTTACATTAAGGGGACGAGCACAAATCGCCGTTCATCCGAGAAACGCTTTGAATGCGTGACAATTTTCCGGTGGGGCAATTTTCCGAGTTTCCGAATTATGTGTGGCAGTTTCCCCAAGGTGCCTATACCTAAAGTGCCCCGGGGCCCTTTTCGGAAATACCATCGTTCAGGAGAGGCCCTCTATATAGATTTCACTTAGAGCACAAAAGATGACACGGGGGCCTATTTGGAAATAATATGTTATAATGCTGTACGTTCCTGAGGACTACATTCTAAAAGATATTATTTCCAAAAAGGTACTTACGTTTTTGAGAGGTCAGTACGTTCTGAGAGGTACCGCTGCGAATGTAAAACCATAATCCTCTGAACCAATGGTTATCTCGACCAATCGGGCTGTCGACCAATCCGTTACTGTCGACCAATCGTTATTCGACCAATCGGGCGACACCGATTGTGCCACGGAAACACAAGACCACAGCACAACAAATAGCAGCAGAGTAGAGCACCAAGATCCCGTTTCCGGAACTGCAGTTTGTCGGGAACTCTACCGTCATGGTATTTATGGCAGCGCTGGAATCCACAAAGCTCTTGATTATTGACATCAATGCAGCAAAACGTGCAAGTGGTTCAAAGCACATAAAAAAACTAGGATGCTGAAGACCCGCAAAGTGCTATCTGGTCTGATGAATCGTGCGTCACAGGTGTTTCCCATGAATAGTAGAATGTACGTCAGACGGAACCTGCAGAAGCGTACCACATCGACTGTTTGGTTCCGACAGAGAAGCATGGAAGTGGATCTCTAATGCCATGTATCGAGATGATTACGCACCACTATATTCGGAATGTATGAATCATGGTTTGCATGGAAGTGGATCCCTAATGCTGTGAGCTGCTGCATATCATATCATGGCGCTCTCACAGCATTAGGGATCCACTTCCATGCAAACCATGATTAAACATTCCGAGCTCTGTGAATGGGGCGTAATCATCTCGATACATGGCATTAGGGATCCACTTCCGTAATGCTGTGAGGTGCCATTTTGTTATTCTGACGAGTCACGGCTATACCTGCAACGTACGAATCTATTCTTTGGGACCACCTACACCCAATGTTGGAGGCATTGGGTGTATGTGTAGGCCGGAAATCCATAGTTTCAAGCAGATAAATGCCCCGTGCATTGTGCGAAACGTGTTAAATTGTGGTTTGCAGAGAATGAAGATGTGGTACAGCAGTTACCCTGGCCACCCCAATCCCCAGACCTCAATATTATTGACCACTTTTGGGAATATCTTTAGCGAAAAGGTGAGATCACACTTTTCCACCTCCAACATCCCTGTCACCCAATTCGGAGATATTTTACAAGGAGAATGGTCTGACATGGCGTTATCAGTATTCCATCATTTGTGCTTGAGTCTACTCCAAGTCGGATTTCTTCTGTTTTGAAACCCCGAGGGTGACTCTACAGCTTATGAATAAAAAGCTATCCACAAACTGTGTTTCAATTATTTTGATAAACCGCTGCAGTTTCGTGACCAGGAAGAGGCACGTAAATAAATATATTCACTGCCTTTACTTTCATTTATCATTGAACTAGAACTTGTTAGTATTTAAAAATTTTGTTCTCCACTTTATGATAATTTTCTGCAGTCGAAATTAGATCAAAAACCCTGTTTTATACGATTACGAATTCTTGTATCTCAAAAACAAAGGTTCACTTTAAATCTCGAGGGTAAGATGAACAAATATTTTAGCAAAAGCTTTTCAGTTGATAGTGCATAAATTCTCTTCACCGAAAAAAAAAAAAAAAATGTGAAACTACGGAAAAATACAGCGTAACTTATTAACTGCTGCCTAGAACAGAAACAGAACAGACGTTTTTATATAGGAACATGCCGACTCCGAACCTTTTAACAATCGATGCTTTCGTACTTTGATATAAGTATTCCCCGTCGTACTCAAGAGTTTGTATATCTTGCCAAACAAATACACGAGTGCATGCCTTTCTTCTCAGCCTTCGGGGCGGCCTTCGAAGTTTGTTATTGACTTCATTCAATACGAAGATCCAATATATTTTCCCCAGCTGTGAAGCATCTTGTGTACGTAGAGTTAGTGAGAGATGCAAAACTCGGAAGCCAGACATCAAGAAATTTCAATTCATTTTCATTCTCTTTGGAAAATGAATGTGTTTTTATTCCCCAGAGAGAGAGAGAGAGAGAGAGAGTACAACAAATACCTCATTTCAAAGGTCAGAAAATATTTTTTTTCTCACTGAACGATGCGGATTTGAAATTTTTTGGTGGCTAGTAACAAATTGCAAAATTAAATGAAACTCACGGTTCCTGTGTACTTGTTATTTGTACGTCTCTTTCCCAGAAAAAAAAAAAAAACATTTGTAGTCCGATTTATTTCTGTGCACAGCAGGGAATTTTCTTTTTATTCCAGTGACGCAGTTGAAAAACTAAGGCAGCTTAGACGGCAGTACAGAAAATCAGACGTAATGGCAGGTAAAGAAAGCTGACGGGACAGATGCAGACAGTAAAACGATTGGTCCAAATGCAGTAAGATCCGCGGTCAAGTCTGGTCTGCTCCTCACTGAACCCCTTCAAGTGCATAACTTTCTCTCTTTTTCTATTTTTTTTTTTTCGTCTCATGGATTTTTACTGTACTGTATTGCATTTTATTGTTGTGTGGGAGAATAGGCCTCGTGACGTGAAAGGTATCGTTAGTAATTAAATACAAATGTCAAGTAATATTTTTTTCCCCAAAATATTATTTGATTTTCACGGTTAATTGCAATTACTTTTCGCCTGTTCTTTATTTGCCGGCATTACATACCCAGACCACATGAGGGTCACGTAATAGTTATACATAGCCTTGACAGTAAGCAGAATATAAAATAAACATTTTTAAAGTATATTTCCCGATGGCGGAAAAAATAACTAGAAATAAATGCGTTATTCATTCATAACGTCCCTCTCGTTCCTTTTTTTACGCTTTAGTTAGTTAAAAGTTAAAGCTTCCCAGTAGACGTCGTAGGAATAGAAAAATTCGCCCACCCTTAATTTACAGCTTCTGTTCTCTAGGAAAGAAGGAAACCAGAACTGATGAGCAAACACAATTCCTATGCATCTCATCCTCTCGCGTGACTTTGTTGTTCCTATCAGTCATTCACATTTCATGACATTCAGGAGCCCGCTTTTGGGGGCGAGTGCAAAGACAGCAGCCGCGTTACCTGCTGGAGGATAATGGTGGAAATCGATGCTCCAGGGAGGGTGAATAACCAAAACTATTGAACAAACACAACACCTTAATTTCTTTCACGTCACGGGGGAACCCCGCCTTAAAAGGGGGTAACGACAGCATGCATCTTACCTCCCTGGGTGCTGATGGAAATAGATGCTTTTTTTTATTATTATTTTCATCGCTGTAAGTCAATACTTACAGCCTTTTGAAATCTATAACTTTACATCTGAATTCTGACACCGATGAATTAATGACGTTATTGTATGCAACTTTCATTTCCCCATCTTAGATGGTTTAATAACCATTAATTTTGCAGCAGTAATCACATGCCACATCTTTTTTTTTTTGCAGGCTATTGTGTTTTCATTAGAGCATAAAAAAATCAAAAGGGGCACAGTAGCAACTGTGCTGCAACCTACAATGTAGAACTACGTCAACTGTCACTATTTCATGGCCCTATCTCACTAGTTCTACGTCCTTAAGGTATCCCACAACGTTGAAAAGGTAGTCTTGGAGCCAAATTTCACATTTTTTAAAAATGCGTTCATTTTAAAGCCCCATTCTTTAGGATTCCAAAACTGCCTTTGTTTCTTGTCTACGATGAACAGTTACAGCAATCAGAATATCTAAACCCAGGTGTCAAACGAACCGGAAGTGACACTTGAAACGCCTTTTTTTTGCAGTAGGATGAGATTTTCGTCCCGAACTCTTTACGGAAAACCTGATAACTGCAAAAGGTATGTAAATAAATTGATGAAAATTGGTATACATCTTTCTTATAATGTTGTGCATGCAATGAACTTAAAGTTATGCTGTTTATCAGTTCAAAGTTAGGTCATAGCTATTTACATTCAACATAGTCAAGAAATTTGTCCAAAATTCACACTAATGCATGTAGGAATGAGTGTATCTCAGCAGTGTTTAGGAACATCACTTACCTTTTAGTTCACTGCATAGATAATAGTCATACGCATATACTCATGTAAAAAATGCCATCATATATCTGTAACGTTTTTATTTAGAACGTTTGCCGTAAACGACATATTTCCTTAAATTCTTTCACAAATTTCCCAGTTTCTTGAAAATTTATATTGATATCATTTTTTTCAACGTTTATGCGTTTTTGTGTGTTAGCCTTCCTGAAAAAAAGTACCCATTCTAGCATTTTTTCAAAAAAAGTGTCACCAACATAGTGGGATACCTTAAAATATTCAGCGAAGGACAGTTGACATAGCCCTACGCTGTATAATACAGTATAATAGGTTGCGATACAGTTGCTAATGTGCCCGTTTGAATTCCTAACATTGTTGCTGAAGAAATTGTTCTGCAGAAATTTTTCAAACTCCTTAGTTTGCCTTTAGTTGCCTTGTTATAAATTTGGCGATACGTTTTGGGCCTAATTAGTCTTATTGTTTTTGCTGTTGTTCTTGTCTAGATTCAGAATGCATAACGATGTAAAGGTTTGAGACGTAATACATTTATTATCCAGCAAAGTTTCACAGACTGGAGATGTACATTGGTATTCCATGCTCGGTGTGAATTTTTGAAAATTTTGATAGATGGCATCAATTTCCATCTTTTCTTGCTGTTCAGGCTCAGTTTGTGCAGTTGAAGTGACAGTTTGAGTCCCTAGAGTTGAACTCCAGTGAAACTCCTCCGGAAGCGCAGACATTGACGCTCCCTTACATTCCCGATGACCTAGCGGGCATTTACGGATTCTTCTCTTTCTTCTTCAGCTGTTTCTTCAACTTCCGTCGGTTGTTATAATAAATTTCTCTGGATTTTCGCGGCATTTCTAAATTTTCGTCACCAAATTTTCTTTATTAAAAAAATAAATAAATTTTAAATCCACTTTATTTCGGTTTATCACATACGTCCGTTAGTTTTGACCGTCAGCTACGGAATGCGGGGCTGAGGTCATTATCTATTCACTAGTTATCAACCTTCAAATGGCGTCCGGCGAAACAAAATCACGCGAAATTCAGCTCAGATTTCTAACGCTACTGTATCGAAGGGTTAAGGGGTGGAGGGTTGAAACTTGTTTTGTTTTAAATGGGACTCTATAAACTACGTAATGATGCATTATTTATTACTCTACGATTATTAGTTTCGAAGATATATGGGTTCAAAGGTGTGACACGTTTTCGTTGCATCCGTGCTCCCGATGCTACCCACTATCCAGCACAAAGAAAGACGTTGTTCTACGTCAAAGGCATGTACTTCTACTGGTAATTCTAATTTGGGATGTATCAGGAGAACCTGAGACCCACATAGCTTTCTCTCGAGAGTTGTGGTAAATGGGGATAATATGCTATTGCCAAACATGTGTTTTCCGTGAGTTTGTATCAATTAACAGTTCTCAGCACAGCGGAAGGATAAACTCCCTCTCTCGAGAGTAAAGGCGGCCACGGTATTCCATTCAAAATGAGACTACACATATTTGATATTTAAGCGTGCATTAAGATACCGAATTTGCCACTAATTTAGATATCACCATTTTTAAATCATGGATTTTTCAACTAAAATCATGCCTCTGTCCAAATTTATATGTTTTTAATATGCCTCAGAAGACCGCGAGATCTCGAAAAAATCGAAACAGTTTGTTAATTGTTAGTTTCATCACTGTAGCGAAATCAAATACCAGTTAGAGGTAAATGTCTAGATAAGGACATAATGAATGAAAGTGAAACTTTCAATTGAAAATGCTCATGGGAAATCTTTCTGGTCGATAATAAGAAACATAACATGTATTTCGGTTTATAAGTCGATATGGAGCATAATTCGAATGGTACAACTATTGTACTTGTGATCTAAATATTTTGGCGTAGAACAGAAATCAAAGTTTCCAAGCTTTCGCACATCAACCAGTTGGCTTTTTCAAGGACAGCAAAACTTCAAAATGAATAATAGAACACTTCAACAATTTGAAATCGGTGACTAGACTAGACAATGAATGAATAAATGCGAATGCAATTATTCATTCAGAGAAACGAGGCGTCATGTTGGTTGGGCGCGCGGTACCGTGGGAGAAAAACGCAGCATTATTTGACGATATAACTCCAAACTCGTGGCAATTCTAGAGAGACGCTATCATTGCAAACCTCACTGTTGGTAATGGTCTCTAAGGTTTCTCGAACGGCAGTTGATTTTAGTAGTGGAGTAGGAAGCTGATTTCTGTATATCATCCCGAATAAGATCAGCGGATTTGAATTTGATTTCTCTGGACAGGGCAGTGATTATTTCTTCGTCCCTTGTGTATCTTTTATGTTCGTTGAGTCTAATTCTAAATGAACGCTTGGTCATTCCGATGTAGTATAGCTTGGGGCAGTCCGAATATTGTAGTGGGATGACATAAACACCTGCCTCGTTGAAAAGAGGAGACTTGTCAATATTTTTCTTAAGCATGGTATAAAAAGACGCAGGAGACCTTATGTCGACACCGAAGTTCATCCTTCTGAGCGCGTTCCTGAGTTGATATGAAACCCAGGTAACTTAGTTGCAGCACGGAAGGATTAACACGGATGGATCTGGATTTTTCGATAAAATTTTGTATCTGTTTTGAGGTGTATCCTGCCTCAGTGGCTAATTCGATCATATTTTTCGTTCGAATTGTCTAGAGTGAGCATCGCAGCAGACGGCGAAGGCTCTTCTAATTCGAGAACGGAAGAAAGCTGTCTTGTAAGAATCAGAGCAGAACGAACTGAGGAGTATCAGGTTTGAAACGGAAGTGAGTTTATAACAGACTATTATAAACCCACTTCCGAAGGCGGTTCTCAAGCGATTTGTTCACCAGGACGCCCAGATAAGGTAAGGCACCATTGCGTTCAAGCTCCATAGGGAAATGTCTACTTTCCATGAGGCCATATGAAAAATACGTCTTTCGCATATCGTAGCCAGGTGGTAGGCCTTGGGGGGATGTTGATGAATATATATTGCTTAGTTGGGCAATACATAGCTTTCTTGAGGATTAATTTTGAAGATGTTGAGGCAAGAATCCTGCGAATAAAGTGATGAATGAGATATAGCTTCTTTCAACGTTCCAATGGCTTCCAGCACGGGACCGATGGTTAAGAGAAACCAAGACGAAACTTCCGGTAATGTCGTGTTGTGTCGGTAATGTCTTTATTGTCTACTCAAGTCACCTCGTTTAAATTAGTGAAGTGTTCTATCATTCAGTTTGCTGTCGACCTTCCTTGAAAAATCCATCTGGTTGATGAGCGAAAAAGTTTGTAAACTTTGATTTCTATACTGCGCCAAGAAATTCGGATTACTAGTATGGTTATACTACATTTTGAGTCTGTTTATTTATTACCTTAGAACAAATACTGTATTCTGAAATTCTGTAATTTTATTTTTAATGTTTCCGTGTAATTATTAAAAGGAAGGGAAAATGAGGTAACTTAAGCATTTTTCTTATCGGCAAGAAGTTGAATTTAGTAAGTTTATTCCTTTTTCTTACGAACTGATGCTACCGTATTTCTTCCCTCTCACCGACTAGTCAGAATATCCCCCGCTTAAAGGTAAAAAAAAACCTCACAAAGGTCACACGAGCATGCCAAATCAAAGTGATGCTTTCAGCATGAGTTATTATGGTTTGCTGCCACAGAGTCTGATGAAAATCAGAAATCAAAACGGGTTTTGATTTCAGTCGGAAACATGAAATAAATTAGAATAAGCGCAATAAATGGAAGCAACAGCTGATTTTAATTCAACTAAGACGTACAACTGAAAGAATGGCAGAACAAAAAATACAGACTGCCTTCTCTATATCTGCTGGTTATTGCGTTTTTAAATCGTCGACGCAGTTTTTACAAGCCGATGAGCCAAGAATCTGCCACGTGTTTCAGAGGTTTAATCATTGCGAGATAAGTGAGATGCACTTATTGTTGTTCTGGCGGCTGTGTAAAATCAGAGGTAAGTGGGGTCCACGGGTCCTTGGAGAAATCGCCAGGGGAATGCAATTATCAAACGACAACTGACACTCCAAATCGGTCATGCCAATTTCAATGTTTCTGTTGAACTGAAATATCTGTTTCAACAGCTTTTAAACAAGTTTTTAGTGAACGGAATATTACATTTCTTACGCTTTCGGAATGGTTTCTTATGAACGTAATATTGATTTTGCAGTGCCTGAATCACGACCGAATTTTTACCTCCTACTTCTGACGTCAACAGTGCGCAGCCAATTAAAGAAGGCACATGTCGTGAGCTGGTTTGGAAGGTATATAAGGTGCGCTGTAGGCATTCTGAAAACCTCCATAACTCGTTGCTGTCATGGATAAAAGGAGTGATATATCAGAGTTGCAAAAATGGATGATTATCGGCTTTCGCCGTCAAGGGTGGCAGTATTTTTGATACAGCGCAGTTTGTAAACTCTTCGCGTCCTGTTGTAGTTAAACTGTATCGTGATTGGAGAAATGGCACCATTGCAATTAAGCGACTGGAAACCGTGGAGCACCACGTGCCATTTATGTAAGAGGTGAACGTCGGCTTCGAAGGTGTGTGATGGCCGATCGACCCGCCACAGTGGAACAACTCACTAGCCGAATGAATCAGACTACCAGAAGTGTGTCTAAAGTGACAGTTGAGCGAACCCTTCCGCGTATGGGATTCCGATGCAGAATAACAGTCACTACACCTATGCTAACGAAGGTGTATCGGCAGAAAAGGCCTACCTTTGCACGGCAGTATCGGAAATGGACTCCTCCTCTGATTGGCAAAATATTGCCTTCTCCGATGAGTCACGTTTTGTGCTTCATCGAACGGATGGACGTTCGCGTATAAGGCGAGAAACATCGAAGAACAAACACGTTTCAATCATTGCTGGAAGAACACAAACTGGTGAGGTCAGCGTTATGGTTCGGGGCATGTTTTCGTAGTATTCCCTGGATCCACTTATACCTGTGGAAGGCACTATGGACTGAATTCATTATGAATCCATCCTTGCAGATCACGTACACGCATACATGCTGATTGTTTTCCCTGGGGCGGATGAGATCTCCAGCACGACAATGGGACGTGCCACGCAGCTGGAAATGTCCGTTAGTGGTTGGAAGAGCACGATGAATACTTCAAAGTACTTCCCCTGGCCCCCTAATTCCCCAGAATTAAATCCAATTGAGCATATGTGGGACAACCTCGATCGTGTTGTTCACTCTATGGGTCCTTCAGCACGCACCTTCCAGAAGCTGTCACGTGCACTGTAGTCACCGCGGTTCCACATACCCGTGAACACCTTCCAGCACCTTATTGAGCCACTCCTAGCCCGTCTCGCTGCTGTCCGCGCTGCACACGGCGGTTACTCTGGATATTAGCTGGTGGTCACAATAATGTGACTCCACCGTGTACATACAGTATGCATATATATAGCATACAAATGAAGTGCTAAATACACTGGCGGAAAGCGAAAAAGGAACACCAAGAAGCGAATTGGCGGACGATCATGAAATTTACATATGTTAATGGGATCGAGTTTACGTAGCTGTTATGTTAATTTCAGGACCAACCGGTGAGCGCTTACGCTACAGCACGGCATAATATGCAAATTATCGTCGGTGGTATTTAAGGAGTACGGCGAAATGAATGTAATCAGTTGTCGGCGTACGGACACGTGCGAAAACCCTGAAGAAGCTGCAATGCCTGGACATGGAAGACGTGTACGATTTCAGCAGCTAGCGGACTTTGAGCGAGGTCGTCTAGTCGGACTCCGCGAGGCCGGGTGGTCGTATCGTCGTAATGCGGAGCGAATTGGACGGGAAGTATCGGCGGTGGTACGATGGTGGCGTAGATGGTCTGAGGAACATTCCCTCACGAGAGCACGTGGAACCGGGAGTCACAGACGGACTGATGAACGGACCGATCGACGCATAAGAAGAGCGGCGTTGTCATACAGAACATCCACTGCGACGCAAATCCGAGCTGCCGTTGCACCTGGAGGTGACTGTGCGAACAATCCGCAACCGTCTACTGAATGCATGACTACGTGCACGTGTGCCTCTGGCATGTGTACTTCTGACTCCAGCCCACCGTCAGGAACGGCTGCAGTGGCGTCGCCAACGTCTGCACTGGAGAACGCAATGGCGATCTGTCGTGTTCAGCGATGAAAGCAGATTCTGCTTGGGAGCCTCCGATGGCCGTATGCGTGTTCGCAGACGCACAGGTGAGCGTCTCCACCCTTCTTGCATCCGCCAGCGACACACAGGGCCTACACCTGGTCTCCTGGTGTGGGGAGCGAACAGCTATCACTCCCGTACACAACTAGTGTTTGTACCGGGGTACATTAAACAGCACCTCGTATATCAACAACATCATTCAGGCCGTTGTTGTGCCATTTGTAAGTGTCGGTTCATCGTGGTGTTTTCCAGCAAGATAACGCACGCCCACACACGGCACGTGCAGCGCAACTTGCACTTCAGGGTGTGAGACAACGTCCATGGCCTGCACGTTCACCGGATTTGTCCCCCATTGAGCACGTGTGGGATATTATGGGATAACGACTTATCCGGTCTCCACGGCCAGCCACGACCATCCCTGATTTACGCGTCCAGGTGGAGGATGCTTGGAACTCAATACCCCAAACTTACATCCAACATCTGTACGACAGACTCCATGCCAGAATTGCACAGTGTGACGCAGTTCATGGCGGTTCAACCTCGTACTAACCATGTTACATGTAAATGTTATTTTTCAGTTTACCAGCAAATACAGCTGTATTTTTGCCATAATGTTTTGATCACGTTATCCTCTGTATTCCGTTATTAGGCTGTATAAATTTCGTTGTTATCAGACGTCCCCTTCTTGGTGTTCTTTTTTCACTTTCTGCCAGTGTAGAAACATTTAAAAAAATTAAACAACGGAAGGCAAAATTTATCATAACCTTCGTGGACAAATAAAAAAAATAACTGTGCTATAATCTGGAAAAAATATTACCATGATATTATTTCGGGAAGAACTAGACAACAATGAAACACCTGCCTTGATTAACCAACAACATAACGCAATTAGCAAAACAATTGTAGCGTTAAACAAGAGATTACATATTACCAACTTTAATGTCAAGTTACTGTACATATGTGCGGTACTGAAATTTCATAAATCTCCCTTAAAATATCGCTTCGTAACTTCCGCTACCAAATGTTATGGAATTTCAGCCGCAAAAAATTCGAACAAAAACCTTTAAAATAATATCAAACGAAATCAAGGACTCCTGGGAGGTGCACAACGGTCAATGAGTTATTAAATTACTTGAAACTGTGCTCATTTAAAAAAATCATTTTTTCAAAGATTTGACTTTAAAAATCTTTTTTCTTCTATAGGATTGGAAGATCTCAACAGATTCTGCGATACCCTTTTTGGTGAAAACAAAGATATTCTTGCTCTGAAAGACGAATATTGGTACAATTTAAAAATCTATATACACTGACGGAAAAAAATCCCAACACCACGAAAAAATAGTTGTAGAGGAATGAAATGGCGGCAATTGTATAGGTAACATATTTAATCGATTAAGGTTTCAAGATCACAGCTTAATGTAAGCGCGAGAAGAGCCATTTTAAATGTGAAATGCTGGTACATTAATAACCTGTGTAACCGCCAGAATGTGTTGAATGCAAGCACGCAAACGTTCATGCATTGTGTCGTAACAGGTGCTGGATGTCAGTTTGTGGGATGGAGTTCCATGCCTGTTGCACTTGGTCGGTCAATACAGGGACGGTTAATGCTGGTTGGGGGTGACGCTGGAGTTGTCGTCCAATGATGATCGATTGGTGAAAGATCTGGTGATCTAGCAGGCCACGGCAACATGTCGACACTCTGTAGAGCATGTTGGGTTACAACAGCGGTATGCGGGCGAGCGTTATCCTGTTGGAAAACACCCCCTGGAATGCTGTTCATGAATGGCAGCACAACAGGTTGGATCACCAGACCGACGTACAACTGTGCCGTCAGGGTGCGTGGGATGACCACGAGAGTGCTCCGGCTGTCATAGGAAATTGCTCCCCAGACCATAACTCCAGGTGTAGGTCCAGTGTGTCTCGGCCGCAGACAGGTTGGTTGCAGGCGCTCACCTGGCCTCCTTCTAACCAACATACGACCATCACTGGCACCCAGGCAGAACCGGCTTTCACCAGAAAACACAACAGATCTCCACTCCGTCCCCAATGAGCTCTAGCTTGACACCTCTGACGTCGCAAACGGCAGTGGTTTGGAGTAAGGGGAATGCACGCTTCCAGGGCGTCTGGCTCGGAGCTGTCCTTCAAGTAACCGATTTGTAACAGTTCGTTGTGTCACTGTGGTGGCAACTGCAGCTCGGAATTGCTGCCGCAAACGCGGTACGATGCGCCACAGGCCATACGCCGTACACTGGCGGTCTTCCCTCTCAGGAGTGCCACGTGGCAAGCCGGAACCCGGTCTTCTTGAGGCAGTACATTCCCTTGACCACCGCTGCCAACAATCATGCACAGTGGCTACATCCCTGCCAAGTCGTTCTGCAATATAAAGGAACGAAAATCCACCTTCTCGTAGCCCTATTACACGACCTCATTCAAACTCCGTGAGCTGTTGATAATGGCTTCTTCGTCTTCTTAAAGGCATTCTTGACTAACATCAACACACTACGTCGAACCTCAAAGATAACTAACGCTCACGAACGTTACAGCGCGTATTTACAGCAAACCTGCTTTGCACAGCCTGAGGGGCGCTACTAGCGCCACACGTATGCGCAGAGCGTGAAATTTTCATAGACGTCATCTTACAGATGTACTCTCACCGCCTACCAACTGTCGTTTATTTAACACAACCCCTTCTTGGTGTTGGGATATTTTTTTCCATCAGTGTATCTTTAACAACTACTTAGAAATGGGATAGAAGACCTATTTACAGGTAAAAAAGGCGTTCCCATGGGAACGTCATTTTCTAGCGTTCTCGCTAACTTATATCTACACTTATACGAAAGGAAATACCCTGCCTCTTTGGTCTGCAGTCGGATTATTAGATACGTGTATGGCATTCTGGTGATCAACCTGGACGATTTTAATCACATAGCAAAGAACAATTACCTAGAATACTTGGATAACAAATATATATACGATCGATGAAGAAACGGGTTTCTGTACGCCCAATTAATGTGAAAGACAATAAAAATAAAAAGTGAACTCCGTTTATTAGGCGTGCAGAAAATAAGGGAAACAAAAGATGCTAGCTTTCACTACCTCCGGGTAGCTTCATCAGGCATTTAGTAGTTAAAGATCGCAGAAGCAACTGGAACAAATGTATTTCTGAGAATGTAATTAAATTCAAAATAAGTAAAACACTTGCACGATGTCACGGGTTGTTTGATCCCAGTGGCCGGGTGGTCACGTGTAACTTCTAGGAGCCGGTGCCATATGAAAGGAAGGCTCGTGGTTACATCTTTGTTAAGCACACATTCCGTCGCGGTGATGATCTCGATATTTTCGCGAAGCGCAGTAGCTCTTGCGCTGACGTACGGTGCTAGTTTCTTAAAATCTCCCCATCTGGGAACTGCCCTTTCAGATGCAACATCACGGGCTAGTGCCGTCAAATCTTTTCGGCCTTAACGTCCCTTTGGTGTTCAGAAAAACGGATCTGGAAGGATCTTTTTGTCATCCCGATGTAGGACTTAACGGATGCGTCAGGATAATCCAAAGGAATAGCATAGATTCCGGCTTCCAGTGAGCGTAGAAGATGATACGCGTTAGTCTGCTGAGAGGATATCTGACAAAGGTCTAGGAGCAGTCACGCCGATATCATAACCTAGCCTTCGGAGAGCATTCTTCAGGAAGTACGTTAGTCTAGGAACGTAGGGAACCGAATGCTACGAACCGGGCTGGCTGTGCCGTGGAGTTGGCACGAGGCTGTGGGAGAGCAGTTTTTGCAGCCTTTCTTGCCCATTTGGTCGATTGGTGATCATACGTGCTCCGCTGTGCCGCTAGGTTTTCAAATGCCATGATCTTCTCCTCGCATCATTGGCTTTGTTAGAGGAGGAGTTCCTGAGTTTCACTTTGTTTCCGTACTTTGTGCGGGCATATTTATAGGCCTGCTGAGTCAGGGGAGTATGGGGTTGTCCACGTGGGTAGGTTTGTAGTAGATTCTGTGCTTAAGAGCACCAGAGGGTAATAATTTACTAGTACATCCAGAAAAAGGGCTGCATTTTCGGACTCATAATCTGCTGTGAATTTAATATCTCAGTGCGTATCAGGTTTATTCTGGCGAGAAAATCACTTAGGTTGGCTTGTCCATGCTGCAGAACAAAGAAAATTCCAAGTCAGCGTACCTTAACTATATTTTAGGAACTGTGGCCGACGATTGCAAGAGTCTATTTTCGAGAGGTCGGAGGACCGCTTCAGTTAGCACCGCCGACATCGAGGACTCCCATAGGTACCCCTTTGTTTTGTTTGTAAAATTCTGGATTGAAGCTGAAAAAATTTGAGTCCGTGACTGCATCCAGTAGCTTGGAAATAGCTTCCACAGTTTCCGAAGGGTATTAGTTCGAGTCAGCGATAGAGTGTTTCAGGTTTGTAGAAGCTTCATGCACCGGCACCTCCGAGGGGTATAAAGATTCGATGTCAAAGCTTCCACTCATGTCGTCTGGGGACACTGTCGTAAATACTCACTCGGGAAACGAAGTCAGCTGAGGAGAGTAGGACACCTTCGGCTATCGGTAGTAACGGCCGCAAGAAGGATAAGAATGCTTTTTCCAAACTAGCTGAAGGGGCGCATTTCCTGCTACCAATAGGTCTGATTGGATTGAGTTGCGCTTGTGATAATGATGTCGAGCTGAGAGGATTTTAGGTCTTCGAGGGATCTTGGCAGCTCCTCTAAGTACTTCAGGAAGCGTTTTCATTCTTGCTATTCGTTTAATCTTTGCCACCCATTCTGTTAAGCTGGATTTACAGCTTGCAGAATGGAATCAGACTGGGTGATGAACTCCTCCAGCTTCCTGCAGCCGGATTCATCCATTACTGCAATTTTTCCGGATTCCCCTAGTCTAGAGGGTGAAAGATCAGGAAAGGGTCTTTTCTTGAGGTTGGAGACATATTTGGGCATTCGCGGTGCTTTTTCGATTCGGTGATATTTAACAGCACGAGTTAATCTGTCAACACATCCGAGGCCTAATCTGGTCCCTTTCTTGGAAAGGAACATTCTGTAGGACGTTTTCAATGGCGGGAATAACGGTTTGCGTCCGACTGGCTAGTAAAATGCAAATTTTGGTCCTTTTTGTAAAACTTTCATCCTTTCCAGTGAGAAAGAACCGGATGAGACATTGACTATGGGAATGGCTGGTGGCGCCGGGGAAACGGTTCAACTCTTAGGTTGGCTAGTTTGCACTGGTGCTTCGCCGATAGGGGAGCTGTTAATATGCTTTCAAGGCGCCAATACCGCTTCCTATCGGCGAAGCACCAGTGCAAACTAGCCAACCTGAGAGATGAACTTGGACCACCCCGGCACCCGCCAGCCATTCCCATAGTCAATGTCTCATCTCGGTCTTTCTCACTGGAAGAGATGAAAGTTTTACAAAAAAGGACCAAAATTTGCATTTTACCAACCAGTCGGACTTAAGGCCGTTATTCCCGCCATTGAAAGCGTCCTACAGAGTGTTTCGCTCCAAGAAAGGGACCAGATTAGACTCGATGTGTGTTGACAGATTAACTCGTGCTGTTAAACAACACCGAATCGAAAAAGCACCGGGAATACCCAAATATGTCTCCAACCTCAAGAAAGACCACTCCCTGATCTTCACCCTCACAGACAAGTCCGGGAAAATTGCAGTAATGGACGAATCCGACTACTGCAGGAAGCTGGAGGAGTTCATCACCCAGTCTGATTCCATTCTGCAAGCTGTAAATCCGCTTAACAAGTGGGTGGCGAAGATTAAGCGAATAGCAAGAATGAAGACGCCTCCTGAAGTACTTAGAAGGGCTGCCAAGATCCCTCCGGGACCCAAGGTTCCTCTCCTTTTTGCTCGACTCAAACATCACAAGCGCGGCAATCCAATCAGACCTATTGTTAGCAGGAAATGCGCCCCCTTCAGCTAATTTGGAAAAAGCATTCTCGTCCTTCTTGCGGCCGTTCCTACCGATAGCCGAAGGTGTCCTACTCTCCTCATCTGACTTCCTTCGTTTCCAGAGTGAGATCCACGACAGTGTCTCCAGACGACATAATTGGAAGCTTTGACATCGAATCTTTATACCCCTCAGTGCCGGTGCATGAAGCCACCACAAACCTGAAGCGCTCTATCGCTGACTCGAACTTGTACCCTCCTTCGGAAACTGTGGAAGCTATTTCCAAACTACTGGATGCAGTCACGGACTCAAATTTTTTCAGCTTCCGATCCAGAATTTACAAACAAAACAAAGGGGTGCCTATGGGGTCCTCGATGTCGGCGGTTCTTGCTGAAGCGGTCCTCCGACCTCTCGAAAAATGAACTCTTGCAATCGTCGGCCACAGTTCCTAAAATATGGTTAAGGTACGCTGACGAAATTTTCTTTGTTTGGCAGCATGGACAAGCCAGCCTAAGTGATTTTCTCGCCAGAATGAATGATGCGCACCCAGATATTAAATTCACAGCAGATTATGAGTCCGAAGGTGCATTACCTTTTCTGGATGTACTAGTAAGAAGATTACCCTCTGGTGCTCTTAGCACAGAGGTCTACTACAAACCTACCCACGTGGACAACCCCATACTCCCTGGACTCAGCAGGCCCGGCCGCACGCAAATATGCCCTTTTTAAGTACAGAGCAAAGTGAGCTTTCGAACTCTCATCTAACAAAGCCAAATGCGAGGAGTGAGATCCGTAGCATTAGAAACCTAGCGGCTGCAGCGGGGATACGACATGATCGCAATCGACCAAATAGTCAGAAAGGCTGCAAAAACTGCTCTCCCACAGCCTCGTGCCAACTCCACGGCACAGCCAGCCCGGTTCGTGGGTTCGGTTCCCTACGTTCCTAGGCTAACGTACTTCCTGAAGAATGCTCTCCGAAGGCTAGGTTATGATATCGGCGTGACAGCTCCTAGACCTTTGTCAGATATCCTCTCAGCAGACCAACGCGCGTCACCTTCTACGCTCACTGAAGCCGGAGTCTATGCTATTCCTTTGGATTATGCTGACGCATACGTTAAGTCCTACATCGGGATGACAAAAATATCCTTCCAGATCCGTTTTTCTGAACACCAGGCGGGACGTTCAGGCCGGAAAGCTTAC